>JAWNLU010000171.1:0-385849 GCA_035042165.1 Drosophila kuntzei
TTGTTCAAAAATTTCCGCCCAAAAGTGTGCTACGTAAAATTTACCAGTAACAGCGCAACAACAACAACAATAACAAGAACAACAACAATAACAGCAACAACAACAATGACGACGACGTCATTTCGTATTTATTGTATTACCTTTGTCAGCATATCTAACATTTTTGGTTATTGTAGTTGCCGTTGCTGCTGCTTTTTGTTGTTGTTGTTGTTGTTTTCACTGCTGCTGCTGCTGTTGTTATTATTTTCTTTCCTTTTTGTTGTGATGTTTAATGCTTACTTATTATTTTTTGTTGCCCGTTTTACTGTTATTGCTGAGCTGCCGTGGTATGCGCTCATTGTTTTTCGTTACCATTCAAGATGAAAAATCCAATTTTCTGCTTAAAGCGTTCATGTTGTAATCCGACCTAAACCCCTAAAGATCGCAACCCCAACGTGTTCAACCCTCCAAAAGGGTTCACAAAATGCATTATATTGTTGTTGTGGTTGTTGCTGTTATGTTTTCTACTTTCGCACTATTTACATAATTTGTGCGATGCGCTGGGAAAGTGTGCAAAATGTTTGAAAAAGCGCGTTAAAATGAGGAGCCACATGGAAAATGAATTGTGGCATTTTTTGCTGACACAGTTTGGATTTTATTTTCATCTAAATTACAATTACATTGTTCGTTTTCTTATTTAATAAAAAATAAAAAAGATTACTCTAGAGTGCTAAAACTGTAAAAGACAGAAATACTGTTTAACTGATCACAAGAGTTATTTTCTAACTCCTAAACTCTTTCAGAAATATATAATATTTAAAGAAATAACATTTTTTCGAAAATATTTTGAAATTTGTAATCTAGACGAGGGAGATTTGCTTTGGCATTGTCGCTGCAGCAGCAACAAAAATATTGTCAGTGTTATTTGTGTGTAGCCATTATTTAATCTAATTTATTTCAATGGGCTTGCAGCATTAACAATGATATTTATGCGGCAACAAAATGATATATTTGCAAATGAGGACATAAATAATTCAATTTACGCTGAAAATGAATTGTATGCATAACAAATGTTGAACACAGGGCAAAACCATAGCAACAACTCTTGGTAAATGTGGTACACATGCACCATGTATATAGATATATACGCTTTTACCCAATTATTAGCATAGCTTTCAAGAATTACATCATACGCCACATTGTTCATCCGTCCAGCTGCAGTGCATCAGTTTCCATCGAAAATACGAATAAAGCGCTGGGTGCTGCGTCGTGTCAACCATAAACGTCAACTGTTGCGGTTTTCCTCTTTGGTTTACCCTTCTCTCTAACCGTCCGCACTGAACTTGTTTTGAACCAATTTGCCGCCACACTGCGTATGCGCAACTATATTATATGATTATTTTTTATATTCATTTTCATTTTCATTTTCATAGTTATTGCTCGAGTGTTATGGGCCAGCCTGTTGCGCGTTTTGCATACGTTGCTTTCTCACTTCTGTTGAATTGTGTACGAATATATTTTACAACTGACCCCGGGATGGCTAACCATACATATCACTCTTGACTACGTTGTTTCCTGTTGCTATAAAACATTATATATTTAAGCACATGCATTAAAATGTAATCGTATAACAATTAATATGTAGGAATATGTTTAAGTATTCCCATAGTGATACATAATTAAATTAGCTAGATTTCAAATATTTATATATTTGGAGCTGGTGTAATAAAGCAAAAGCTGTAATTTTTCACTAATCAGATATTTGTTGGACTTTTTAGAAAAATTATTAGTAAGATTGATAAAGAGAAGTAGCTCATTAAAAATTATGATCCTTCTATATAACTTTCAGAATAACTTAAATCAGGGATTAAAACCGAAACGAATATCGGTTTCAGTTACGGTTTCGGTTATGCTCGAATTAAGGTTTTCGGTTATCGGGTATGCAAAATCTTAGAGTATCGGTTTCGTAACGGTTATCGGTTTTTTATAAGTTTCGGTTTAAAAATACCGGTATGGTTTCGGTTCACAAAATAATATAAAAATTAAGGTTTTCGGTTGACCAAAATAAGAAGCGTTATTCATGGTTTTACATGAAAATAGACTTAATGCTCTTTTTAGCCTGGAAAATAATGTTATCTGGTTACTGGAATTATCTAGTGTAATGTAATGATTTTTAATAGCTTTGAACTGCCATAACTTTGTCAAAACTCAATCAATTTCCATGCGTAATGTAAATTTGGGCATTATTTTGCCTCTTAATTCATTCTGCTTTTAAATTTTGTTCATTTTGGAAATTTTTGAAAATTCGAATTTTTTAGAAAATTTACAGTGTTACCCCTTTGTCTTTTTTGATTTTTTCGAAAAAATTCGAACTGTCAAAATGAACAAAATTTAAATGCAGAACGAATTTAGAGGTAAAACCATGCACAAATTTACATTGCACATGGAAATTGATTGAGTTTTGACAAAGTTATGGCAGTTCGAAGTTGCTCAGTACCTGCGACGGCCAGAACCGAAATCAACCCTTATAAATGAATCGGTTACTAATCGGTTATCTCGGTTTAAAGAGTTTCGGTTTATGGATTTCGGTAAGTGGAAAAAAAAAATTTTCGGTTTCGGTTTCAGTTACGGTTACAAATTTCAATCGGTTTTCACCGGTTAAAGGTTACGGTTTCGGTTAAGGTTTTAATCCCTGATTTAAATTCATTATAATAAATATGCAATATATATTTACAGAAAAAGTATTAAATTCATGCCTTGCTTTCTTTATTTATATTTAATTCTAATCGCATAGTGACACATGTGTCAAATAATGTTTTATTTTTGTTTTACTTTTACTTCCAACGATTTATTTCGTATATGTGCTCGTACTTAGATTGCAATTGCCATTTTTGAAAATCAAATTTCCCTAGCGAAAATCTTCAAAAAGCAAGCGATACTGATTTACGCCGGTCCTGACACAGCCCCGCAGCCAATTTCGCGCTATGCCACGCGTCAGGCAACTCTAGGCAACCATCGAGTCTATCCCTATCCTATCCACTTCTCCATCTCTTCCTTCTCATTTATTCCTCCGTTTGCCGAATTCTCTGTCAACTGCGACACGTTGGGAACGCGCACGCTGCGCATCCTTTGGACCCATCCAAGCAATCACACAGAGAGGGATGGGCAGTGGGAGGGGAGTTGGTTGAAAGGCAAAAACTTTGCCGCCCTGCAGAAAGTTTTGGCCGCAAGGTCGCTAAAAACATAGTATAGCCAAAAGGTTAGACATGTGGTGGGGAGTACTTTAAATTGGTTTTATTTGAATTAAATTTTGTTTTATTTCATTTTGTGATGGTGGCGCCGTTGCGTTTGGCCTTTTTGCTTCAATTGAATTTGACTGCTGTCAATCACGCGCTGCATACGCTTCACTTGCCTCTAAAATTCAAATTTTATGCTAATTTTACGCAGAACGATCAGCGTGACATAGGATAGAAGGAAGAGAGATGGCATCAAAGCCGGCTTCAGCTGCAAAAAAGGGTTAAATGTGTTAAATATTGATTGGTTTAGCTTTAGCTTCCCTCTGATATGTTGCCAGGAGAACAAGTAAAAACGAGAGACAAAAAAAGGCGACGCTCAAACGACGTTTTAAGCGCGCTCTTAAAAAGAGATTTGTCAACAGTTCCAATGCGGCAAAACGGGAGGATGAAGATGAGCAAAACCTGCGGGCGCGACTTTGCCTCGCGCTCAAAAACTAAACCATGTCAGGCGAGGCGGCGTTAATTTGCTTTTGATTATGGCATGACAATGGAAATGGGCGACTAAACGCCAAACAACTCGTGCCTTTAAATCAACAACAGCGGCTCCACCCATCAAAAGCAGAAAAAAACCCTTTTTTAAACAATGACAATTGGATGGCTGTAGTTTTGGTCGGGAATTTCCAGAGATAGGCCTTCAAACATTTCAACATTTTTTAAGCTTATTTAAATTATATACTAAAACTTCTCGGGTAGAAACATTAACAGTATCAGCTGCAAATTGTAAATCTCTAAAAATATCCTTTTCTGTTGATTTTCGCATTGATTAATGATCTTTAATTTACCCATTGTAAATGAACTGTATATTTATAGATCATTTCATAGGATTATATGTTTTATTTTATTTAATTTTTTATTTATTTATATATTCACTTATTCCTTGCACAACAAGGATTTCCTTAAATTAACGCACTAGTCAATAACATTATTTCAGTATACATTATTTGAGTTATTCAGTACAAATATTTTTTTAATTTATTTATGTGTTTGATTTAATATTAATTATTCTTTCAGTTAACAAAGCAAATCAAAATAAAACGATGTTTATTTCCGGAGTATTTTTATTCCTTTGCGCTGGTTTCGTAGAAGTTGTTAGTCCTCCATCCCTCCCTTTGTTATTTTAAGTTAGTTGTGTTGTGCTATTTTTAAAAATTCACACCGTGCGTATTTGCAACTTCATGAAGGTTTTTATCTTTCACCTTTTTTTATTATTGTGGTTTAGGTAATTTATAGTGCCGCTTGAGCTGATGTTGATAAATTGTTGACTGCCAGGGGTTAATCCGGCAACTGAAGGCAGTTTTCTTTCTCTTTATTTTTCATTTTTTTTTTTTGGCTTTTGCTTTTGTCAAGGTGTGCCAACGGATATTTTGTAGGTGTAGCGTGTGCAGATAATCTACAATAATAAATTTATTGGCAAGAATTTTTGATTTATTATGCATATCAATAATAAATAAATGTATACATATTATATACTTTATATATATATATATATATCTCTTCACATGACACTAATGATGCGGCACCAGAGTTAAAGTTTACCTTTTTATGCCCTGCAAACGACAAGTTGATAAAACAGTATATACTTCAGTTGGTTAAAATCTGTGAAAAAAAGCAGTAGTTGTCGTTTTATAATACATCGTCTCGTGTACAGGGTATCTCACCAAAAGAACATTTCTTTTTATTGTCCTTTTTTATTTTGAGGCAGCGCGTGTTCGACCACAGAAAGATGCCAAAATGTAGACCCCGAATATAATGCTAAAGTTTACAGTGTGCTTTGAAAGAAGGAGAGGATATATGTATACTTCAGGCTTGCAGCCTTGAGATTCAAATAGGCCATTGACGTTGCTCGAATCACTAGTTACCCTTTTCCGGTATTTCCTCACCACATTCCGGTCCACGCCCCCTATTGTTAATATTATTAACATGGATTTTTACAAGCCATAAACCCATATTTGGCCAGGCCAGGCCAAGCCTTTTGTGTTGCCACATAAAATGGCAAGGCGCCCAGCTGCGTTCAGATCCCCCCTCAATGGGAGGCTCCTCCTATGCTCTAAGGTCTAAGGAGTCTTCACTTCGTGCTGCCATTTTATTAGCGTGTAAAGTTTGCCTTTCATTTCATGCCGTCACCGGGTCGCCTTAAGTGGCCCGGATCGCAATGCACGTTTTCAATATATATCTCATATTGTTTGGCCGTGCGCTGAGCGTGTTTATTTGCTCAGTGGTATTTATACACGAGTCGAGTCCTCGAGTCCTGAAAATGAAAATGAAACTGTAACTGGAACTGGAACTGAAACTGCCCCTGGTCATGAAACTGGCTCTGCTCTACGACTACGGCTTATGCATAAGATATTGAAATGGCACACTACTTATCAGCACCCGAGACGACTCCCACCGAGTGTTATTAATAACGTGGCCCACTTTTATTATAGATATTCGGCATGTATTAAGGTGCAGCTTTTCATATCCTCACGCAAACCACATTTCCCGAGAACTTTGGCCACAGTTTCAGCACTGTAAATCTTTATTGTTCACTTCTTCGATATAAGAATGCTGACAGTGGCAGTCGTAAAATATCACTGGGTGTGGCACTCTTTTAGCTGATTAAAAATACATAATTAATTTAATTTAGTTATGCATATTTTGACATGATTTGAATACAAGGTAATATAATACGTATAATAATTTAATTTTAATGGTATAATTTAATTTTAATGGGAACTGAATACTTTTCTAAATATATGTGACGAATGAGAAACTAAAATTTATATGTTAAGCTTAATAATAAATAATCTACAAAAGAAGAAAAAGAAATTCTGCTCTCATCTTATTCAATCAATATTTAGTTATTTAATCATTAAACTTATATAATCTTTCTTATACTCTTATTTGATTCAGGGATATATTCAGGGATTAAAACCTTAACCTTAATTGAAATTTGTAAACGTAACTGAAACCGTAGCCGAAAAATATTTTTTTCGCTGTACCGAAACCCATAAGCCGAAACTCTTTTAACCGAAATAACCGTTTAGTAACCGATTCATTTATAAGGCTTAGTTTCGGTTCTGGCCGTCGCAGCTACTGAGCAACTTTGATGACTTTGAACTGCCATAACTTTGTCAAAAGTCATGTTATGGCAGTTAAAAGTTATTAAAAATCAGTAAAATCAACATAGTCGAAATTTTCAAACCAAATTAACCAAATTTATATGAGGTAAAATTATAATAACATCGACAATACGCTGGACCATTCCAGTTTCCAGATAACATTATTTTCCAGGCAAAGTATATTTTCATGTTAAACAATTAAAAACGCTTCTTCTTTAGGGTCAACCGAAAACTTAATTTTTGCTTACAAAAAAACGATAACCGGTACGAAACCGATACTCAAAGATTTTGCATAACCCATAACCGAAAATCTTAATTCGAGCATAACCGAAACCGTAACTGAAACCGATATTCGTTTCGGATCGAATCCCTTTTTATATTGTATATATATTCATGTGGATTAAATGAAATTTATTTAATTTAATATATATTAGAAAATAGTTATTCAAGTTTAGATCAATGATACCAATTTTGAACACTATCAAGAGTTGGAAAATATTTTTCTCCACTCTTAGATAAATAAACACATTGCGTTGTGTACTTTTTGGAGCAACTAATCAAAATCACGTTTCGTATTATGCCCGAAGCTTATTTCACTGGGACAGCAATGCCATCAACTTGTGGCTGAAAAACTGAAATCAAGAAACATTGCTCATCGCTCTCTGACTGAAATCCCGAAGCAACAACAACCACAACACACAGAGACTCACAGAAAAAAATGAAGAAAAGTCACATAAATTTTCGATCGCTGACCGCAAACGTGCGACAACTTCGAGTGCTTCAGTCTGTATGTGTGTGTGTGTGAGAGTGTGTGCGTGTGTAGGTCTCTAATAAAATGAGTTGTCGAAAGCGGTGCACAACAAGCAAGCTGCAAATATATTGACTGACAGGCTCTGGGGCTGTTAGAGCCAACAGCTAACAGGCAACAGAAAGCGACGACTTTTGAACGTTGACTTGGATGTTGAGTGAGTGGCGGGTGGTCGTTGTATGTGACATGTGTGTGTGTGAGTGTGTGTGTTTTGAGTGTGAGTAAATGACTTTGCAAATGGACATGCCAAAAAAATGTAAAGCAGTCACATGGCAACTCGTTGCACTGCAAGTCCAATCATAGCCATTTCTCGAACTGAAACTGGGAACTCGGCTTTTACAGTTTTCTCTCTCTCTTTTTTTTTCTTTTTCGGTTAACAAATGTGCCGGCAACAGTTACACGCTGTGCCTGGAGCTCTGTTAGAGCTGTGTGACTATCTGTCTGTGTGTATGAGTGTGAGTTTTGGTATGTGTGTGTGTGTGCGTTACATTTTCAAAGCCACAACAAAGCGGAAACGTATTGACAACGAAGGAAATGGACTTAAGCCATGATTTATAGTTTACGGATTTTCCATTTAAGTTTATTGGTTTTCTGTAAATGCAACTGGCAAAAAAAGGCATGTGCATAGCAAGTGGCCTGCAACATAAGCTCATTCAACTATCTCCCTTCATCCCCCCTGCACCCCCCAACTATCTTTCCAATGGCAAAGAGTCTTACATTTGTATGTATTTTAACAAAGTTGTGTCTGCCATTTGAAGTTTATTTTGGTTCTTCTACTTTTAGGGGAAAATAAAAGGGGGATGGTTGTAAGCCTTGGTTAGATTGTTAGCTGGTTAACTGCAATGGTTGAATTTATGCTATTTTGGGATATTCGTTATATTTCACCAATTGCCCACATTCGTATTTAAGTTGTGCGGAAAATGTATTTCTGCCCTCACTTACCTCAAAACAGAATGCATAGTTGTACACATAAAATGAAAATGTACCAAGTTTCACTTATACCTGGCCAAAACAATGGAACAGTTTATTTGACAGGGAATAAAGTGCTCAGCTTATAAAAGTTGACTTCTTACCAATTCGAACTACATATTCAGTTTCCGTTTTCGTTTATTCACCCCCTGAGACTTTTGAAATGCAATAATATTATGATAGCCTTCATAAAAGAATATTGATCAAAATATAGATATCTATCTATCTACGATATATACAAAGTATTTTCTAAAAATATACTTTGAAACAAGATAATATTATGATAGCTGCTATAAATAAATGTCTTCTATTTAAGCTTCTTATAAAAATGCACTTTGTTTATCATAAAATGGTAAAAATTTATTTACTTGATTTTATAATTTATTAAATTCAATTTTTTTTTCAATACATTGCCCAGTTATCTACTTTAATGAATTTTTAAACAAACAGATAAACATACCTTAATTGGTTTTATATCTCTCAGTGTACATTTTATTTGAAATACTCGTTCATATAAAGACAAGAGCAAATTTTAATTTGTGCAACGAACTGACCGCAAAATGTGATTGAATCCTGTCTTAAGTGCAACCACAAATAATTGGTTGAGTTGGAGGGCAAACGGGTTCAAGTTGCAACCTCTGTAGTCAATGTGCCAAAGGTTACGGGACAGAGACAGAGGCAGATGGATAGAGAGAGACAGAATGAGGCAGTACGAACTGAAGTGATATGTATGCTTGTGTGAGTGAGGTGGCAAAGGTGCAAATTCAAAATCAGCAACTATAAATGCAGGCAGACTTCCTCCTTGCCCCACATAGTAATGTTCTATGCTCCGTTTTGTCCCCCGCTGTGGCCAAGCAAACATGCAGCAAATCAGCTAAGCAAAGGCAAAAGGAAAGCTCTGCACTTAGCAAGTGCCTAGGCGCTGTCAGCATAAAGTTAAGCCCGGTCTAAGTAGCTGGACTGCAAAAGGGGTGAGTCACAGACAGAGACAGAGGATCTACCAAAAGCTGGAGCACCTCTAGTTTGTGGCTCTGACTGTGGCTACACATCATCAATCTTCTTAGACAGCCGCACTCGTTGGGTACTGCATCAGTTCTCTGTGTACCGAACGTGCTGCCATTTCCTGGAGCTGCTCCCTTCTCATTCCCATTCCCATTCCCATTCTAGCTCAAAATTTTGTCGCTGCATGCTGCCAACGTTTTTTGAGTTATGCTGCCCCTTGCCAAGTTGCCAGTTGCCAGTTGCCCGTTGTCAGTTGCCAGTTGCCCGTTGCCATGTTGTGGTCGTCGACAGTCGTTGACTTCTTGTGCTGCATCTACTTAGCAAAAGTGTGAGTGCTGTCGTCTATATAAACCCGGGAATGCTGCTGCACTTTGTTATTAATGCGCATTTAAGTTTTTTTGTTTTTGATACCCTTGCAGTGGGTATTATAGTTTTGTCATGTATTTTGTTTGACAATGAATAAAATTAAATATTGGTTTTTATCAAGGTAGCAACTCGAACCAGATCATGATCATGAACGAACCTTTGAGATTATTTACCAAACCCAAAAAAATATTTACATATATTTTTAGATTTTCTAATAATGCGCAACTATTTGAGTCTTCGAATTAAAATAATAAAATAATTTACTTTAAAATAAATAAATAATTTAGTTTAGATTATTTACAATATTCGAATAATTTTATTTCGAAACAAAATTTAATTGTTTTGAAAAATTCATGAAAAATTAAAGCAATAATAATGATTTTTTAATTAACCCAAGCCCAAATTAATTAATGAACCCAAACCTTGGGTTCAGGTGGTATAAAAACCGGCTCAAGAATCGAACCTAAGACTTGCCATATGGTTTGAATCACCGAAACGAGATTTGGTTTTTAGTTATTAAAATAAATTTAAACCCAAAGGATCTTATTTAATTTTATTTGACTTGTTCTAAAAACCATAAACAAAGTTTTTGTTTTTGTTTTTTTTTTTGCGAAATAACATATTATATACATTTTTTTTCCTTACTTTCTTAGTTTTTATGCTATCCTGATGAATCTAGCAAGAAAAATTAATAGAGAGTTCTGCAAGGGTATAAAAACTTCGTCATGCCACAGATAACCTTTAATATATTTTTAGTTTTTTTATTTTATTGTTTCTGTAGCCGCGACACGACTTCACCTTTTTGGCTGCTGCTTTTGTGTGCCTTCTAATTGAGGAAACATTAAAAGTCAAGTTCTGGTTGTGCCGCATTGTTATAACCCAGAAAAACACGAGTGCAATGCAGTAGTCAATGGCATCAGACTTCTGCTAAATTACAGCCAAACTTTCCCCACTCTCTCCTCTTTATCGTTCTATCTTTCTCTATGGGTGTATTTGGAATGGAATCTGTAATAAAGTTTTAGTCTGACATTAGCTTGGCTTGGTTTGACCTTTTTGACTTGCTGCTTGTTCCTTTCAGCTCACGGTGCACAATTGAAAGGCATTGAAAAGGCGTTGTCTCAAGGAATGCTAAAGGCACATAAAACGCTCAATTAACTGGTTACAACTCAACAGTATTCTGCTTACCTCTCCACGATATGAGTATATATACATATAGAGATGAGATTCTAAGACTGTATGACAGTGGCACATTAATCATTTTAGCATACAATAAAAGCTATACACACTAACGAGGCAACTACGGGTAAGCAACTCCTGACAACTTCAAGCCGTACTCTTGCTGCTAACCGTGCCACAACCAAATGGCCGACGATTATGCGAGTTTATAATAAAGCCAAGATGCTTTGCAAAAATATATAAAGAAATAGAAATAAAAGAAATTCCACGGCTGCATTGTCTGGGATTCCTAGTCGAGGTCTTGGAGGGGGTGGCCAGCCATTTGTCAAAAGTAGTTTGCTCTGTCGGGTCGGCAGTTGCTTTATCACTATCTCTCATTCAGGCACACAAGTCATTTATCATTTATGCATTGCATCATACATAGTCGTACATAGTACTATGACGAATATCGAGGTCGCCAGCAGACACAATCATGGCACAAGGATGCGAATGCGGATGCGAATGCGTGCCGAGCGATGGTGACACTCCTTTGAGCAGCGAACCGTGTCGAGCATTCCACTAAGCCTGACTTGATTTGCAAAGCCTTGAGGGGGAGATGTAGAAGAGAGCCTAGGAAAGGGGAGGGAAGGGAATCGCTTGATGTTCGCACTAACATATATGTATACCTAAGCATGTATGACATTTGTGATTTCGAAGGACATGGCTTAAGATTTGACAGCCAATGTCTCCTTGCCTCACACAAACACACCAAATTTATCAATACGATTATGTGTGCGTGAATCGCCTCTCAGTAAATTATATATGTTATCAAATAAGTTTTGGGTGACCGAAAATGAAATATGGTTGGCAGTTAATAAGGACACTCACAGCTAAGCTTTACATGTCCTATTAAAGGCACCAGAAAAAATAAACTACCCTCGTTCTTGACCTTGTGGGTACTCGCCACTTGATTGATAGACAAGAAAATGAATTTTTCATATTACCTACCAGATATTAACCCCGCCTTCCACTCCTCCAATGCGTCTCGATTGATGTTTATTCTTGCTCAGACATTGGCACGTGTAGAGAATGGAACACAATTATGCTCTTTCCGCTTTGTGTAACAAAGACGTTTGCCAAATTAATTCTCATTATATTTTACAGTCGAGGTCAGTAGAAATTTTGATAACAAGCAAAGTCAACTCACGGAAGAATTCATGCACTCAATCGATTAATAATTTCAAATTTCACTTCTGAAGAACATTTGCAATATGAACTTGCAGCAAATTGGCAACTGGGTGTTCAGTTTTCTCTACGTTGTGTGCACAAGTTTATGGTCCGGAAGTCTGTTTATGGTATTTGTATATGGCATCTGCACCTTACAAGGCAGTTAGTTGTTGGTATTATGGCATTTAGTATTTGCTTGTAAAATGTGCTAATAGATTTCCACATATGTATTGGCTAATGCAACAGTTTCCCAAAATTCTGTCAGAGGCACTCACAGTGTGTTTGGGCCGAACATTAAAATGCCCTTAACAAATTATAACGCATTATTTGTATTATAAGATATTAGTACGTGTATAATTACAAACATATTGTTGGATTTTGCTCAAGAATGCTGTATTTTATTACAAAGTGCAATGGCATTTCCTTTGAACCAATTAATACTCACCATATGGCAACGAATTCTAATTATTATCCTTAAGGCTGTAATTAATAATTACATGAATGGAAATGCAAGTATACTTACACTTTGATGAAAGGGAAATATTGATAACTTTAATACAATAGAATGTACGTATACTCATGTAAAAGTTAAAATATTGAAATTATTTATTTATTTATTTAATCGTTTAATACAATTTAAAAATGTTGAATTTGATCAAACGACTTCTCCGTATTGACTTTTACTCAGTTTCATCTCTCTAATTTTAGGTAAGTTAGCGTTTTATTTGGTCAACTTGAGCATTGGGAAAGTGGAAAATGCAATTGAAAAAACCTTGCCGACGGCTTAAATAAATTCAATTAAAATCGTCAGAAGGTGCAAACAATTGACAAATGCGCGGTTAATTCAATTATCAATTTCTCAATTACACAAATGCGCGAGAGACTTTTAAGTACACACAATGGAAGAGATACCAATTGTAGAAGAAAATCAATACTTTAAACTAAAGTCGGCATTTGCGTCCAAATGTCACCTGCATTCGGCTAGAACTATCTTTGAAACTTGTAAAAAAAAATGCAAAGAAATAGGATGAAAAGAAACGATTTTATTTGCATTGTCGTGGTCGTGCCCAATGCTATTTGGGGAGATTCTCTTCTTTTTTTTCCACCCATATTGTGCATAACGTGATATTGAAGGCCAGGATAGACTGTGGCAAGGAGCAACCAATTCCAATACCAATACCAATACCAATTTTGGCTGGTTAGCAGAGTCGCAGCCAGCGCATTATTTATGCATGCAATGCTCTTTGAGTCTGCCGCAGTTATTGGCGTACGTCCGATAGGTAGGTATTCTACGGGTTTTCGTGTCGCAGACTGTGGCGGGTGCACCTTCATTTTATTGAACTTCAATGGAGTCATTGATCTTTTATGCCAGACTTTGTTTATTGCAAATGCTGGTTTGCCAGTTTTCAGTTGGCCAACTCGTTCTTTCTCGCTTTAAGCCCATTCAATTTAAAGGCTAAAACTTGTATAAATTTATAAACGAGCTTTTGGGTTTGACTTTCTGGTTCATCGTGCTCATAAGTCAGGCTGATTGTTTAATGTTGTCAACATCTGCCCGCACATAACTTCTGCAGAGTGTTGAGGTCTCCCATTGCCTTGCCACGCCCAAAATAAAACAGCCAACAATAACAATAATTTATAAGAATTGATTATGCTGAGTCTGCAATCATAAATCGTGGTCTGCTTACATAGATAAGGCGACAACAACAGCCCTTTGCCCTTTGCCTTTATAACACACTTGTATGTACTGTATTTAAAGCCATTTTGTGGTTTTAGCCAAGTTGAAATAAATGTTATTCGCCTTTCGTTCTTCATTCGTCATTCTTCAATTAATTTCGTTATGCTGTTCACAGTTTTTGGCTAAAAGTTTCACTTTTATAGCTTTCAATAAAAGTTTTAATGCTGCTGCAGATTTAATTAGAGCCATCAATCAGTTTCGAACAGTCGTCAGCAAATAATCTTTATAGCGTCTGCATCATTAGTAAATTTTCTTCCAATTTATTGCTGCATTTTTAATGGTTGCCTCCGTTTATTTGACCAATCTGCACGTGCGTGTTTTAACAAGGCAAACTGATTGAGCTGAAAGGAAATTATATGAAATATGATTTTAATTAAATGAAGAAAACATGAAACTCTACTCTATTAGTTTTATTAGACTAGGAAGTGTGTAGAAATATATATATATGTATTTAATTTCATATCCATTCATTGCCAAAACAAGTCTTATTTAAAAATCTTAACAATTGTGGGAAAAAGAAAGTATGACAAATTGTAATGAAGAAATTTGAGATATACTTAAAAGATGTTATCTGGTTACTAGAATGGTCCAGTGTAATGTCGATTTTATTATAATTCGACTTCATATAAATTTGGATAATTTGGTTTGAAAATTTCGACTATGTTGATTTTACAGATTTTTAATAACTTCGAACTTCCATAACTTTGTCAAAATTCAATCAATTTCAATGCGCAATGTAAATTTGGGCATGATTTTACCTCTAAATTCATTCTGCATTTAAATTTTGTTTATTTTCAAAATTCGAAAATTTTGAATTTTTTTAGAAATTTTACAGTGTTACCCCTTATCATTTTTCGAAAAATGTCGAAAATTTCGAATTTTCAAAATGAAAAAAATTTAAATGCAGAACGAATTTCGGATTAAAATCATGCGCAAATTTACATTGCGCATGGAAATTGATTGACTTTTGACAAAGTTATGGCAGTTCAAAGTTACTCAGTACATTCGACGGCCAGAACCGAAATTAACCCTTATAAATGAATCTGTTACTAAACGGTTATTTCGGCTTAAAGAGTTTTTGGTTTATGGGTTTCGGAACAGCGGAAATAATTTTATTCGGTTACCGTTTCGGTCCCTGCTTAAAAGGGAATTAAATATAACTTATGTCAGCGGGGAAAAAACTAAACTCAGAGTAATTAAGAAACTTAATTTGATTTCAGAAATTGCTGAGCTAACAGTCACTAATCAGAAAGTACGGCTGACTTGTCAAATTGCGTATATACATAATATATATATATATATATATATATCCAAGTGTGTACACACACGTGTCAGACTTCGTTCAGCATACAAAGATGACAGGCAGAACGAAACATGTGCCAAAAATCAATGCTTTAGCTTAGAAAATGTTTTAATTCACAGTTCCATTGTGACGCTTGATTTGGTTTATTACACCACAAAATCATGAATTGCTCTCTTATGAAAGAAACAGATGCTTTGAATTAAAAAGCTACGTAGTCTTTTTATATAGAGATTTAAACTAGCGATGTAAAACAGCTTTAAACAGAACATAGCAATATATTAAACAAATTTCCAAATAATCATGTGACATGCTAAGAAATATTGTTTATATAAGATTTGTAGAGCTACTTTTATTCTCAATTCAGCCTGTTTATAAAGATATAGATAAGACAGCATATAAAAGGCACTCCACCAGATAACTAGATAATAATATGGTCAAGTGCCTGATAAAAATGAAACACAGGAGAGAGAGAGAGTCCCTGCTCTCCCCTTTATTTGATATATTCAAACACAGGGCTCTTAAAAACGGGTCGGACTCCGCCTCTCATATAATAGATCAAATACTTTGCTTACTATTTGCCTTTTACTTGTGGATACTTTCTCAAAAAGCAACCCCCAAGGAAGTCTGTAAAATATGCTCACGTTTCCACGGTGCTGGGACAGAATCATAGTCATAAAAGCGGCAAATCATGTCCGGGTTGGGTAGGTGGGAGTTTCTTGTCTAAGTAGAAATCAAGGCATTTTATTGATGTGCAAAATGCATGAAATTAGAATTTAAAGTGTGTCGAAAAGTTGACAGTCAACAAATTTTAGCGGATCTTTTAAGCTCCTCAGCCCAAAAAGAACGTGCTTTGGTTTATTAAAGTCGATGCAGGATGAATTTCAGTGCATCAAAATGCAAATGTAAAATGCGAAAGGCAAACAAATTGTTGAAACTAACTTAATTACTGGCTACAACTACATATGCTGTTGGGCTGGCCATAAAGAAATGTTAATTGAATGGCATTGCAGTCGCTTCTAACTCAATAAAAATGCAATTTGCGTGTGCGTTGCGTATTCCATTTACCATTTTCATATGCACAAATCATTTTAAGATAATTAAATTAAAATATACATATAAAAGGATGCCATAGAACAAAAAACTGCCGCATAAAGGATCATATGTATGGATGTGTACGAGTGTAGGGAAAGCGCCAAATAAAAACCATAATTCGTCTATAAAAATATCGTAAAAAAGTCGACACACACAAGCATTCAGCTGCAGTGTATTTCAGCCGAGATCCGGAGTTGGCTTTGGGTTTGGGTTTGGGTCGGGATCTGAGTCCAGGTCCTGATGCTGGTACGGCCCCGGGGCGGGCACTTCTGTTTTTCATGTTGCGGCTGCTGTAAACCGAGCCACTTAATGACTTCCGCCATAAACTATTTTCGGTTCAGCTAAATTCCAACAACTTTATTGCGAGCGCACAAAAAGGCAAAGGCAAGGCACACAGGCCACAGAGAAACGACAAAAATTGGCAATGTTCGCTTTGTGTATGTATGTAGACAAACCAGCATACTTATATATAAATATATATACACATATAAATATATACATACATATATACATGTAGTGTGGCATCCAGCCATGAAACATACATTTTCTTATGTAGAAAGGGAAGAAGTAAGAAAAATTTTTATGTTTGCACAACATAAACAACATTATTTCTCATGGTCGAAACGAGCAGCGAGCAAAGGAGAGAACTCTTTCTATCTCTCTCTCTCTCTCTCTCTCTCTCTCTTTCTCTCTCTCTCTCTCTCTGTCTCTCTTTACTTGTTATTCTTTCTGCCCATCATCTAGCAAACTTCCCATCTTCCTGGCACCTACACAAGCGTAAACGGCACCGAAAAATTAATGACGCATAAGCATACAAGAATAATATATAAATCGCACTTGCTCTCGAAATCATTTTCTTTAGAAATTCGATAAGCATAAAAATAATTATAAATGTGTAAATATTGAGCAAATAATTATAACGATAATTATTAGGTCTATTCTCAAATAAATTTCTTGGAATTAGGCAACTGAAACAAATGTAGCCTATTTTTAGGCTGAAATCATAATTAAAGTATACTTCACATTGTTTTGGATAATGTTTCTAGAGTGGATTTTGCATAAGAAATATAAGTTAAATAAGAAATTCGAAATATAAATATAAATATAAGAAATATAAGTAAATTCACACTTTGCTGCAGAAATCGTAGTTTGAAACAGACTCCAATATGCAGTTGAAATTAAAGAAGCAGTAATTTTTAATTGTTCTGAGATAAAAGTTCAGTCTTTTGGTTGCTGCTGCACTTGATGCAGTTAATCAACTAGAACTGGAGCGACAACAGAGACAACACACACGCACACACACTTGCGAGAAAGAGGACATTCTTTGCTGTTCCTTTAATTCGTGATTAAAAATTTAATTTGTAATTTCACAAGCACATAAACAACTTTTCAGGTAAATAAATGAAATTAAGCTGGCAACGCACAACCGAACCAACCCTAGCACCCACCCCTCCCTTCCCACCACTCACATATCCTTGGCCAGGACATGAGATTTCGAGTACAGTGCGTAACGTTCAACTTGTACTTGTGTCACATCCTTGATACTGCTGCTGCTGCTGCTGCTGCTGCTGCCTTAGTTGCTGTCGCTTCTGTTGTTGTTATTTAGCCATGCTTTGGCAACAGGAAGTTCCTCCTTAACTGTGTCGCTATGCTGTGTTTGCTTTTCCGGTTTGTTTAAGTTGCACGCGCTCTCTCGCTCTGCAGTGCAAGCGTTTTAAGTTTAAATTGCTTGGATTTTGTGCTAGCTGAAAAGTGACAGTGGAGTCTAAACGCAAGCAAGAGCTCAACTGCTGAGCGGCATCCTGTCGAGCTCAACTGCTCCGGACCATTCTCATTTCTTTTTTTTTTCAACATTTTTTTTATTTTTTTTGTCGCTTTTGCGCTGATTGAATTATTCCGCTACACGCCATAAAGCGCGCCCTGCAAAAAATAAGCAAGCACGAATGAGTTTTTCTTACTACTGTTGCTACTATAGCTATGAAGCGTTGCTTTTTATTTATTTTATTTATTTTAGCCGTTTTTCTATTTTTTATTTATATTATTACAACGTCAATTTTGTGCAGTTTTCGTCGTGTGAGTATTTTATTTCATTTTCGACAGCATTTCTGTCGGTTTGTGACCTGCCACCTCCTTGTTCAGATTGCAGTTCACTGTTTGTCTTTAAGAACTACAAATTTGCTGTATATGTGTTTTGTTAGCCATGTTATTGTTCAAGCTGCTGTTGTTGTTCTTTGTCACCTGACATTTACAGAAACTACAGGTTGTTTTCGCTTCTGGGGTAAAATCGAAACTCGTGCACTTCAAATTTTTCTTTTGATTGCATTAAATAAAATATCGAGTTCTTTATTTTCTATATCATATTTTTAAAGTATATTAAAATTAAAATAGTTAAAAATGACATGAAAATCACTGCAAACCAGGGATTAAAACCGAAACAAATATCGGTTTCAGTTAAGGTTTCTGTTATGCTCGAATTAAGGTTTTCGGTTATGCAAAATCTTGGAGTATCGGTTTCGTAACAGCTATCGGTTTTTTTTATAAGTTTCGGTTTAAAATTACCGGTATTGTTTCGATTCACAAAGAAAAATAAAAATTAAGGTTTTCGGTTGACCAAAATAAGAAGCTTCATTCATTGTTTTACATAAAAAAAGACTTAATGCTCTTTTAAGCCTGGAAAATAATGTTATCTGGTTACTGGAATCGTCCTGCTTAAGGTCGATTTTATTATAATTTTGATTTTACTGATTTTTAATAACTTCGAACTGCCATAACTTTGTCAAAAGTCAATCAATTTCCATGCGCAATGTAAATTTGAGCATGATTTTAGCTCTAAATTCGTTCTGCATTTAAATTTTTTTCATTTTTAAAATTCGAAAATTTTGAATTATTTAGAAATTTTACAGTGTTACCCCTTATCATTTTTTGAAAAATTTCGAAAATTTCGTTTTTTTAAAATGAATAAAATTTAAATGCAGAACGAATTTAGAAGTAAAATTATGCTCAAATTTACATTGCGCATAAAAATTGATAAAGTTTTGACAAAGTTATGGCCGGTCAAAGTTATCAAAGTTGCTCCAGTAGCTGCTATGGCCAGAACCGAAATTAACCCTTATAAATGAATCGGTCACTAAACGGTTATTTCGGTACTGTGGAAAAAATTCTTTTCGGTTACGGTTACAAATTTTAATCTGTTTTCACCGGATAAAGGTTACGGTTTCAGTTAAGGTTTTAATCCCTGCTGCAAACACAATTTGACTGAGAATAATAATAATACAAATCATATGACAATATTTATAAGCTTATATGCCTATGATTTACTTTTAGATTTATGGACTCAATAAAGTCAAATTTCCTGTTGGAACCAAGTCACGGTAAGTAGTTAAAGTTCAATGCTTTGGTTGACTTTGCACAGGAAACTCGATCTCATTTTCTTAGTAGTATATGTATATGTTTGTGTGTACATAATGGGAGCTGATTGTTAACTGTTTCAGAAAGTAGCAGATGTCAGTTTTGTGAGCTGTTTGTAAAACAAAAGGCCATAAAAGAAAATGTATATGCATGAATTTCGTTTATTAAATAAACAATGGCCGGCTCGGTTATCAATCAAAAAGCATTTTTCATGTCAACTACGAATTTCTGTCAGACATTGCAGTCAGTCAACCAAATATGTATATAGTATACTATGTATGTGTATTGTAAATGATATGCCTGGCAAGTTTTCGATGGAGGAAACTAGGCCTGGGATCTACAGCAGCTGTTATTCGGCATTGCCTTAAGTGCTGGCAACCAAAGAAAATCAAATAAAACTGAAAGAAAAGCCGTCTGCATTTTAATACACATTTTATTCGTTGGGTTGAGTTGGATGCGAAGTCTCTACCAGAAGTCAATTTGGCATAACTCAATTTGCGCCAAAAGGCACACAACACGCGCTTTTGTAATGTTAATAAGTAATAGCTAGCATGTCACCAACAACAACATTAACAACAACTGTACACACAACATGCTTAAAGATAATTTTCTTAAATTTCCAACGACTGTTGGTAACTTCTTCTACCAGCAACCCACACACACACACACACACACACACACAGATTTTCCCTCCTCTCTTCATATCAGTTACCACACCCAGCACATTGGCAAAGCAAAAGTAGCGCCAACTTTGATAAGATAACATAATTTCTGTCGTTTGTCACTTGCTGAAACTGACAATTAGAAAAGTTTATCATACTCGGCAACTGAACTGAACTGGGGTTGAGTTGAAATTTCGTGGGCGTGAGTCTTACAACAAAAGGCGTGCCAAACAGTTGACTGTGGACTGTCGACGGAGTGAGAGTCGTTGTATTATCGTCGTCTGCATATAATGCGACCGACATTTGTTTGGAGGCTCAGGCCCAACTGTTTGCGCCTCAATAAGTTTCGAACCAGGGGGAAGTTTATCTCGGAACGACAAGCGACAAGCGTCAATCAAAGTTCTTGTTCGTGTGCTTTTTGAAAAATTGGCCCCCAGGCTTTAAGCAGCCCCCTTGGCTTTAATGATCCAACATTGCTTTAACTTGTCAGTCAGTTTTTGTTTTTGGTTGCTCCCCCTTTTCTTTTTTATACCCGTATCTCTAATGCTCGAGTGTCTACCAAGTGTGTTCGTGCTAGTTGGCATGGCAAATGATTTGTTTCAAATAAATGACTTTAACCATTTGCGAATGCAAAAAGCCGCAACGGCAACCGCAGCACTTCAGCTAAAAAGTAGGCAATACTTTTTTCCCACTCTCGCTTTGACTGTTTGACTGGCAGTTGCATTTCCACTGCAGTCATTCACTCAAATTTGACGATGGTGCCTTTTTTTTTTGGCTGGCCAAAACAAATTTCGCGTTCTGCCAAGCGTAAAACTATATATAGTGTGTTCCAGTTGTATACAAATGAAAAGGTATATAGAAATATACCACAAAAATTAAGCAAAAAATTGGGGTAAATAAATGTTAAGATCTGGAGCTACGAATTTATGATACACTTGCAAATTCAGTCTTTCGAAAGTGGTTTGTGATTAATTATCCTAATAAAATAATTCTTCAAATTATCACCTAAAAATTATTTGTTACAGTCATTTAGGGTTAGATCTATAAATCAGTCTATATATAAACTGTACAAATAACTTTGATCAAAATGTTTAAATTTTTTAAATATATATTTTAAAATTAACTTTAGAATATCAGCAACAAAACTTTTCTGTTATATTTCTGTCAACAAATGTTGACAATAAATTAAATGATATTTATCAAACCAAAAGAGATTTTTTAAATTTTATCTAGCTAAAATTCACATTATTTTTTAAACTTTCGCAACTTTGTTTTATAATGAAAATAATAACTTAAGTACTTAGAACAGTCATAAAAATGGAAATATCTTTTGTACATCCGAGTGAATTTTTCTAATACTAACCTGACATGCTATTTAAAATACCTTTAATACCCTTTAGCCACGGCAAATGGAATAGAGCTAAATAACGCGTTTTGTGCGGTTAAAAATATAAAAAAAAAAGAAGAAAATTGTGAAAATATGGTCAAATGGCTGACGGTTTGGAGTGCTTGCTCCGCTGCTGAAGTGACGCTCGAGGTTGGGTTTTTATGCAAATAATGAATTGCTATTTCTATGGCAGGGTGCCCTTACAGCCGTGGTCCAGGTACAAGAATACTGACTGTTTTATTAGGCCTCGCAATGGACTGAGGGTAAACCTGCAGCAATGGAGTCGTGTGGTAACAACAATTATATTAATTAATTTTCACAGCGCAAAATCTACATAAAGGTGGGAGAGAGCAGGGTGTAGAGAGAAAGAGAGAGTGTGAGATATAAAAATGACGTCAGATTAATATGCGCTGTCAACGGTGTTTTTGGAGAAGAAACGGGTTTAATTGAATATTTTATTTTTATTTTCTTGCAAAGCTTGGCTCGCGTTTGTCTCCTCATCTCGTCGCATTGCCTGTAATTTAACATTCAAGTGCTTATCCCGCCGGAATATAAATGACGTCATTTAAATGTTGTACAGCAAGCACAAAATCCTCATTCACTCGAAACATTCAAACACACACATACACACACACACCCAGAAAACAACTGTTAAATTGGGTGAAATAATTGCGCACAATTATTTAAAAACTACAGCAAAAGCAAAGGCAATGGCAATGGCAATGGCAATGGCAATGGCAATGGCAATGGCAAACCAAAGGCAGCAAAAGCAGCGGCGACAGCAAATTAAATTAAATTAAGTAGCAAGCAAACGGATTGCATTGCATTAATGAAACAATTAAGATGCTTCAACTGCCGGCCAACTAATGAAGCCTTAGAGAATGAAGTTATTTAACAAATACAGCTGGACTGCATACTCATGAATTGACTGAAAAATAAATGCAATTAATATTATTAATATTTTGCGGCATTTCAAGTTAATTAATTCGCCGATATTCCGAACGTACAAAAGCTTATCCCGCTGTGTCATTCAGAAGGCATCAAATGTTATTTCAGTTAATTACGTATGTGCATTTTTTAAGAGCTTAACTTATTAAAATTTTTAATTAAAATTAGTTAGTTTAACAACATCATTTTAATAATGAGATAAACACAAATACTTATCAATAAACGTAAACAATTGCAATTAAAACGTTTTCCAGCACAACATACCTTGATTTGGGTATTTAATGATGCCTACAACATGAACAGCAGCAACAACAATAACAACAACAACATTAGGCATCGCACCACACACCACAGCAACATTGGCAGCAGCCACCGCAGCCGCATACACACATGTTGCGGTTGACTGAGGCCTGGATTCTGAGTTCGGTTCTCGGTTCTTGCTCCTGCGTCCTGCTCGAGATCTTTCTGGTCGTCGAGTCGGGCCACTCTCTGTCTCTCTCTCTCTCTCTCTTCCCCTCTCTCTACTCTCTCTATCTGGTTGAGCCGAAAACCCTAATCACGCCGTTTGCGTTGTCTACGTGACCCGCCTGCCAGTGGTTGAATTATGCAAAAAGGAGGCGGCGACGTTATGCACCAGGCATGGAAATGGTTCGACTTAGTGTGACGCAAATAATTAATTGCACAGCGCATGCCGAAAATCGAGGTGAACTTTTGGTCAAGTCTAATTCCAAAATTCACATAAACTTTAAATTCCCAAAAAGTCGCAAATTGCATGGAACTCATTCATTCATTCATAAAACTGAATAAAATGTAATATTGGAGTTTAAGAACTAAGAATATTTACAAAATAGAAAGTATTTACAAACTATTTTAATTTGTCTCAAAATTTCCTCTTTTGATGAAGATAAAAATGGGTATCATCGGATATGATAATCTCCCTTTTATATTTGCTGAATTTCTGTTTTTCCCGCATTTCTCTCTCCGACGCACTCGCATTTTTAATTCACTTAGTAAATCTTTCACATTTTCTCCAGTTAAAGCTTTTCGTCCCTTCCATTTTGTCCGATTATATCTTGTTATTATGCTTTGCCCACTGTTAATTGCTTTCTGCTCATCAAAGTTTTTTTCTTCTATTGTTGTTGGTTCTTTATCCTACTTTAAATCCTTTTTAAAGCACTTCAATTTATGTGCACGTCATTTCACTTGCTTGTGGACCAACCCTTCATATTCAGCTCTATATGATAGACAGGGGAAAGCGTTGCGTTTCTGGTTTGTATAGTAGCAAACCTAATAACTGGAAGCTGTAAATAACATGGCGGTTACTGAAAACGTCAGTGAAAGAATAAGTAGTTCAGCATGCCCAGTCCTGGAACACTACACAGGAAAAAAGTCCGGGATCTTGGGATAAAATCTATCTATCTTAAACTAAGTACAAAATACTTGATTCAAACACGATTTTTCTCAGCAATATTTTGATTTTCGGGGTTCTGTAGATTTGTTATTAGTTAGATCAAATATTTCAGGGTTCTTTAGAATTTTTTAAATAGAGTTGTTGTCATATTGTCTTAATTTAACAATAATATACTGAATACATTTTTAAGAAATTTATGCTAAAATTAAAAACTTGGATTTTAGAATAATATTTTTTTTTGTGTAGCTTCATGAATCAGACACAAACATGCCACATACAAACACACACACAAACACACACAGATGCCTTGTGGAGAGTCATCCACTTATACTCATAAGTCAGTGGGCACATGTGAGCACACACACATACATATAGACGTCAAAGGCAGTTGCCAAACAACACCTCAGCTCATGTAACGTCAACACTTAGAAGTTCAAGTAGAAGCTTAACCTGCTGCCGCCGGCGACATTGCTGACTGACTCTGACTGTGCAGCAGATGGAACGAAAGGAGCAGAAATACATATAAGGAGAGAGGCAGCAGGAATACCATTAACAACAACAACAACAACAACAGTATTGCTGGGAGTCCTATGAAGCAAGAGTAAATTAAAACCGCAGACAAAACACACACACACACTCGCAGAAATGAGCGACAGCCGAAGTGCTTTTGGCTCAAAGGCTTGGCGGTTTTGCAGTACACTTAATGAGCAAGCCCAAACGACCCCACAGACTTCTTCCTGCCCCCTCCAGTCTGATTCGTTTGAAATGGGGCCAAATCTGTGGCAGAGCACTACGAAATGTAATATTATTTTATTATGGCGTGTAAGTTGCGCATAACTAATGTGACTCACGACTCGACTAAAATTTCACTCAGCTGCTCATTTGGGACGATGACGACGATGACGACGACGACGACGCGAAATATATACTTATATAAATTTGTTTTATGGGTCAGCCTGGTTACGTATACGCACGGTTGCCCAGCATCCAAAAACTAAACTTTATTCCCTCCATTTTCCCCGTTTTTCGAACGCAATTCTCATGCAACTCGGACTGTAAAATACGATGGCATTGCCCCAGCCTAATGTGCAGCACGTGCGGACCAGAAAATACCAACCAAAAAAAGAAAAAGAGAAAATAAAAATCCTTCCAACTGTATATAAATGTATCGTAGAATGAAAATGATAAACCCTATGTGTTGATTATGCGCTTGGCCTAGTACAAATACTCGCACCCAACAGCCTGCAAAATGAATCCCCGGTTCTTGGGTCGCTTGTCCCCATGATAAATGATGCCTGAGCAACTTTACCCCAATTCCTCTTACCGACAATTCACCAAAATTCACCAAATTCGGCTTGTCCTGCAAGTAGATTAGCATTGAATTTGAATGGGAACTGAAAATGAAAATGTTTTCCACACAAATCGAAAATGGGCCCCCCGTTCATTCACGGTCAGTTTCTACTGTATCCAGTGTGTGTCCAGTAGCAATAATCAAATGAACTAGATTGTCATAAATCAAAGTTTGTTGGATGGTCGTTATTCGGTCGCTTGGGTTAAAGGCGTAGATAAAATTGGGAGGAAGACACAAAACCGTTTCGATTACCACCGGGACACGGGATGCTCAGCATTTTGAGTGAGTGTGTTTCTTGATGGCCGACTATTTGTCAGAGTGTCCGTTGACTAGACTCGATAGGTTTTCACACGGAGAATCGCAAAATATTTGGTAAAATATTAAAAGAACTTACTCATTCACCAATGGCAACTATAAAAAAGAGTTAATAACGAGATGTTTTATTCAATAATGGATGATTTTTTGTCCGAATTTCTGTGAATATAGAATTATAGAGAAACTTTATTCTGAATCATTTTTATACAGTGGCATTTAAGCCACAAAACTCTTGGCCTTGTGAATGTATTTTGCTGTTGGAAATTATGCTGGTCAGGCCATGTTATTTTTAAACATATTAAGAAACCAATTTGCGTGAAAAAGAAAAGAAAAATAAATATTTTGTAAAATATTAAAATAACTTACTCATTCAACAATTGTAATGCAACTATCAAAAAGAGTTAATAACGATATATTTTATTCAATAATGGATGCTTTTTGTCCAAATTGGCAGCAGTCTTTCTGTGAATATAGAAAGAAAGAGACTTTTTCTGAATCATTTTTTTACAGTGGCATTTAAGGCACATAATGGCTTCGTATATTTCTAGGCTATACGAGTTCAAAACTCTTGGCCTTGTGAATGTATTTTGCTGTTGGAAATTATGCTGGTCAGGTCATGTTATTTCGAAACATATTATGAAGCCAATTTGTGTGCTTCAAACTTAATAGCCAGGGTGAAAAGTACACAACACAATACAATACAAGATGGTAAATGAACTAAAAAGAGTACGAAAATTTGCTCAGTCCACATACTTAATTGAGCAATTTTGTCTGCATGTGGAACAGAGAAAGAGAGCGAAAGAGAGAAAGAGAGCGAAAGAGTACTAACAACTACCAAATTGTGTCTAAGCACTTTACATTGCAATTAGTCAGTAAGGTGCAAGACGGTCGAGGGGGTGGTAGGTGGATGGCAAGGACACAAGGCTCTTGGCCTGACTGCAGGCTGTAAATAGTTGTCTTTTTGTTGTTGTTGGTGTTGTTGTTGCAACATATTTAAGTGTTTTATTTGTGCGGCAGCCTGATGTGGCATTGTCTGTATAGTTGTTGTTGTGCTATTGTTGTTCATAGTGTTGAATTTAAATTGCAACACGTGTCTGGATCGCTCGACCAGCGGAAATTGCGCTATTATATTTATACAGTGTCAAGGTGTAGAATGAGAAAAAATGAGTTGAGATGATAGCGTAAAGCCACCCTTAAAGGTCTGAAAGGTCTGAAGGTGAGTTGATTAAATGCGCCTGGGGTAAATGCATTAAATAAACTGGGAGATAACTTGTATAAAGTTTTTAATTGAACAAAGGCGGGCAGGGCAAGTCAATGACTTTTATACCTTTTATACCTGCCCGCTGGCTATTCATAATTACCAAAAGGCATAAAGACTCTGATGCTGTTGCGCTTCTGCTTCTGCTTTTGCTGCATCAAATAAAAAGGACTGCAGGCAACCCGAAAAACTCACTATACAAAAGTGTACGCACACACACACACAGATATACATAGATACACACACAGATACACAAAATAAATAACAAAGCAAAGTCGGGCGTCGGACGCCTTTTCATAGCGTGTCTGTTGCGGGTGCAGTGAACTTGTATAGAGGCTGCTCCTGTCCAGGGGAGAAACGGGAGGATGAAGTTGGCGGGAAGGCGAGGTAGAAAATTGTTAAAATGATTTCCTGCATTGCACGCTACAAGAACTTTAAATGCACAACATGCAACAACAGCAACATGCTACAGTTCGTTATGGCTACAACATCCTGGACTGCCGAAAGGCAGAAACCTGAACCTGTTCGGGGCAGACCTTTCACTCTGCACCGAGGGAGATTGAAGTTCGCGAAGCAGAACTTACCAAACTTAAAAAGCTCCCTTCCCACTTGTTTCCTCCAACTTCTTTTACTATAGTTGATTATGAACAGCAAGTCTAATTAAAAGCAGTTAATGTTGCCATGTTCCAATTTGGTGCCTTTATTAAAGTTGCACAATACAAATTTTTAAATTTACTCATATTTTGTAAAGCTTATTAAGTAATTTGACTCTCTAGCAATACCTAAAAATTTAAATGAAGACTGCCTAACAACAAAAATAATTGAATGAAGTATCGACCTGTTTACAGCAAACTAGTCAACATCATCAACACACACAAACCGTAGTCCAGCCTACAAAATATATTTCTCAGAAAAATATAATTGGCATCATTTCGATACAGGCATCTACAAATCAACAATATTAAATTTACCTATGATATAAATAAAAGCTGGTTTTATTTTAATGTAAGAAATGTGTTTAAGCATAATGCGAAAGTTATTCAAATTTTTATAACATCGATCAAGCAATAATGTAAATATTTTCGTGCCTTCGAATTAAAAGTACCTTAAAGATTGTCGAGAAATTTTTCGAACTACTTGAAACCCATTGATCGAAATCTCAATGTCTTTGTAAAATTTGTAAGTGTGCTTAACTTGAATCCTGTAATAATATTAGGATAATATTAGTAGAATGTTAAAGTTGTATCTCTGAAGTGCATGACTAAATATTCTTCTTTAGAAAATTCTTAGATGAAGTTCAAAAATGTTAATACCCTCTCCAAGGGTATACAAAATATATTTTATTTTTCCACCCTTCCTATATTTCTTATATCAATATGATTCATAGTCTACTGATTTGAATCTCACTTCTGATCGATAAACGAGCTCAACCACCTTCGATTTCATATATTATTTATAATGAGAATATTAAGTATTTTGTATGTAAATTTACTATTTAATCATAAGTCGGCGCATTAAAATTGTGCGGGCCAATAAAATTAATCAAAAAGGCGGGGAGAAAAGGAAAAATAATTTACGCTAAATTAAACATTACTCATGCCGACAGTTCCAACAAAAATACTTGACAGGAAAGAATCAGACAGTGTTTGTGTGAGTGTATGTGCGTGTGTAAATCGAACAATAGCAAAAGTAATGCTAATCAATTATGAATCAATGTGTGAGCGCAAAGAAAAAAGCAAAAGGCGCAAAAGAAATAAAAATGTAGAATGCCAAAGAGAGAAAGAGAGAGAGAAAAGAAAACACGACATTGCCGGCAGAAATTGTACAATTGTGCGGAAAGAGGCTTTGAGATTGGGCCTCGATTGGGGCCACAAACATTGTACATACATATGAGTACATATGTCGTCATTACGGTCGCATTGTGTTTGTTTTAATCAGCGGCAGCGGCAAATGTTTGCAGCGTAGCCAAAAGGGAAGTTAACCAGAATGGAAAGGGATGGTTAGGGGTGTGGGTAGGGGTAGGAGATAGGGGTAGATGGTGTAGTAAATGGTTGGTAAAAAACAGAGTCAAGCAAATCAGAAACAGAAAAAGAGCACCTTGCTTCGTGTGTGTTTGTGTGTGTGTGTGTGTGTGTGTGTTGCGTTTTTATCGTTTTATTGTGGCATCGTTCCTTTGGCTTTCATTTCAATTTCAGACGAAATGCGCGTTCGTCTCAGTCGCCTTACAACTTGTGCTCCTGTGCCTGTCTAGTTGCCTCACTTTCTGACTGGCATTCAGCTTGACGCCATTTTTATTTCCAATTGGGAAGCAATAAATGTGCGCGTGCGTTGGCAACACTAACAGCAACAGCAACAGCAACAGTAGCAGCAGCAACTCTGGCTGCCTTGCCAAACAATGAAAAAGACAAACAATCAGCAATCATGCCAAAATTTGTTTTCATTTTTGTGGCGCCCACAAACACACACACAAATACACACAGACACGCACACACACGCACAGATATACGCACACGTTCTATGATTGCCGGCAGGGCCATTTGGCATTGATTGAAGTGTATTTGTTATGTAGCCAACGAGAAAAAATAAATAAAAATAAGGAGAAAAGTGTTGCTGCTTCTGCTTCTTCATGCAACTCCTTCACTCAACTTCAGTCAGAGTCGTCAGCCTTAACAAATGACTTCAACTATTTCCCGGACAGTCAGGCAGTCAAATTCGACAATTTTATACATTGCTTAACTATCGAGTACAATCTATGGCCTACCGTTATCGTTCTTTATGGCTCAACAGTTTTCTGAGTAGCTCACATTTCGGTTGTTTACATTTCAACTGAAAATAGGACAGAAAATATGGGCTATAGTCTTTAACTGTTTAAGAAAACATTTTATTTTCTATTTGATATTGCAATTTATTTTAATTATAATATTTTAAATATATTTTGAATATATAAAAAACTTACTAGTTCTATTTCAACTTTTAAATCTATTAAATTAAATTGTAGTTTACCATAAAATTTATCAAAGATATTTTTAAAGACAATATACAATTACAAATGTTAATAATAATGTTATTATTTATAGATAAATTTATCACATTCAATACTATTTATAACATTTAAACATAAATTTATAGAATTGAAGTGGTTTGCTCGAAAGAGGCTAAGATTTAATTTAAATCGAATTTCTCTTTTGAGATCTTCATTCAAATAATTACCACAGAAATCTTTATCCTTTTTGGCGCAGAACAACACCTAATAATAGTTAAATTATTTAAACAGCACATGCTTCACACATTTCTGGGAAATTATTACAAAAGTGGCATATCAGACAGTTTTGATAATGTCCTTTAGTATTTAGTTATATCTATAAATGTCTGTGCAAATTGAAGGGTATAATTATGAAACTTATATGTTTCAACATTTCAGACATCTGGCAAAGCATATTGTTGTGGTTGCCACTCAAATAGTTTACACAATAGACACATCTTATTTCAAACACACACAGACTCACACATATATAGATTAACTATAATTTTAGTGCCGCATGGCACGACAACCACAAATTTTAGAATTATGACACGAACATGCCAGCTCCGAACATACTGACACGCCCATTTAGTTGGACATATTTTTTCATTTTCCATGACATTTGCACGAAACAGTGTAGAACGCGAGTAAGTTAAATAAATGAATATACAGAATGTCAGAAAAAATATGCAAACAATTCTTAATAACTCTAATTACCTGACTTTGTTTACATTGACTTGACTTCTAAAGGTAAAATTATCATATACATACAATGATATAACTCATAACTTTAAAAAGTATGGAGTAATTGTAATTAACAAGTATATAAGTTATAATATAAATTAAATAATTATTAAAGAATTTATTAAAGCAAATAGAAATAATAAATATATGTATATGGATATTTAAATTTAATTAATTGTTGTTTTATAAAAATTTTCCAATAGTTCCGAAAATGTAACTATTTATTGTATGACAGCTCATTCCAAACATTTCCATGCATTCTATTGATCTGAATTGAAGTCTTGCCTGATATGAAAAAATCTATTTGCATTTAATTGTGTAGTTTTAATCACATTTGTTCATACATATTTATTGTACTTATTATATCGAGTTGGCAGTTGGCATGCCTAACAGGCTGCTAAAATATGCACAGCAAGTGCCAAAAATCCCCAATAAATGGCAAATAACACGAACAGAACCCATTAATGTTGAGCCAAAAGTAGGTAAAAATAAGTAGCGCTGATAACTAATAATAACATTTAGATAGACACGCAAGGAAACGCTTTGCATTTGCCATTTCCCGCGGAAAACTGCACGCAACGGACACGCAAGACTTGACGTAAAAGTCAAGCAACGATTCTATTTGGCCAATTGGAAAATATTGGTAGAAAGAGTCCCTTCGTTGTACTAGAAGCATATTTAAATGTGAAATAGCACCTTTTACCAAAATGGTTTTTTCGGGACGTATATTTGATCAATCTGTTAAATATTCGTTAAAATTTTCTTTACCTTACTACAGGGTATCTTATAGTTAAGCATTTTTCTGAAAATGCGATGCGTTTGTTTTGTTTTCTTCACATTTTGGCTTTTGGCACTAAAATCCGTTCCACTTGGTTGTGGTGCCTCCAGAGCCAAGGAACCAAGGGACTATTCAGCTATTTGGGAAATGCGGTTGGTTAGGAGAAGTCCAACAGCGACAGGGCTAAAGTGAAAATCACACTATATTTCAATTTCATGCGACAGTGCACAGTGCGGCGGCGCGTCTGCAGATTTATGACTAAATTCACATACAAGCAGCTAATAAAATGCCGAGCTAAGCATTTGCTTTGCTTTAAAAACCAAAACCAAAAAACGAGAAACGAGAAACGATGAAACTATTTTGGCGAATGTTTACCAAAGCTGATTGCGTATACGCAGCGTGGTGCGCCCTCAAAGTTTATGGCGGCCTTTGTCGCTGCGCCTTCTCACTTTAGTATGTTTACATATATATATATATACACTGTATTTTTCTCTGCTTTGCTCTTTTACTCTTTTCTTATGCTTCTCAATCTCTTTGGCTAAAATATTTCTTGTGTCAGCGTTAAAATTTCACTGAAGTGCCTGTCGCCTGTGCAAACATGGCAGAGCCTCTCTTTTTTTTTTTCTTTTTTTTGCCTCTTTACTCAAGGGTGTTGCAAAGAATTTATGCTGCTCCAGTGTGTGTGTGCGCGTGTGTGTGTTGGTATGAGCGTCTCAAAACTTTGATCCCTTAATGCCAATAAAACGTTCGCATGTCGTCTTTCAGGCGTGTTGCGTCAGTTTTTATGCGTCCCGAGTTTTGCATACTTCAATGCATGTGATGAACTGTCTGTCTGGCTCTCTGATAAGCAGCAGTATCCAGCAATTTTGACGGCTTACTGCCAAATAGGCTTCCAGCCAAAACCAAAAAAAAAAATATTATAACGAAATGCCTCTACCATTGCCATTGCCATTGCCATTTGCCGTACATCCAAAACTTTCTCTGCACAAACCTGGCAGTTGGATCTGGGCAAATGAGTCCGCCCTCGGCAATGCTACAAAAGCTCGCTAATTATGATGCGTGGAAAAGTTATGGCCATCCCGTTAGTTAAACCAAAATGCTTACGCAGCCCTTTAGTCGACGTGATGCAGCAACAATGATGCGTTAATTGCAAAAATAATTAATTATTTTTACAGGCAGACAACAACACACACTGTGCACACTGCGATCAAAAGTTACAACATATACATACTATAATGACTAGCCATAGGCTATACAACTTTCTTTGCAGTAGTCAGATACATGTGAAAAAGTGAAAATAAATTACTAAAGATGCATACATTGACTTTTTAACCATGATATTTAATACATTATGCAGCATTTAAAATTGTAACTTTAGTATTTATTTGGAGTTTAAATGTTTACTATATTAACTTTATCTAAAACTCCAGTGTTCTTTATCGTAAACTCATTCTAAGTATTGATTATGCAATTGGGTTAATAAAATTTATTTTTTAACAAGTGATTGGTAAAATTTTGCATACTTAATAAAAAATACCAAACAATTTTTTATTCAATTTGGTTGCGAAGTGATAAACTTGTGACTATTTTTATTTTTTTGCAAAAGCCATAATTTTTCATTTCTCTATAATCTCAATGGGGATGTATTTCGGAATATCTCATTTGTTAAAATTGAACCCATTTTAATATCTATTTTTCATCTTTCTCATATCATTCTTATTATATTAAAAATAAGAAGGATATTTTAATCAAATCATTGAACTAGTTAAATTAAATCAATATAAAGTTAGTTTAGTTTAGTTGCTATAGACAGCCAGTTTATGCTGAGACCCCAGATGTGACCTCCAGTCTCAGACGTCTCATCTTTTCCCCAATAGAAGTGGGGGCAACTGTCAAGTGCCTTTCATGTGTCAGATGCTGTGGTTGCTATCGCAAAACGCATCTTTTGGCGAGATGCTTTTGGCATTTTGACATGTCGCTTATGTTGTGCGAGCTTGCTTAGAATGCGTTCGTTGTCAAAGTGCTGTCAGCTTTGTGTCAGTCAGGAAGAGGCCAAGTCTTCTCCATCGTCGTTGTTGTTGAGCGCGTTGGCTCATTGCACATACGCCCTGTGGGCTCAATGAATCTGATAAGCAGCAGCAGCAGATGAGGCAGCTAAAGTGAAACTGTGGCATGGTCTTTTAATTAATATTGATGCCGCATTAACAATGTGTATTTTCGGCCACTGATTAAATGTGACTAATGATTTTTGATAGGGGAAAATGAAACAAAACGCTTTGTTGCCAGCAGTCTAATTAAGCTTCGTCGTGACTTCAGCTGGCCAAAACAAATGCGCATTGTGTTTAAGGCTTAATTACTGAGACATCATTTAAGGCAGAGGCGGGGCATGGATTGAATGTTTTGTTTAAAGTTTCACTGGCCAAAAAGCAAACGACTTGACTGCAATTCCTCTGCTACGTTTTGTTTTCTCAACACATAAAGAGAGAGAAAATAATAGAGAGAAAGAGAGAGAGACAGAAAGAGATTGTTTCTTCTTGCCAGAGATTATTGAAACCGTTTTCTAATCAGCACAAAGTGCTTGTGCTTGTGTTTGCAGTTCTACTTGTACTTGTACTTGTACTTGTTTCCTGCAGCACTGAAGCCCATAAACTTGACTATTTGACTTGGGCAATGCATGAGCCAAAAGGCACCTTCGAGCCTGCACTGATATCATCCAGCTGGTGAGCCAACCAGCCATCCAGAGAGATGGAAAGCTAGAGAGATAGAAGCTAGCTGGCAGACGACAGAGTTGTCACAATGACACTGACATCAGCAGGTCAGCAAGCGAGTTGTGCCAGGATATGAATGTGTTTTTCTATTTTCTATTTTCTATTTGCTTTCTGTTGTCGATGCGGCACTCACTGCACGTACGAGTGAGTGTACTCGTACTCTTAAATGGGTGCTTGGTGTGAGAACAAATCGTGAATGCGAATGTAACAGTGTGCGGTCAACCCAAAATTCATTACACTGAAAGCATTTTTATTTTCAGCACACTGTCGAAACATTATGGTTGCAATGGCATCAACATCAGCTAGTTTGGCATTTTGATGCGTTGAGAGTTTTCATCTTATTTCCCAGCTTAGACACAAAAGCAATTCATTCTTTAGGTTTGAGTACGTAATTATTGAACTCATTCTATGAGCTAAACCCATTTCAATTAAAACTACGTCAATCAACTGCTTTCTGCAAAAACACTAAGCAACTAGGTTTTAATAATTAAAAATAAATATTGTATACGACTTTTTATATTTTAATTTAATTTTAAATTTTATTATATTTAAATAAATTTCGGTAGTCGTTAAGTAAATAAATAATTAAATTGAAACATTTTAAAATTAAACCAAACCTATAAAGAATTAATAATTTTAAATTTAAATAATTGGTATAGAAAAAGTTTAACTAGAAAATTGTAGTATAAATATTTTGCTATTTTTCAGCTTGAACTGTACGTTTAAAATTCTTTATTCCGTAAATTTATGTAAACTCTTTAAGTGAATTATTTGATGCTGAAAATTGTTGGATAGTGCAATCACATCCTTCAGTGGGTACTTACAAAACCAATAAGCGCATGTTTTACATTTTCAATGGCATCCAAAGTAAGCGGATAGCCGCCTGTCTCAAGAAGAAAAAGGAGTAAAGCCAAATAGGAGAGGCTTGGGCCAGTGTGTAGACAGACAATGCAAAGACAGCGTCAGTGAAGGATAATAAAACTTACCAGCTAAATGAAAAATGCAAGCATAAAACTACGTACCCAAACGTGGCCAACAAGCAAAGGCAGTGGCAAAACCAAAAGCAAAAGGCCAGGCAATGGCAAAGGCAAAGGAAAAGACAAACAAAGGGCAAGGATTGCGCCAAATGAAGCGTACTGTGTGTTGTCTATTAAGGTCTTATGGTTGTTCTTCTGCAGCCAGTGTTTCTGTCATATTGCCATATAGCCCTTAATTTTGATGTGGCCATGCAGCAATGACCATTGTTAGAGGGTTACAAGGAGCTCAGCCTCGACAGACAATGCATCTTTTGTACCACAGTACGTATACGCAATGTCCGCGAAACTGCGTCGTGTTGCTTTCGTCTGCATTTACAACAAAAGCGAAATTGTTACTGTGCACTCAACCAGCGAATTTCAATTAACGAAGTCAACTAGACAAGGACCAACATCCTTACCTGATGATGGTGCATCAAGCATAAACTGCAGTCGGAGGAGGAATAATCCTCCATTTAGATAATATTTGTTACCCTTGTTTTTGCCATTAAATTTATACAAATATTTAAGCTGTAGTTAGCCAATAGATTATTGTAAATGTGGGTCGCAATTAACCTCATTTAGTAACATGATATTTTAGAGTAAACAATTATTAAAATAACTTGCCATATATTAACAATGTTTATTTAAGAACTTAAGCTTTAGAAACATGCATTAATTCCTACTATCACAAATTTAATTTTAGTTTTCAATATGTAGCTGTAAGGAAAGTTTTAGTTGATATAAAAGAGAGCATGGCATTTAAAGTAACACGTACAGTAGTTGGAAAATCAACAAGAGAAACAACAACTTCCTGTAGACAAACACAACACTCGCTTACCACAACAATTACAGAGGCAACATCACGTTTATAGCAACAGCATTTTAATATGAAAGAGGAAGCGTGTGTAGAGTGTTTTTAATTTGTGCAACAGCAGCGAATGTAGATACACACAGTCAGTTCTGTGGACTACGTTGCGTATACGCGATGGAGACACGACAAGCCCTAAAGAGGCGAAACCCCGAATAATGTACGTGTGAGCGCAATTTGTGCGCCCAAGAGTGTGCTACGTGTGTGTGACCCAAAATCATTAGCAATATGAGCAGCAGTTTGTATTAAAAACAATGCCCAAGCCAACGCCATGAGCTGAGATATGCAAAAATACAACAACAACAGAACAACAACAAAAAACAGAGAATGTGTTACCTTTTTATGTGTGGAGCGAGACGAGACGAGGCGGGGGATGGGACTGTGCCGGGCAAAAGGTTAAATTAAATGGCTAAATGATAAGCATTTGGGTTAAATTGTTGGCTGGCTGGGAAACACACACACACATACACACCCACCCATTCCTACACACGACATGCGGACACATATGTATATGGGAAGAAAAAGCAAGAAGTCCTTTTTTGAATGCGTGTGCAGTCGCGTCTAATGTTTTTAATAGCAAAAGTTATAATGAATTTGTTAAACAACAACAACAATAAGCGGATCTGGGTACTGTTTTGATTCGTTTGTTGCCAGTTTTGTTTGCTTTCTGTGTGTGGGATTTTTGGGCTGCCTTTTAGTGTTTTGTGGACCCGTCGTATAAATTACGAATTTTGTCAGCGTTGTCAGGCAAAAAAAAAAAAATAAAAATTATGCTATGTTTTTTGGTTTGTTAGGCAATCAGCGACGACGAACGAGCGAGGCTTAATTTTATTTTTAGTGAGCTCTTTGTGGCCAGAAACGAGCCTGTAGCCTGTCAGCATTAAGTATCTCTCATTTCGCCTTTTTTTTTTTTTGTTGTGCTTTACTCAGTGAGTGGAGTGTGTGCTGCGCATTTTAAGTAAACAATTTTTCTGTTGTCATTTTATTGTAATTTTTTTTTGCATTATTATGTTTGTGTTTTATTTTAATCACGCATATTGTGCATATACTTAATTAAGTGCTTGTTAACATTATTTGCGTAAAGCATAATGCGACCAACGGTTTTGTCATCCACAGATTTCAGGGCAACAATACAAACCGGTTTTTGTGGGACCATAAGATATTCAACTCCCTCGCGCATTGTTAGAATATTCAATTTTATTAACAATCTAATTTTTATGGTAAAAGTTGGTATAGTTTAGGCTTTTTGAAATGTATAATATCTTTGGACTGCTTGGGGAATTTTTCATTGAGATTGGAAAGAAGAGAAATTCCGGCAAGGAATTTGAATGCAGAGATTTATAAATTTGTATAAATATTTCCGATTGATTTTATTAAAGTTAGGATTTCTTATTACATTTTTTATATTTATTTATTTGTACAATTTGTAAATCTATACAAATTGTTAATTGTTACGCAATCAATGAGCAGCAGCTAAACAACGTTTACGTTAGCAGAGAGAGAGAAAAAGAGCTGACAAGTTGTTAAGCTGCTGCTCACAATTCATTTTGGGTTATGACAAGAGTTTTGCGGTCTTTAAGCAAACAACTCGTTAGGCTAATGAAATTTTTGCCGTACACATAGCTCCACCTCAGTTTCCTCCTCTCTATCAGTGGAAAGTGGTAACGGTAGCCCGCAGCTTATCAGAGCATCAGTCGCATCAACAAGCTGCATAGAAAATTCAATTTGGCTGCACTAATTGAATGGTTTATTTTGACAAGGTGGGGTTCGTGTTAGCAGATATGACCGAAGGGCAAACCGCATACACAGAAGTGGAAAACAACACACACACACACAAAATGGAAATCGACACATATGTGTAGGTGTGTGAAAAATTCAGTGAACCACAGTTTTAAATATTTTTAGATTTTTTCTGCTCATTGTTTTTAACGATTTATCATTAAACAGTTGTGAAACAGTTTATGAATGTCGCTTGCAACTTTCGAAATATAATTAAAACATACTCAGATATTCTTGCGTAAATAGAGTTTACTGGTTTTATAATGTTTAAGATAAAATGCCATAGTTAATATGGTTAAAATTATTGTGAATTAAATAATTTATTCAAGATTTCTGTTATTTTCATAATTTTTGAGTTTAATTAAGTTTAAATTGAATATCAATAACAGAGAGCACAATCGCATAGAATTAATGGTTTATTTTGTAATTATTATAATATAATTAAAGTAGAATATTTACAATTTTCAAATTAAAAGCATACTTTTTTTGAGGAGCGTCTTTGATTGCAATAATTTCCCAACAATGTAGATGAATTTACTTGGCAAATAGAAGTTTGTAAGTAAGTTGCAATGTTCGGAATTCGAGCAATTTGAAATGAGCAGACATTCGCTCTTGGGGCAAACGAGAGGTCAATGACATTGCGAATCGCAGCAGGATTCGGTTATCCTGACCCCTATCTTCATGCCCCTTTTAGCTGAAAGTACGTTTCACTTTATGCAAGCCAAAGGAGCGAGTATCAGTTTATCTTTTTGTTTCTTGTTGCCAGTCTGCGGGTTGCAACTGCTTCTTCGACTTGTTGTGGCATTAACAAAGTCGTTGATCAGACGTTGTTCTTGTTCTTGCTGGCATGTGTTGGCAGCTTGGCTCTAATTGAAATATTTTATTGCCAGTTGTGCAGTTTGCCTTGCCCCTCGTTGCACATTAATATTCATTAGAGGCAGCAAATGCATTAGTAAATTGTTGCTGATAAATATGGACAAAATACTGCTGGCAATGTGTTAATGCTTTAAACTTGCCACGACAAAAACATTTTATTTGCGGAAGTCATTAAGTGGCTCGTCTGGCCGCAAGCGGAAAATGCGCTAGACAAAATCTCCTTCTCCCTATATATTTATCTTCTACTTGTTGTCTATTCCACTCTCTGGACTCTGGACTCTTGTCTCTTACTGTTCTCTTCTTAAATAAGAGCAAAATTTAAGTTTAATTTAGTATTTCGTATTTCTTCTCGCTGCATCTTGCCGACTTGCAGAAAATATTACGTATACGCCTACGCAGCAGTTGCGCGCAGCAGCCACAGAATGCAAATTTCAAATTTGTTGGCCTTTTCTTTTAGCCACGTTGCCGCAGCTGCAGGAAATGAAGTTGAAGTCGCTGCATTACCGCAAAAAGAGGCGACGTTGCAAGTACTGAGAGTACTCGTAGCTACTTCGTTTAACAGCTATATGACAGTGCGGTAAAATTCGGTTTCCGGTTTAATTTAGCAAACGTTTGCTACTTTATTTTTCGAAGGCCACAAACCCCCAAAGCGAGCGAAGTTAGTAGTACAACTATTAGGCGGGTGTCGGGTCGGACGAGTTTGCCAGTTGTGGGACATTTCTTGGAAGTTGTGGCTTTTACTCTGACAATTTCTGTGTTAGGATTTAAAGTATCTACCGCCCAGAGTTATATAGTTAAGAGTAGTTTAACTGTTCATTGCTGTTGCAATTTGATTGTGAGTAATTTTAATGGGCCGATGAATTGCAGCTTAATCACAGTTCAAAAACTCTTTTAAAAAGTTACACGAATTTAAAATAATTTTATTTCAATTATAACTCAAAATTCAAAGGATCTTTAGTAATCTTTTCATGGTCATATCAAGTAGTTCCACTAAAATATTTAAGCCATAGTTCAAGAATCATTTGCTTAAGGTTCCATTGAGTAATAAAAATTAATTATATTTTGGACCTTAAAAGAAAATGTATGGGAACTATCTTAGTTAAATATCTGAATATTTGTTATATATAAAAATACTTTTTGAATTACTTTGTGGGAAATATTTAGTAGATAATCTGGATTCCATAAAAATATCTGCAAAATCAATCAAGAGTGCTAAACAACGAGTTCATACTAAAATACAATTTAATAAGGGGTAAATGTAAATCATAATCATGGAATGGTTTTAATCATAGTCTGAAGCTGTGAGCTGCAATTACCAATTAATTTGAATTGAATGACAAATCAGAGTTTACTCCGAAAAATCGACTTGTTTCATGTGGTGAACAATCAATTATATAGTTTTGGCATGTTAATAATCAAGTCGTTACATTCCTCAGGGACTAGACGGGCAATTAAACGCAGTCAACGAGGAGAGAAGGATCAATTTCACTCTGTGCAAGGATATACTCGTATATATTGTACATATTGCCAATGTGCAGTCATTTGTTCATTAGCGCAGCGCATAAAACTCATCAAAGGCAATTAACATTAACGCAGGCAATCAGTGAGCTGGCCAGGACTTGACGCCAATACTGTTTAGTTGGCCTACAGACAGTCAGGCGTCCTTAAGAGCTGTGCATAGCCTTGATAGAGACGGAGATGGAGATAGAAAGAGATAGAGATGGGGCATAGCTGGAGTCTGTAATGGCGTTATTGGCAGGCGCACTCCCACGACATTAATTATCGGACTCGGACGCTGGCCAATATGCAGTAAAGTGGCAATATTTGAAAGTCTATTAAACGCTTTGCCCTGCCACGCTGCCTGATTTGATTGGGCAGGACAACAATCCGAATCTGTTTATGTGTATATGTATCTTTGGTCAAGGCACACAGCAACAACACACCAGAGCCAATATAATATTGTCAGTGCCTGGTCAAATTATTGAACATGAAATTGAATATGAGGCCCCAGTTGAAGTGGGGATAAAGCAGCGTGAAATCAAAGCCACAAAAGAAATCCCAGTTTGCATATTAACAACAGCTGCTGCCCAACACAATCTTTGGCATGGGAGATAGGTGACTTCGATAGAGGTACATGTTGTGTAGTGTAGTCCTGGCATAGTCCTACATATCCTTTGTCAAGCTGAAAATGCAAATTGGCATGACATGCCCTTAACCATTTACCGCACAGCAACGGGCCTTTTTTTTTTGCCTTTTCACTTCATGTCCGGGCATAAAGCAAAACGCAGAAAGAAATCAGCAGTGGAAATGGAGCAAGTATGTTTGAAATTTAAGAGCTACCACGAATTGCAAATGCTCTAATTAAACTTAGCTGAAAGCAATCCTGAAAAACGCTTCAATCAATCAACAAGAAATTTCGGATGTTAATTTTTGGCTTAAAATGTAGTTTAATTAAATGTACATTATATTAGATTTCTTCGTTTATATTTTAAAACTTTATAGAAGAATTGTCATACTTTGTATGACTAGGCATAGTCCTATATACCCTTTAATTGGCTGCAGAAAACTTTTCCCAAAGAAATCGGTTTCTCCTTTTCCTTTACCAATCTTTTTTCTCTTTCTTTTTTTTTTGTGTGCAAATAACATGAGGCAATTCTCGGGAGCATTTTGACCATACGTCTGCGGTTAAGTTTGCACTGGTCCAACCATTCATCCCATTAGATCATCAGGGGGCATGGCCACAAAAAACTTCAAGTCCAGGTCTCCGAGTAACGCAAATTGTTTGGGACTTCGTCTGTGTCGTTGTGCGCTTTGCTGCGTGAACCAATGCAAATTTTTCCCTGAGGTAACCTTCGTGCTTTGATTGATTGATGGGCAGGTGGCGTCGCGGTTGTTTCCTTGTTACCTTTATGGGTGGCAAGGAAAATTGAATTTAATTTGTAGACACGCACAGCAAGCCGGGGCCTTATGCAAATGCTACCTTTTTTATTCGCAAATGGTCAGCGAAGACATAGAGCGTGTTGGGTTTGCTTTTGATTGTTGTGCATTAAGCACTTTTGACATTGTTTTAGATTTCTGGGGAAATCAAAGGCAAACCCAAACCCAAAGCCTAACTCTAAACCAAACCCAAAGCCCAACTCAAGAGCCTCGGGAAACACAAAAAAAAAACAAAATATGTCCCAAGGCGCGTTCAATCAAACTGTCAAAGGCGTTAACAATGCCTGGCATTGATGGCAATGAGATTTATTGTCAAAATTAATTAAAAATTGTAATGAGTTCAGGTTTTGCTGCGAGGTCTAAATACATTTCAAATTGGAGTTGGCAACAATTAATTTGTTTGGCATTTTGGCAATTTTATTTAAAATTAAGCAACGCATTGGATTGAAATTCAATTTCGAGCTGCGTCCAAATGCGATTGGAATTTTGAAGGCAACCGGCGACCATTTAATGCCAATTTGATTGGCTTGTTCGCTTGCCAGTCTCCACTGTAGAGCTATAACAGCAGACAGACAACAGCAATCACAATAACAAGTCGCAATCACTTGTTATCAGTGCCGAAATTTGAACAAGTGGCATTTTATTTGACCGAAGTGCATACAAGTTTAAATTGTATTGGCCTGGTTGAACTGGCAATCCGCCAATAACAACAAATTTCAAATCAACAGCTTAAATTTAAATTTTTCAAAATAAATAACTATTACCAAAAAGTTGCAAATTTTTCGTTCCCATTTCGAAATTCAACTGCCGACTGTCACATGGCCGAAATGAAAAGGCATTTACACAGTTGTTCATTTGTCGCCTGCATGTTGTGCTCACTTATTGCAGTTCACTTGATATGCAATACATTTTTGGCACGACGAACCGAACGACAAGTGCAAAAACGTGTTAACTTAGTGGGAATGCCCAAGAAGGATAACCAAGGGGGGGATGGGATGGGGAGGTAACCGTGCTACCGTATGTAAATATGTATGAATAGTTCACTCGTTACTCCCTCCTCCTACTCCTTGTTGTTGTTGTAGTTAAAAATTGCCATGTGCACAAATATGAATTGGGGCATGGCATATGAAAATATGCATTGTGCTGCGAAGGTTGTTTGGCAAGAATTTTGCACAGATTTTTGGGCTAAAATATGCAAAAATTTGACAAAGCACTTTCTCTCTCTATTCCGACTCAACTACCAGTACTTTCATGTTCAGCAGAAGTGCACATTTTAGTGTTGCATATCTCTCATAAATCAGTTTGCTTTGAGATATTGACATGTGGCTACTATATGGTAATTTCAATTGGATTTCTTATGATTAAAACATCATAAGGTAGTAGAAGTCTCGTTTCGACTTAAGCCTAATGCGAATTAAATTCTTCAATGAAACAACAGAGCACAAATCATTTAATCACATTTTCAATGCTGTTATTGACAAATATTAGAAACTACCCTCGCATCTAATAGTATTTGGACAGGCTACAACAACTAGTGACAAGCTGACCCTACAATTCGACAAGTTAAATGTAAAAACGTTGTTGCATGTGCAAAATGTGTAGCTGAAAAATGTACAAAAGTTTCATAGATACGAATCGACAATAGAATTGACAGACAAACGAGATGAATATGTGATCGAATAACTCGAAAATGCTAAGAATTGTATTTATGAGAACCTTTAAATGTAATTTTACTTGGATCATTTTCAATAATTTCAATAAATTTGTATTTAATTGTGATTCGCTATCGACTGGATTTATTTCTCTCTTTAGTTGAGTTACCGTGATTCATTTTAAAGCTTCCCACACACATTATCAGCCATTTGCCTTTAATTAGCCGAAATAAGCCAACTCTCGACAGACTTTCAATTTTGTGAATTATTTCAAATATTTGACGATTAGCAGTGAGAGAGAAAGAGGGAGAAAAAAAGAGAGAAGAACGATCTGCCAGCATTGAAGTAAACTTTTTCAATTAATTTAGCACACAATTGGTGTGGTAAATTCGTTTACCTTAATGTTGCCCCCACCAAAATCGAAGAGCTGTAATTGTGGTGGCGATTTGACAAATTGTCGAAATGAGGGCCCTTTTGTTTTGCCCCAACAACTGACCAGAAAGAGTCTGGTGGGTAGAAGAAGAGTAGTACTATATGTTTTTGTGTTTGCTTTCCCAATCCAACGTGTTTTTGCTTCATTTGTAATTTCGTTTTCGTTTTCGCTTTCAATGCTTTTGTATTATCCATGGTACTACTATACTATGGTATACAGCCTGCCTGCAGGTGATAAATGGCAGAAAGAGCATGAAATAATGGAAAAACATTTACTGGCCAACATAGGGGCATAAATTTAGCCAACGGTCAACTTCTTCTTGTTTTGTGCTTTGGACCTATTTCACTTTTATACGAAAGGAATGTCACACCATTCGCTTCTGTTATATAATCTTTTCGGGTTACTCAAGGACAATCGCAAATCCTTAAGCTGATTTGGCTCGCCTGAGCTTATTAAGATGAAAATAATGAGTGTGAATACGCGCGTCTCGAGGACACATATTTAATTTAATAATCATTTGCATTACGACTTTATGTCTATAACTCAGACTTAGTCCCCGTTCACCGACAGTGCAAACACATGCGACCATATGTGTTTCTTCGGCTTGTAAGCAATTACGGACACTCGCATACTCCTAATTAAGTAAATTAATGTGCTGAATTTACACACACACACACACATGTGCGGCAACAACAAAGTGAACAGCCGCTGCGACACTAATTGCAAACAAAGTGTGTCTATGTGTGCCTTATCAATGTGTGTGTGTGTGTGTACTTGTGTGTTTATCAGTCCTTAGATATGTCAAAGCAGCTCCTATTCAGCGATATAGGCAACGGCATACAGTAAATATTAAATAACCGCGATTTAAAATCATTATTCAATTAATTTCGATTAATGGGGATTATGTAGAAAGAAAACCAATTGAAATTTATTAAACACACAAAAAATGTTTCAAAAAACTCGACATAAATTATGCGACATGAAATAGTTACTTTTTTTCTATTTTAATAAGCGACTTTGTTAATCATTAAAATGCTATTCATTTTGCTAAAGATAAACATATAATTCGAATGATACAAAAAAGTAGACAATAAAAAAATGATACAATAAATTAAACGGATTTAAAATATTTATTTTAATAATTTGCGTTTTATGGATAAAAGTTGTAATTAGCTATCTATGGGCAAAACATAAAAAGTTAATTAAAGACAACAATTTAACAAGCGCAGGGCAACTTTGACAGTGAATTCGCCAAAGCTGAATTTTATTAATTTTTTATTTATTGACGAAGGCAAATCAGAACTGCCTCGAATAAATTTACAAATTAATAACTTAAGTTAAGATCTACAAACTTTAATTATAGCTCAATGAAAGCGTACACGAAATTACAATTTAATCTATAATCTTTATCTTTCTGCTTTATAAAATAGTTGTGTATGTAATACTGATAAATAAACATGAACAATTAATTAAAAGAAAAATAATAAACAAATTTTTCAACATAAATTTAAAAGTCAGAGTGAAAAGTAAGCCCGAATAATTTATTATTACGCTTCGACATTCGGTTATTAAGTCGCAGCCCACTTAAGCAATTTACACTGTATTTTGCGCCTTTATGCACACGTCAACAAGTATGCTATGGCTTTTTTATTGCCATGCTCGCACCACAAATAAATTTTATTTCATTTGATGATGGTATTTTTTTTCTTTCTGGAATTCAGCATGCCGAATGATGTTGACAGGCGACACAGCCTGGTAAGCTGAAAGAGGCGTCAGAAAGCAGAGAGAGAGAGACAGAGACAAAGAGAGAAAGAGAGAAAAAGCTGAAATAAACAGGGCATATGTGTATGCGTAAGCGTGACAGCGGTAGTTACATAAATATTTGGTTTATTTCATGTAATTAAAATAAATTTGTGTGAAGTGTATTAATTAGGAGTTAAATGGGTTAAACATGAAAAGCACAAGCAACAACAACAGCAACAACAACAACAACAACAACGAACTGATTGCTATGACTCTCAAACACTTGACGGATGCGGTGGGCATTAATTACGAGTACATTTAACATCAGAGCTGGACAAAAGCCCTGACCCAATAAATTCAACCTGTCACAGCACACTAAATGATTGGAAGCATTTAAAAATGCTCTCTCATTTTTAAGTTTAAAGAATATATAGTATTTTGTGTGTATTCTGTGTGTGAAGAATACGATACACGAATAGTATTTTCTTGGCTTTGCAATTGTAGTTGGAGTTGTCAAAGCAATTTACGAGTTCTGGCTTGCATTTCACTTGCCTCCAACTTTAATGTAGCGAAGAATTTGCATAAATTTGTGCAGACTGCAAGTTTTCTTTCATTCACTATAGAGACAGTAAGATGCGGAGGAGAGAGAGGGAATGAGAGAATGCAGAAATAGCAACAGAAGCAGAGAAACAGCAACTTTAAAGTTGTTGAGAACTCTTATTGGGCCAAAGTGTACTCTGGCCAACATGTCGCATGCTTATTATTGACTGCCATGAGCGCCATGTTGGCCCATTTGGGCCATCAACTAATGTTGTTTGCCAACTTCGTCCTGGCTAGCTTTTGCATCTATCCCTTTCCCCAACTCCCTACTCCCTTCTCCCTTCCCCCATCTGTCTCCTGTTGAAAAGTGTCGTCGTTCTTCTGGTTGTATTTGGGTAACAGGGCAACTTTATCTACGCGCGCGTCTCCTTCAGTTTTCCCCATGAAAAAACTAGTTTTTTGTGTGTAGTCACTTGCTGACACTTTTCGTTTCTTTGGCCAGCAACTCGACCATTTGCAGCTACATTTTATCTCCACTTTTTCTTCTTTTTTGTTTCATTTTCTTTCGCGTCAGTTTTTCTTTATCGCTTGACCGTCGAGCCTCAAGCCAGGAGCCTTTGGCTCTACTTTTCCCAACTTTTTTTTTTCGGACATAACTAAAGCGAGTGTGCATCTGTGTATGTGTGTGTATTGTGTATATGTGTGCTAGCAAATGTATTTGGAAATGTGCGTGCATGTTCCGTTAGATTATAGTTGAAATTTAGTTTTATCCAAGAGTTTTGCATAATTTCAACGTCCGTGTGCTGGGAATTTTAAATACGATGCGAAAACTTTTACTTTATTATATTTTAATTTAAACTTTAATAGCAACGATTTATTGACGAATTGAATGTTCGTTTTGCCATCAAACAGAACCATATTAATTAGCTCTGCGGCAAATTATGAATTCTCAAAACAGATCATAACAAAATAGCGTAAAGAAAAAGAGGAGGTAATCGGAAAACGCATATGAAACCAAAATTAGCTGATGGAAGAAATTATGACACGTAAATTGTTAATGAAATACTTATTTATTAAGCAAAGAATTCATATTCGATTCTAAGATGTTAAATTAGTAAACTCAAATTTATAATTAGTAAATCAATAAATAAATATTTATGTTTTTTTTTATAAATTTTTATTAATAATAATAATACTATAAAGTAGGGATTAAAACCAAAACAAATATCGGTTTCAGTTACGGTTTCGGTTATGCTCGAATTAAGGTTTTCGGTTATCGGTTATGCAAAATCTTGGAGTATCGGTTTCATAACGGTTATCGGTTTTTTGTAAGTTTCGGTTTAAAAATACCGGTATGGTTTCGGTTCACAAAAAAAAATACAAATTAAGGTTTTCGGTTGACCAAAATAAGAAGCGTTATTCATTGTTTTACATAAAAAAAGACTTAATCCTCTTTTTAGCCTGGAAAATAATGTTATCTGGTTACTGGAATGGTCCAGCGTAATGTCGATTTTATCATAATTTGACCTCAAATAAATTTGGTTCATTTGGTTTACAAATTTCGATTATTTTGATTTTACTGATTTTTAATAACTTTGAATTGCTACTGAGCAACTTTGATAACTTTGAACTGTCATAACTTTGTCAAAACTCAATCACTTTTAATGTAAAATGTAAATTTGAGCATGATTTTACCTCTAAATACTTTATGCATTTAAAATTTTTTAATATTTTAAAATTTTGGAAAATCGAATTTTTTGGAAAATGTACAGTGTTACCCCTTTGTCTTTTTTGATTTTTTCGAAAAAATTCGAATTTTGAAAATGTACAAAATATAAATGCAGAACGAATTTAGAGGTAAAATCTTGCTCAAATTTACATTGCGCATGGAAATTGATTGACTTTTGACAAAGTTATGGCAGTTCAAAGTTGCTCAGTAGCTGCGACGGGCAGATCCGAAATTAACCCTTATAAATGACTCGGTTACTAAACGGTTATTTCGATTTAAAGAGTTTCGGTTAATGGGTTTCTATATATAACATTTATTTTGATCTCAACTGCTATTTGAAAGCAATTCTCCCGTTGACATTATTTTTTAGTGTGCTATCATTATACAGGGTATACAGCGCAAATGTAACAAGCTATCTGGAAAGAAAGAAAGGAATGATGAGTGAAAAAAATCAAAGCACCCACACATAGAAATACAGGAAAAGCTATGCATCCCTGGAGACGCCGTAGCGGAGTAAAGTGGCGAAATTAATTAGCCCCTAGTGCGGCAGCCTGATTGCGCGCGAATGCGAATACAACGGAGAGATGTTGCTGAGCCAAATCCCCGTTATGGGACGCTACTCCTACTCGGAGCTCCTCCTCGGAGGCATGCGTGAGCCAAGCGTGAATTATATTTATAACGCGAATTTATCTTTCTCGCTCTGATTACGCGCGTAATTTTAATTGCCTGCAACTTAATAACACGCCTTAAATGAAAACGTTCTGGCATTCGCTAAATCCCAAGGGAGGTGCGACTCTATAAAATGAATTCCTGCCACACCTTTGTGTCTGTGTGTGTGTGTGTGTGTGTGTGCAAATTGTGTTAGTATTGCATTGTACTTACTGGCCATACCCCTTGGCTGAGCATTTAATATTGCGTATACGCAACGTTTGCACAGTGCTCACACAAAGGCAACCTGGCATAATATTGAATTTGCAACACGCACTGTATCTGTATCCGCTCGATTGCCAGCCAAGCAATTGGAAACTACTGCGGCTAATTCACCTTTTGACCGGTCAGTTGTAGCCCTCGGCATTGATTAATATTGCAAATGGTATGCAATTTACCAACTGTTCAGGTTGAGGCTGATTGATTTAATGTAGCACTGTTATTAGCAATAATGAAAAGCCATAGTCCATAAAGCATATCAAATCCCATTTGGCAACTCAAATCTGCCAAGTGGTAGATAGAATCGATAGATAAGTTGATCAATCAAAGAATTTACGAATAATGAGAAAAATCATAGATCTATTTGCTTAAGAATTTGTTTATTTAGTTCTCAAACTAATTAATTAATGCCGTTTTTGTTGATTTGTTGAATGATATTTTGAAGCAACAGTTTTTGTCTTGTCTTCATAATAGAAACAAATATATCTGAATACATTGACATCAAGATGGAGGCAAATCATCGATTCGGACATTTGATTTAATTTGCTCTCTAACTGGGTCTCATGTGTATTGGCCAGGTCGAAACTGACAGCTACGCAAATGGGAACGCAAAGACAGCCTCTAAAAAAAGGAAAACAGAAAATGTAGAAAGAAGCAAAGATAGCGTCGAGATTTACGAGCCGGCTGTCAGACGCTATCATAGCCGAAGATTGATGGTCAACTGAGTGGCAGGTATAGCAGGTACAATGAGTACAATAACACCAGATGTTGGCTGTTTGGCGTTGAAACAAAAGTGTCTGCTTATCTGTAAAAAATGAACTCCTAAGGGATACTTATATTTCATCTATTGATTTCATTTGCAGACCAAAACATTTATCTCAGTCCACGTTAAATTGGCAATTATGCAATGTGCCAGTCGACAGATGCCCCTAGTTGAGCAATGGTTGTCAATGTCAGCAATGTCTGCTATAAACAATAAGCAGGGGAATATAATAAAAAATAATAAAATGAGAGAATGGCCAAGCATATTTGATAAATTATAAAACTTTTAATAATGCTAAGCACTCGGGTTGGCAGAAACTTTTTAATTTGTCCTCTGACCGAAAGCAAAGAGCAGCAGAAGCAGCAAAAATGTTGCCGAGCATGAAATTGCCAGACTACGACCTACGACTAAACAGGAGGCAGGAAAAGGAAACTGATATTACAAATCAGATATGCGGCGACGAGTTCTTTAAGATGACGAGGAGAATACGCAACTGTCAGCAGATTTCTGATTTCTTCACTGACTTATTTGCTGACATAATATACTGAAAATAGACCCAACAACATTGTCTGCTTCTCAGCCAAATTAAGTCGCATTTAATGAGGAACATACCAAAAAAAAAAAAAAGAAAAAGAAAAAAGAAGGTGACTTTGCACTAGGCAGAAATAAAGGAACAGAAGGACCTTGAAGCTTGGCATGTGTCAATGCGACAGAACTGCAAAATGTTATAAATTATTTCCACGCTATTGAGTAAATTGAAGGTTCCTTTTAGCTCTTTGGCTCCTGTGGCTCTTTGTTTTAACATATAGATTGGATTCCAGCCAACGTCATTGCTATTGCCATCGCCATCGCCAACTGCACTGCAATGTCATTAAAATCGAACGTTGTTCGCTGAGTGCATTTTACCGGGTTAAATCAAAACGTTAACTGTGCCAGTCTTGTCTCTGTGCGTTGCAAAGAAAGTATGGAGAGGCAACAAAATTGTTGCAATTACGGTCTATAAATTGCAAGAGCATCTCAGTATATACATGTGTGTGAGGGGAGGTGGAGACGTCCTGACAGCAACCGCAGGTGCTATGCATCATTAACTTTGACTCGCAGTTGTTGGTGGCTGACAAAGTAAACATTTCAGCACCTTGGCTAACCACACAACTAACATATAAACCTACGGTCGAGAGCACACCACAATAACCACGTGTGCAAATGGTCAATCTGCTGTCTGTTGTGCTGTCGGCTAAATAAATAATTATGATTGTCTTCTACTGGCCACTTGACCGGAAATTAATGACCGCATCACGCATCTTCAAAATATCTACGAAATTCGTCAACAACAACAACAACAACAGCAACAATAAACAAATTCACCTTGACAATTAATATCAAATATTCCTTTGTATAGTTTCTCCCCTTTCAAATTCCCTATTTGTGTGTATGTGTGTGTGTTGTGCACACACTTGAATGCGTCTCTGCACAGCTGTCTTTGAGTTATTTATGGGTTCACATCAATAAATGGGTTTACTCTCACCCCATCAGGTAAGTTAATGAGTTCAATAATTTGAAATAGAATTCATTTTAATTATTTAATTTTGTAATGATATTTTTAAACTGAAATTCAGTGTAAGAATCATGATGCAATTGTATTGATTTTGATTACCTTTAATAACAAAACTTGAAACATATTTGATTTTATTTTTTAATATAGAAGAGTAATTATAAAGAAGTTGCATACTTGATTCCAGATTGATTTCAGACTGGGACCAATATTTTGGAATCAACCTGGAACATATTTGAATCAATATTTCTATTACAATTTTAGTTTCAAGTCAATGATTATTTATTTATCTTGCTTTGGCAAATAGTCGACACCCGTTGACTTGGTTAGAGTACTCACTCTCAGCACTCACATTCAGATCGTTTGACGATTCATTCTTGATGCATGAGTCGCTTTCATTACTTATATAAAGCAAAGAACAAACAAATGTTGGGTCATTTATTTTACTAACTAAATTCAGAGAGGGTTCCCTTAAAGTGTCACCCATTCTGTCGCTCATAAATAATAAATGTAAAGCGAGAAAGGGCAAGAGGCAACCCTTGACACTCACTCATATCAAGTTCATCAATTCTAATCAAGTTGGCCAAGAGAATCTTCGCTGAAAATTAACCACACTAAACAGTTAACCGAGAGAAAGGGATATGTTGTCATTGTCCAACTGTCAAAGGGGGGATAAGAGAAATCCAAGGGCAAAGCTCACAATTACAATGTCATTCCCAGCAAACACATATACAAACACGTTTGTAACTCCTTTTGGGACACACGCAAAACCGAATTTATCTTGGGCACGCATGGCCAAGATGGTAAGCTAGCCTGGCCTACTTGGCTGGCGGGGATTGGATCTGAGTGAGTTGGTCGCACCCAAGGAGCCTAGCACGCATATGTATAATTCATAATGAATCCTTTCTATTAGTCAAACGTAAAATGAAATGGTTTTTACGTATTAGTAACGCATATTGGCTGAAAAGCCACACATGGCCTTATTTTTGGCCCAAAGACCAAACCGAAGAAACTCTTAAGCTCAGCGTCAAACTTTGTGGCATTGTTGTGTGTCCTTGGAGAATTATGCTGACAAGCAAACGAACAACAGCAACAACAACAAGGACAATAGCTAGCCACAACTACAAGGTTGCGATGCTAGTTTTGGCAGGATAAGCGTGTAGGAAAACTGAAACTGGAAATCAAAGATATGCAAATTGAAACAGATACTTTTTGCTTATAGAAACTCAACGCTTTCCCTGTGCGTGTGTGTGTGTGTGAGTTTCATGTATTTTATATTGGAGCAGCAGGCGCTGTTACGACATTTCCCAAACGTGGTAGACCACTGACTGGTTCAGCTTCTGCAAAATACTTGGCAAATACAATAAAATTCTTTATTTTTGGTTTATTTTTTTGCTTTTATTCTATTCTCTAAATAACATAAATGCTTTGGGGATATGATTTATGTGTGGCAAAAACTTGGGCTTTTTACGATTGCAAATAGTTAAAGTACTTCCGATGCCTGCCTTTAAAATGTTTGATGCTGGGACTTAAGAAATTATGTTCTGGCTCAGGGTGACCAATAAATTCACACGCATGAGAAATGTCATTGAATGAGCTTCCTGATAAAGGGCAGAGAAGTATATACAGTGCTATATTGTTATGGACGCAGCTGCCATTTCGAAATTGCCACGCATGACTTGGCTTATACATATTTGGCATCTCCTTACGACCACTTGCCCTCCGAATGTACCCAGCATTACTTTCTCAGTGCCCGCCAGCCATCTCTTTGACCCAGGCCCCATTTTTGGGTTAATTATGCCAAGAAACCCATTAAGACTCACTTCCACAAAATCCTCGCATTGACTTTATTATGCTCTTTCTCAATTCTCCGAATTTCAGGTATTATGAAAAGCACATGCCGGAGGCTGATTTTTTGCTTACTTTTTGAGAATATATACATTTCATTTTATATGCTTGAAACAAATAAAATAATTTACTTTATATTAAATTTAATACTCCTTCCAGAGTCTATGCGAATATGAAACAATTTTGATACAATAAAACAATATTTATAGGATTAAATGTAGATTATTTAAATCTCTTAAAACGATATTGTGAATTAATTAATTATTGCTGGCTTTCTAGTTTTTTTTTGTCAAATATTTTTATCCACAAATAGTGTATAGAGTATCCACCATTGTCAGTACGGATTCAGCTTTTAATCAGTTTTTCTTTTGCTTTTTTCCTACCTTTCTTTTACGCATGTGTGCATTTCCAACTTTTTATTTTTTTGTTTGTTTGTTTGAATTCTATAAATATTTTGCGGTTGCTTTTTGGTTTTTTATTTCGTATCCTGCTTTCTGTTTTGTTGCCTACTCATAAGCTTTGTACACAGTTTTGCTTTTGCTCAGAGTTATTTTCTTTCCTATTTGCCAGTTTTTGAAGTTTTGCATTGCAGTCACATTTGGTTTTGCACTCGAACTCATACTTACCTGACCTGCATTTACCATTCCTTAACTTTTACGTACATCTGGGAGAATATTTACAATTATATTTTAGGTCCTTTCTGATGTAGAGAAAGTCAAGGGAATCTTGTTTGGGGCAAGATGTTTCTCTTGAGGCGCACATAAATAAACATAAATTAGAAGGCAGCTCAAAATTAGTAATTCAATTACGCTAAACAGCTACTTATTGCTATGACTTTGAATATGGCTTGGCTTATTGGCAGCAACGGTCTTAACTGTGCCAGCCTGCCATCAAATGGCAGCTCAATTGGCCAATCATCCATATCAGAGGTCAGACGTTGACTCAAGGCGCATGCATAATTCGCACTAGCAATGAACGTCAGCTGGTCATAATAACGCCAATGAACTGACCGACATAACTAGATTGCCCTCAATACGCACTGGTACACCTCGAACCACCTACCCCTCATCCCCCCTGTTACCACTCTTAGCCAGGCCTGGACCGTGTTATCAGCTTGAATTGAACACCGCCAGCTGACTCCACGTTCATATATTGCATATTGCAAGACCGACAACCGACAAGGCACATGATTACGGCCGAAAACGTTGAAAATTCGCAATTCTGATTAGACTCAAAGTGCAGCAACCCGTTATGGCAACCCCTTTAGTGACCATATCTTCATCATCATCATTATGTGCGTATGCTCGGAATGAGGGCAGCACTCGGACACGAGGGCGAATTGAACAGTTCTAAAATGATGCGTTACGGTAGAGAACCAAATGAATTATTTCAATTAATGCACTTTATTGAATTTTACAAATTAGATATAATTTAATTTTTAATATTATATAAGTATTACAATTTAATGATTACATTTTCTCCGTCCCAATTACTTTCAATTTGAATGGGGGTCAGAAAAGGTATAATATGTATTGGCAGTATATTTACTAATTCTTTGTTTGTTAAATAAATAAATAATTAGCATAAATATGTTTAATTAAACAAGGTTTATAAATTTATAGACAATTTCTTTGTTCTTCTCCCTCTTTTCTCCCTTTCTGTGTAATTTTGTTAAAATTCCTATGTACATAGTTTTGCTTATTAGTGTAAGCAGATTGTCAGTCAATGATGATAACTGTGAGTGTTGTGTTAATGAAGCGAACAATCAGAAAATCCCAGCAATACTAAAAGCAGTTGCAATTAAAAAATCATCAGCTGGAACAAAGAGAAACCGGCGAAAGTTGTAAAAGTTGCAAGAAGCAGCAGGCAGACAGTCAAAGTTGGCTGTCAACTGATGGCAGACATCCGCAGTGGCAGTCGTTGTAGTTGTAGTTGTAGCTGTAGTTGTAGCTGTAGTTGTAGCTGTGGTGATAGTGGTGCTGATGGTGCTGGTGTTGGTTGTGTTGGTGGCTCCAAATGGAGAACCATAGAGTCAGCTGAGCATTTGCCAAAAAGGGAATTGCAAGTAACAAACGGAAGCCACAAAACGGACCGCAATTGACGTACAGTTGCCACCCACACCCAAAAAGAGAAAATCCTGTCAGTGTTGCCCAGAGGCAAGGACATGCGAATTGAGGCGAGTCGAGTCGAGTCGAGGAGATGTGGGGAGAGTTGAGGCGACCTCCAAGCAAAGTCATATGCACAAACAAAAGCAAAATCAAAAGCTAAACAAAACAAAACAATGTCCCAGCGACAAGGACAACCATTTTGCATAGTTATGCGAATGTCGGGGTGCCAAAATGAGTGCTGGCAAAAGGATGTGCGGCCATTTTGTTTTATATATATATATTCCACAAACCAAAAAGCAAGCAAAGTCGCTGATGCTCATGTTGTTATTGTTGCTACTTTGTTGTTGTAGTTTTCATAATAACAATAAAAACTTTCTTTTTTTTTTGTCTTTACAATTTGCGGAAAACTTGAAATGATTGTTATGCAATTGTTGGTAACACAATTTTGTCGTTTTTCTTAACACAACCACAACGACAGCCTGTCCTCACACTATCTCCTCTCTCGCTCTCTCTCTCTCTCTATATCTCTCTCTGTCTCTGTCCTCCGAGTTGTGATTGTATGTGTGCATGTTTACACTATAAATTCGCATTAAGTAGCACAAAAGTTTTATTGACTTCGTGTTCAGTGCGCTTGATTTTCATGCCACACAGAAAGCCAGCAGCAAAATAGATAAACAAACAGCAAACTTTAATTGCAAAAATTTTGTGGTAAAATTAATGAATGTACCAACATTGAAGCATCCTGTATAGTGAGAAAGAGACAGACACTCTCTCTTTCTCTCTATCTCTATTCATCTCCCTGTTTGTATTTGCTGCTGTTGACACTGCTGACCAAAAGTCAAATTGCCAAAGTGTTTGCTATCTGCCAGCTGCAATTGAAGCTCAAGCTCCGATTGCCGGCGGAAGGGTGCAACCAATTGATGACCCTAAGTGAGGGGTGTCCTTCAGCTTCCTAAATGACTTGTTAAATGTGTTTGATTTTGGCAACGATGCTGTTGCCCTTACAGCATCTCCTACACATACAGACAGCAGAACACAACACCTCGATGATGGTATGTAGTATGTAATTAGAGATCAATTTCGTTAAATGCTCACTAATGCGATACAATTTACATTTACATTTACATTAATTACATATATTTTTTTACAACAATTTGTAAATATTTTAAGCATGAAAAACAAGCAATAATAATTATAAAAATACATATATGAAATATAATATAATTAATTGATTTAAAATTGGATAAATTAAGACATATGTACTCATATATTTCATAAATATCTGTCTGATTAAGTTTCATTAAGTAAAATAAAGATTAATATTCCAAAATCAACCACAAGGAGAAAATTATTTGGCAAAATGAATGCACAGAAAATAATAATAAAGGCAAATTTATTTAAAGCAAAGAATGAAAGTGATATATTAAGGAATATTTCATGTAATTATTTGAAAGTCTCAATCAATTTAACTTATGTATTTACCATTTGTTACAGCAAAGTAAATATTTTCATTTTACATAAACTTTAATACGAGAAATACATAAATAGGTATTACAAATCCTTTGGCGCAATTAAATATAATATCCTTTGTGTCCATGGAAAAGATTTAATTTATAGAAACTTCTCATGTTTAAATGCATTTTACATTTGTTGTTTGCATTGCAGCCTAAAATTTCAATTAATTATTTGTAAGTAGAAGTTGTTGTTGCTTGCGTCGCTGTTTTCAATGAAATTAATTTAGTTGATGCCAGGCACCTGCATCTGCAACTGATGAACTAAGAACTTAACATTTTGTTAAGCTCCTCACTCGTGTTACCCAGAGGGAAATGTCGAAATTTGCAATATTGTCAACTTTGCTGCGCTTCAATTAAACTTGCAAACAAACTCGAGGAAGCCGACATGGCATATTCATCATATGAGCGCGGGTTGCTTCTAGTTGCAAAATTTAACTAGATCCGTTTTTAATTAAACTCAACTGCAAACAAAGTCATTCGAATGTCGCCAGTCTGCCAAAAACCAGCTGCCTTGTAGACGCCTTAGCGCATTTCACACGCACCTGAGGTTTTACTACAATTTTGAAAATCTAAACAGTTTCCAGACCAAAACCAAAACCAAGACCAAGACCAAGAGCTAACCTGTCTCAACCTTGTTTGCACCTATGTGCACTCTGATATGGCAACCACTTACTTCCACACTTCCCTCCTCTGTTATCCTGCCAGGCTGTCTGCCAAGGTTGCGTCAGTGTTGCGTTTGGGATTATGCCAAAATGCAATTTGCATTTGCAAGACGCTCTCGAGTCGGGACAAGACAGCTCCAGCGACATGCGCGCATTAATTTTAAATTGACTGTGAAATTACAATAAGGGTTTTGAGTTAACTCCCTGTCCCATTGAATGAACTCTTGATTCGACATCTTAGCTTAGAGTCTCTTGGATTAATTACTCGTTTCCTTGATTGATTACTCGCTTTCTTGATCTTCGATCTTTAAATGCCATTCGCAATTATTTTGAGCATAGAAATTTCGATAAAGAGAATGCTTTATAAATATTAAAATAAAATATGTATATAATTGTAAACTAAGATATGTTATACGTTAATTGTAATTTGTCAAAAGGCCTTGAAATATAGTTATATATTTATTTAAAAATTAAACTACAATCAGTAATTGGTTGAATCAATAGTCAGAACAAACCATAAAGCATAATTTAACTATCTTAGAATTTTCGAAGTAGTCCGTTCTGAAATTTAGGTATTTCATACAGAGAAAAGTATAGGTTTAGTTTGAATTACTCGTTGAATGTGATTCATTATGATACCCAGTTGAGTTGAACGAAAGTCTGTCAAGCTATTAACTCATTCAATAACTTAATAACCATTATCGTAATTGAATTCATTTGGCTAATATTCACAGCTACTTAATAAGGGCAGTCTGAAATATTCAATGGAATCCGGTTGAAGAAGCCGAACGAGTTAAATGTTTGAATTGAGACTCGATGAAGCTTTAAAGAGTTGTCAAAGCGACCATCGCAGCACGCTTTCCACATTTCGCATTCATACAAAGACATTTAAAGCAATTACACCCCAGGGTATTATTCAACTGCAACTTGCTGACAAACACATATTTCGCTTCGACTCGGGCTTCGACTACGACTACGACTATGGGAAAAGCAAAAGTGAGTCGAGCTCGAGTTCGAGTTCCAGTTGCATGAAAGCAGGCAGGCAGCAGTCAGTAGAGTCAGCAGTCAGCAGTCAGCGAGACTCTGAGTCAGCAGAAAGCATGGGGCATGCCACAGAATCACCAAAGTAGAAATAACTTGCGGCAGGGCACAAAGACAATAACATTTAAATGATTTTAATGGCAGCTGTTCGATTTTATTGACTAGCGCTCCTCATCTCCTCTCCTCTTCCACACTCCTGGCACTCCTTGTGTCCTTGTTTCGGGGCCTGTGCTGGGACCATTGTGTGAAAATGTTATTTGCTAACTGAGAGTCATCAGTGGAGAGGCAGGCGCGAAGGCAGCAGCTCATCTACAAGCTCTGTGACTGAAGGTGGTCTCATAATAATAAAAATTATTGTTACCAGCGGCTAAATGTATGTCATTGGGTTATTCTTATTGCTGTTGTTGCTGCCACACCCCCAGCGGCAATTGAAATGCGCAGCCAAGCGAAACTTGCTCAAGTGAATGCAATGAAAATACTCGTATACGTATCTAAAGAAAAGCACAAATGCTTGTGGCACTACGCCATAATCAAGATTTCGCTGCCAGTGTGCGGAATCTGTCGCAGCGCCAACAAAGACTGGGAAATAGAGATAGATTGAGAGAGTGAGAGTGAGGGGGAGAAAGGGAGGTATGGGAGGTATGGGTTCAAGGATTGTGTAGCTAGTGGAATATATATTTATATTGCTCTTATAAGTATCGACTTTTTGCTGATGATAAAAATATAGATATAATTGCCTTTTTTATGCAAAAATTTAAAAACTTTCCAAAACTTGCAAAAGAGTTAAGATAGTATGATGGAGCCCATTTTACATATGTTGGTATGTACTTATTAATCTCTGTTGCTTAAAACGATAACGGGAAAGAATGGGAAAGAATGTTTAAAAACAATACAACGATTTCAGGCTTCAAAAATAAACTGCAATTTGGTTGTTGACTTTTCGGAACACAGAAAGAAATCGTATTTCTCTTATTTAAATGTCAAGCGACATTTACAACAATAATCAAATATATTTGATTTCAAAATACCTTTCCATAAATATATATAAATACGAGTCCAATTTACACGTTCAATAAACTGCACTTTTTCATAAAATCACATCCATAAAATTCTCGAAAAATTATTTGCGATGTGTGGGTGAAAAAAATATCGCGTTTACCTGCAGGGTCATCGCTCGCCATTAGGTTATTTACTCAAAGCAAACAGTGGGAAAGCCTAACAAACGACACGTCATAAAAACCACATTGCAGCAATGAATTAACACAGAATGGGTACGAGTATACATATGTTTGTTTAATAAATTCTGATTTTCTTGATGCAAAAATATTGAAAGACCATCAAAAAAATTAACAAATGGAACTCGAATGGAAAATAAACTAATTAAATATCAGCTTTAAATCTTTAGAGGTAATGAATTATTAAAAACCTTTTGTTCTGAACAATAAATTCTGGAAAAAAACCCTTTTAAATGGAATACTTTACTTTTTCTTTCAATTGAGTTCAGTAATTTTTTCAGGAGATTTTATTGTCAAGCTAAGTATTTTTTTTAATTTACTTCTCAACTAATTCAAGATGACTGCAGAATTTGCAAACAATTTTGAGTTTCACACAAATTATATGAAAGAAAATATGTATGTTTTTTTAATGTCAGCTAAGCCTGGCGCAAAACAATTCGCATAAATAATTTACCAAGTTCAGCAAAGGGAATAAGGGGGGAGCGTTGCAACTTTAGGGCAAAGCACAAAGCGAGACAACTGCGACATGCACATGTTAAAATGGGCTTAAGGCTAAAACACAAGCAAGATAATCCAACACATGAGTCAGAGTCTTGCTTGTTAATTAAGAATGTGAAACAAAGTCATAAAGGAGACAACAAGAACAACAGCAGCGGCAGCAGCAGCAGCAGCAGCTTCAGGTACAAGCAACATAAAAGGAAACGTGCACAATAACAGACACATGCATAAATACTTAAATATACACACATACATACATATGTACATAAGTATAAGGGGGCTAAGGCGGGGAGACTTGCTTGGTTTATTAAAATAAGTATGTGCTTACTTTACTTTGCCAGCAAAATCATATTCTTATTCATTTGCTGGGTTGTGTCTGCTTAAAGGCTCAATATCTCATGGATTTCTCTTCGCACCGTACCACGTGGCGGGTACGCAATGTCTTTGACAAGGCATTGACTCGGCAACTGTCCCATTTTAATGAGCAAATTCGATTTCATTGTCACGCAGGCATGGAAGGCAATGCTGCTACTGCTTCTGCTGCTGCTGCGACCGCATTTGCAAAAATTACGCATACGCCGCGTGTGCGCCGCACCGACCAAACGTGTCTGGGAATCCGCTTTCGGGGCAACTCTTCTCACAGCATCAGCGGCAACAGCAGCACTTATATATATCCATATACACCCGACCCATCGTCTCGCAGACGCGACTCTGCCCGAATTTATTAATATATGCGTGACGCGTCCACTGTGACCAGTGGACCACGCACTCTGTCACTCTGGCACTCTGCCCCTCAAATTGCCACCGTACAGTACAGTGTGCCAGAGGCGCAGCCTGTAATTATTTATATGTACGAGGAGTACGAGGAGTGCTGACAGACATACATTTACATGTGTACCAAAATTAAATAGAATTCACATTTGCTATTGAGTTAACTCAACATGACAGTCGGCAACTTTAACAGCTGTGACAGCAAACGTGCACGAAACCAAGTTAAATGCTGGCAAAAACATCAGAAATATTCCAAATCAAATTGAAAAAAGATCTTAGAGATGTTGCAGATCATTTTAATATATATTTGACTAGAAAAAGTAATGAGTTTTGTTAATCTTATCAAGGGAATAAAACCGAAACGAATATCGGTTTCAGTTACGGTTTCGATTATGCTCGAATTAAGGTTTTCGGTTATCGGTTATGCAAATTCTTCGAGTATCGGTTTCGAAAGGGTTACGGTTTTTATAAGTTTCGGTTTCAAAATACCGGTTCACAATGAGTAAAAATTATGGTTTTCGGTTGACCAAAATAAGAAGGGTTATTTATATATATGAAAAAAGACTTAATGCTCTTATTAGCCTGGAAAATATTGTTATCTGGTTACTGGAATAGTCCAGTGTAATGTCGATTTTATTATAATTTGATCTCACATAAATTTGGTTAATTTGGTTCGAAAATTTCGATTCTTTTGATTTTACTGATTTTTAATAACTTCGAACTGCCGTAACTTTGTCAAAACTCAAACGATTTACGGTTACGGTTTCAGTTACGGTGACAAATTTCAATCGGTTTTCATCGGTTAAAGGTTACGGTTTCGGTTAAGGTTTTAATCACTGATCTTAACTAAATAATAAGTTACTGTTGCCTTTCCTGCTTTATGCTATTATTTGAATAACTAAATGTTTGGAAAATTTTTTAAAATTAATTTAGAATTAGATTTAGATAATCTAGCATTCTATAATAAGTTCCATACAATTTATTTGGAAATTTTTTACCAGTGAAATATGAGTACTATATTGGAAATATGTAAGAATGTTAAACCTTTGTAGCTGTAGCTTCTCTATGCACATAACTTAACTATTTATGCTTAAAATATAAGAAAATAAAAGCTAATCAACATAACTGGGTCGAGATGTTAATCTCGTTTAAACGCTGTGCCATAAGCTAAAGTGCAAGTCCCTGAAAAAGGCTGACAAAGGACTTGTAAAACATTTCCCAGTGTGCGTGTGTGTGTGTCTGTGTGTGTGTGTGTGTGTGTAGGTGTGCAGTTGGTTGTTGTTTGCAGTCGCCAACACACAAGCATCATCAACAATAACAGCAACAAATGCATATGCAAATTTAATTTTTTTTCTATGCCGCACATACGAGTATTTGCATGCTTCTCTCAGAGTAGAAGGCGTGGATGCCCCGCCCTCTTTTTCCCCCTTCTGGCTTTCTTTATCTAACCCGTTTTGCTCGCCGACTCTGTTGCAATTTTCAGTTTTAAGTAGAGCGGAAAATTAAAAACAAATATTGCCGCACATTTGGAATATTTTCACTTTGTGTGCGATGCAATTCTTTTCTTATCCCATGTATATATTTTCAAACCTGCAAATTGGATATCCTATATCTTGGTTTTGATTATTAGTTTAAGAGACATTCTTCTTTTGGTAGTCAGCATTGCTCAAAAATAAATAAAAACATGAGTCAATAAATACATATGTTCATCTTTTTTTTAAATATTAGATGCACTTGAAGTTTTATTCTACATCAGTTATATTTTACTGTTTAGTTTTTTTAATTAAAACGTATAACTTGATAGTTAATCTGCTTGTATAAATTTGAAATTCAGAACATTTTTAACTTGGCTAATATTCTAAATAATGTAGAATACATACATGGGAAGTAATTGAAGCAATTGGCCCAATAACAAAATGGTTATCTATTTCCACGTGTGTCGATGGACGACATAATGAAAGTTTACTCTTTGAGCAGTTAGGAAATTGTCTATTGGTTCTCGCTCGTGTTCAATGACAGCTCAAAGGCAATGAAATTCCTCGTCCGGCCCAGATGCACATTTTGGACATTTTGGCCATGCAAGCAGCAAGCAGCCAATTTGTGTGCTCAACTCTCAACTGCTGTGTGTCTGGTACTGATATCGAATTTTTATTTGCTTCTCTTCGGCCTGGCCAATACACCTTAATTACAAGCAAGTATGCGCTCAAAAGCATAAATGATGGCTGGGTTTCCTCCTACTCCGCCTCCGCCTCCGCCTCCGTCTCCTTCAGCTGCTACTGCGGATGCTCTAACTGCTGCTGCTGCTGCTGATGCCAAAACTGTTATGACTTTGAGCATGAGCTGACCAAATTGCAGCAAATTTGGCCTGGCCGTTTAGTTTGTGCCAATCAGGTTTAGGGTCCTTTCGTTCTAGGCCTTTTGCTACGCTCCGCAAAATTTCGACTATGCTAAAAACTTTTACGGCCTGACTCTGCAGTTTTGTTCTCATCTTCTTCTTTTATTTTTCTGTTGAACTTTTATTTTATTTGCACAACGCTCGTAATTAAGTTAAGCAAGTGCAGATTTGCCAATGTCGTCGAATGTCGTCTAGAATTGTTGCTGCTGCCGTTGGAACTTGGAACTTGGACCAACGACTTGTGTACGTAATTGTGCCTGCAGCAGCGTTAAGTTGAAGGCGGAGACTTGAGAATGGAGATTGGAGACTGGAGACTGTGAGTGCTCAGAGACTGTGACTCCTGAGGCTGACAGCCAAGCAGGCTGGTACTCAAATAGTCGTTGTCTGTAATTTCTATAAGCTGATTTACGCAAAATTGTCAAGCAAAGCGGATAAGTTGTCTACAAAAGTTTTTGTCGTGCAAAAAGCAATATGCAAATAGAGAGATTTTGACGGCTGCTGACTGACAACTGGTTACTGACTACTGACTACGATTCGATACGACTCGACTAAGCTGCAATCAATATTCAAATCCACTTAGCATTCGAATTTGACGTAATCAAATTTACGATTTTTGACTTGAGTTTTTGGCCGTAGCCAAGTAGATGAGGCATCATCCGGTTAAGCAGCCATTTCCCAGGCTTTTCTTTTCTGACTTGTACATTCTATTTATTCTAATCCAACAGTTTTAATTTGCAGCATCAGTCATTCGACTGGACCGGGCAGCGATTTAGAGATTCGTTCGTTTCACGTTCATCCACTTGAAATTAAATGCAAATCCTTTAGAAAAGCCGAGCCTGGGCAAACGGCGTACCTAAAGGTTTTTTAGGTCCTGCTCTCAGTGTTCATTATTATTCCAGGATATAACCTTTGTCTCGAATTAATTAAAATGGATTTACATGAGCTCAAAATGTCGCAAGCACTATGGCATCTAACAAAGGCACCTTTACACCGCAGCCACAACCTCAAGGGGTTTCCCCTCTCTACTTCTATTTCTCTTGCCTTCGTTTGACACTTGGTCCAGGTCCTGCCACTATTTTGCATGCATAACTCCTGTACTGCTATGAGCCTCACTGACAAACTGACTGACTGACAGACGGACTGACTGTCAACGTGAAGCCCGCACCGCAGATAAATATTTATATTTTGCTTTTTAATCTTTTGTAATTTTAAGTCGCGTCATTCTCAATCCTACACTCCCTCTCTCTCTCTATTTTTACCCAACATCCTCTCTCTCTCTCTCTGTCTCTCTGTCTCTCTGTCTCTGGCTCGCCCTCAATCTCTCTGTTGTTTTGCGCTCTCAACTTTTGCTATTTGCTGTTTTCGCTATTTGGCTATGCTTTCTGTTGACTTTTCAATTTGAAAGTTGAAAGCACTTAGGGTTATTAGAATGAGAACCATGGAGTTTGCTTCAAGTAGCTTTTCCGTCAAGTGCAAGTAAAATGCTGGATTTTCTATGATATTTGACTGGATTTGATAATTTACAGTCATTCTCTAAACAGCTTACTAACATTAGTGCAGTTTCTTAGTTGTGTATTCATTGAATTTATTAGAGGACTGAAATTGAAAGTAAAACTTTTACGCTTATTTATTAATTACTTTAAGGAAGAAAATGTGTGAGAGGTTATTTTATACATCCGGGTACAGTTCATTTTGTATATTTATTTATATAATGATGCTTAACAAACTCAAATGCATTTTTAATCAATTATTACAAATCAGTTAACAGCACATTGCTCCAATAGTTTTCATTTGTAAATGAGCGAGTTATTTAATTTTAAATACAATTTTTACCTGTATAAATACAAGTAATATATAATTTTGTTTCACAATATAAACCAATTGACGGATAATGTTATTGTTAATGGAAGGAAGGGGTATATGAGAAGAAGTTGTATGGTGATGGGACTGTCATACATGTCAAAGTCATCAATTTGCATGAAAGCTGACAATGGTGATGACGATGGCAATGGATTCTTTTGGGACCACTTCAAAGGCTGAACAATAACAGGGCACATTACCCACATCAAACCAACCGCCTCGTCATGCCACGTTGGCCATGGCCATTTTGTTCCTTTGCTCAACCAGAATTAATTTCAATTTACATTTAAATGCAGTCCGCCTGTCGACTGTCCAACTGTCCAACTGTCGACTGGCGACAGGCGGCCAACATTTTGACCTGACCTTGTTGCGCCTCAAGTCGCCGCTGGTGCACAAATTTCTTTCCACTTTTTTTCATGCCTTCAACTTTACGTTTTTTAATACCATAATTGGCTTACTGATGAAGGTTAGCGGCGTGCAAAAGGAAAAAATATTCGAAAAAAATAAAAAAAACTACAAGCAATGCGAGCAAGAAGAAAAAATACCGTGAAGCAGGGCACAAATTATTCAAGAAATATTTTTGACAGCACTCTCGCGTTTCTTGGCACTTGAAAGGACAACCTTGAAATGAATTTGCGCCATTGCAAATAGCAAAGAAAAAAAGGTTCGGGCAATATTAAAGATTTATTAGCTAAGTGCACTCTCCGTTTGCCGCTTGCCAATTGAGAGCTGAGCTGAGCATTGAGCCTCCACTTGGCCATGTTATATAAATTACAGCCATAAACGTGCCAACAGTCTGATAAATTTAAACACAATCTGTAAACCTATTGAAATATTTTCAATTAAATGCCATAAACTGTTTTTATTTGGGGGCTGTATGTGTAATTTCCAACTGACAACATGACGTATGCTTAATATATTTAAATAGTTTCTCATCGGTTCGACGACAACGTCTTGTGCCCAAAATGTTGATGGTGTCTTTACTTTTGGCTTAATGCGCTTTTGCATTGCATTCCATTGCATTGCATTGCAAAATCCCATCAAACTATTTCCATTTTGTCATCAAGTTCATTTGCTAACCATTTCTCCCCCTCTGACTGACTGTGCTCTGTTTTTGCATCGCTGGCAAACGCCTTGGTGTACTATGCTACATCAATTTTATTGACTTTTCCCATCGTTCCACTCGATTGAATGCACAATTTCATTAGCAGGCGTGCCACATGCAGCTGTCTGTATATCTGTCAGACCCAGAGTCAGAGCCCGACCCTAGATTCGAGTTCCGAGTTCCGAGTTCCCCGGAGCCATCGCCAGAATCGAAGGCATCTTTTGGGCTGACTGACTGCATTGCATTGTTCTGGCATTGAACCGTTTGTGTAATCCACTGTCAACGACAAATTCAATGCGATGGCAACCGTTAAAAGTTCATCTCAAAGTATGTCCCTCCTTTTAAGAAATCAATAGTTACGTCACAAATTCAGTCTGCCATTTAGATAATCGCATTATCTAACTTAAAACTTGGCCAACACCAGCAGTGAAGATAAACTTTTAATTTAATAAAGCAACTACAACAACAAAAGCAATTGTAACAATATATACAACATCTTAATAAACTTGAATTCCCAGCACAACAGAGCTACCAGCTACGTCATGATTATGACTCGAGTTGGCCAAAAACTTTTAATTAGCAAGTAGGCTGAAGTAGGCAAAGTTTTTCAATTATTGCCACCTGCAACCCTTTGACTTGCCCTAATGACCACCACACAAATACTTAATACACAAGTACGGCGAATATTAAACCCAGTTTGATTTGAAATCAACAGCTAATACCAAAGCACAAAAAGTCGGAACAGCAGGAAGAGATGAAGGAATAACATCAGGCTAATGATTCGCTTGGGGCCAAAACGAAAGCCCTTTAAGTTCATAGGTTAATTAGCCCCGGCAGCAACAGCGGCAGCAACAGCGGCAGCGGGTGTAAATAATGTTGAAATCTCGTTGGCGTTGTGTTCCATAGACAGAGGTGATCTGCATAATAGACTACAAGACTTGACTTCAATGCTCCCAATGCTTTATAAATAATTATATGCACTCGCTTTTTGCCATTTCCACATCTCTGTCCCTTTTGGGTTCACAGGCAAAACAAATGTATCTCTGGCTGCATGACAAATGCCGTCTAGACTCCGACAGCGAAGCTTAGCAAAGCTCAGGACTTGGCTTTGGCTTTGGCTTCATTTCTATTTGATAACTGCAGTCTGCAGGCGGTTAGCTGCCCAGTCCCAACTCCCAGTCCGACAACTGCTCCTGCTCCTGGTCCTGGTCTTATTCCCAGCACCTACTCATACTCCAGCTGCTGCTGCTGGTGACATTCGATTTGGCCGTTTGGCAACTAAATCCGTTTCAGTTTTTGACTGCCACCAGCGAGCAATGACAATGGCACCCTGCTAGTTGGCCATTTTTTATGCTCTCTCTCTTTTTGTCTCCATGTCTCTCACTCCTTCGCTCTCCCTCACTGTGTGATACCAAAAGCGACGACCTGTCTATATATGTATGTATAAATGGATGACTGGTTAACTGCTCGTGGCACGAATTTCGTTTGCCAAATATCATCAAAGTTATATTTATACTGTTCATTGTCCAATTTTTGCTTTAACCGTTTACGACTTCTTACACTATTAAATTCAAATTTAAGTAAAGCAAACGTAACTTAAGTCTTTTCAATTTAAAATGAATATATGAATATATATATTAATTTTGAGCACAATTTAATTAAATACAGTAACTATGAAAGCTAAGTTAAAACCAAGCGTCTACAGTTGATTATAATATGAATAATGGAATTTCGAAAGTTATTATACGAAAATTAAGTATACGAATCATTATTTTTTTATCAGTGAACTAGCATCACTTTACCTCTTAAAATAATATTAAATATGGAAACCTTTTTTCCTGACATTGCTTTAGTTCTGCATATACGAGTAAATTTAACATTTAGTTTATGTTGAAGTTAAACGTATGTGAAGCATAATTACTTGTGATGATTGTGTGTGAAATTTACATTTGGCATACAAATAATTACTCGCAAATTATTTATCAGAGCCACACAAAGCCACGTCTTACAATCAGAACTTGGTTATGTTATGGTATTCACATTTGCATTTGCATTCACATATATTCGTGCTACTTTCTCGTATAGTATTATTAACTTTTCTTGACGTTGTAGCAGCTCTTTGTGCTGCTCCTGCATACGTACTTATATATACATGTATATTTCTATGATGGGCACAGAAGCCGCCACATAATGAGCTACCATGACAACACCAAAAGCCATCAGGCAGTGACTGCAACTGCAAGAGCAAGAGCTGGAGCTGAAGAAACAGCAAGAGCAGAGCGTCTACTTTGCAAATTACTTTCACGCTTTCACATCTCCATATCCACATGGTACGACATCAGCCGGAAGGGCGCCCAGTGGCAGATTCAGAGATGGAGACGAAGGCGGAGGTAACACATGAAGTTGTTGGAAAACCTCAGCTCGTTGGGCGTTCAATATGGCAGTCTTTTGGGATGAGGAGAGAAAACTGTCGCATGCGGGAATACTAAGCACTTGTGACATGTCGTGTCGCATGCATATGCAACATTTGTTTTCGCTGCGCCGACATAATTTGCGCCAAAGTGCTCTGGCAAGTGTTGCACGAGAAGCATGGAAAAAAAGATGGCAAAATAATAACGGAATTCCTTTAATTTTCACGCCATGCCAGTGTTACCACTACCACTACAAAAAGTGAGAGCAGGTAGCCAACACCTCGAACCAGTTCCAGTTCCAGTTGCAGTTCCATTTTCAGACACTGTAAGAGGCGAGACATTGACGACAGTGGCCCAGAGGCAAAAACTGGAGGTGAGCTCGAGTCCCAGACCGGCAACTTGAACGGTTAAGTACTGCACACTCCCACAGCAGTCAAGTCAACTGAAAACGTGACAGGATATCCTGCTGCTGCTACAGTTCCTCGTCCTTCATCATTCGCCGTTCATCTCCTTCGCTTGCTGGCTTCTTCTACTTCAACTATGCCGGGTGGTGATTACATTGCCCCCAGATACAGTTCCATTGCCAGCTTCAGATTCAGCTTCATCGCCAACTCCGACAGCTTGCAAAATGATAAAGCAAATGAGAACGTGGCACTTAATGTGCGTCACATTATAATTTGGCAGCTGAGTGAGTGCCGCCCCCTTCCCTTCCTCACAATGCCCCCCATCTCGGTGCCAGCATCAATATTTCATTTCATTTATTTGTAATTCAAATGAGATCTAATACAATCTAATGCAACAAATCTCTTTAATGCACTCAATTAAACTCATCGCCTATTTATAGCTTCAATATCTAGAAAGCAAAAAAAATAGTTAAAACTCATTAAAAGAACTACCAGAAAGAGACACAATCCCTTCTTTCCTTCCGGCAGACTAAGTTGTTTTATACATATAATCTATATATAAATGTCAGCATTTTGTGTGCTATTTATAAGTCAACATTTGCATAAAAGTTGTGACAAGCTAAAATGGAGAATAATTTACGTGAAATGACAGTGGCATATTTTGTTGGGCCAGTTCCAATGACAAGTTTCAAAAGTTTCGAACATATTTTTGCATTCTGTACCACCACAAATTGGCGAATATATAGGTATAAATGTATATATACATAAAATATTTTCTAAAACAAATTATGATCACAAAAATAAATATAATAAGTATAATAAATATTAAAGCTAAATGCTTTGCTGTTGCTTTGGTTTTTGCGGTGGGGAAACTGTCAGAGAAATGGAATTTATATGCAACTGCGGTAACTGCCAGCAATCCTTGTGGTTGCTTCATAACAACAGCAAAAATCAACAACAAGTTAGTATGCTCCAATGAAAAGTGTACAACTCCAATCCCTGCCTTATGATTTCGGCAGAACAATTTGTTTTTATATAAATTAAATGTTTTCTAAATCATCGAAAAGAAATTTTCTTGTATAACTAGTGGAGATTTAAATATATTTTAATATATGACTAACGAAGAAGAAAGGGATAGAACGAAATGTTGAATGGATAGGTCTTGTTTGACTTGACCATTGATACTGATAAAGAATTAAAATATTTAATGAGATTTTTTTCATATTCATAAAGTAAATTTAACCTATTTACACATTTTCCATGAACAGGAGTTATCAACATTATCAAGCTCAGACAAAAGCTATACTGACTTGAATATATATTCAAATATTCATACAGCCTTAAACATTTTATTTTAATTCATTTGATTTGACTTCAACATTTTAAATAGCATATGATAAATTGATTTATCGTTATGCAAATTATATATTGCTAAAATATATTTATTGTCATTTAAAAATTCTTTCTGATTTACTTGCCTGCAAATTTGTGTTTAATTTATTTCAGTTTTCTAATTAGTAATGCAAATGGGAAATTTGTACATATAATTGTATGCTAAAATAAATATATCATACAATTGATTCTCAATAAGAATAGCAACTTTTAAATATATATGAATTTTTGAATTTTACATATTTTATTGTGTTAGTATTTAGTAAAAACAGACAAACGGCGCGAAGTAAACAATAATCAAATGTAAAGCTGATTATAAACTGCGGTTTTAACTCATTAAAAAATTTAATTGAAGCCATGCACGTACCGAGCTGGGCTAAACTAACGTTTACACATGTATATAGAATTCACAATAATTATGTTAATATTTTGCTGGGCTGCATATTCGAAAATTGACGGTCTTTGGTGCGTGAATTGAATTTGAAAATGAAAACAATTATAATTAATATAATTTGTGTTGTGTTTATTTAGGCATAAATTATGCGAACTCTAAATTATGTTTAACTACAAAGGCAACAACAAACAACTCACTCAACCCCGCAGCTGCAGCATATCAATTAAACCAAATGTTGCACTTTCAGTACATAAATTGAATATAATTTTTGTTGGAGTTTGAATGTTCTCTTTTCTATTGTTGATCTTTGATATTTATCGTTTAGTATGGCCTACTCTGAGTATGGCTAAAATTTATGTTACTTTTTTGGCTCAAGTACCAAAAATGCCCTTGACACACAATATTTATTGCACATAGTCGTCGTCCATGGCGTATACGTAATATCGAATTTTATCTTATAGTCAGGAATGAGCAGCCATTGACCGTGTCCCTTTTGCAGTTATTGTTTTGGTTTGTTCATATGTGTGTTGTCCATTTGTTTTCATTTACAAGTATTTCACTTTGAAATTTATTTGCCCTACACATTTTTATGGCTTGGCCTGACTTTGGGTGTCGCCCAGTCCCGATTCGGGTCCTTTAAATTATGTATATGCGGCAGCTAAAATTAAAATTTATCTACCATTGCCATTTGGTTGTTTTATAGTTGAAGCCATAAAATAAAATCAAGTGAAAAAAAAAACAATAGAAATAGAAATAAAATCAAGCATACGTTTTGCATTTTACAATGTTCAACTTTAATTCGATTTTGGCTCCGAGCTGCGAGTTCTACGTGATTTCCGTTATTAAGTAAAACAACAAGTGAAGGCACACTTCCGTTTCCGCTTTCTGTGAGACTGTTGTGCTACTATTCTCATTTAATTGGCAATCCTCTTGAGTACGACGACGGCTCAAAGAGTTAATAAAATGAATGCCGATTTCATTGTTTCCGCTGTGCGAGGAGAAGAACTTACCTTTTCTTAATGCTCAAAAAAAGTTTCCGCTGGCGCGCTTTTAATTCATTCCCAGCTTTTTCTACGCCTTTTTGGGGCAACAGTTTGGTGTGCAATAAAAACATCAATGGCCTGACAGCAGCTGCAGAAAATACGACGACGATGCTGTGCGTGAGCTGGCATTTTTAAACGTGGTCTTAAGGCGTAGAGCCATTATGGCAAAGCAGGCAGCCGCTTCGCCATGTTGCCATGTTTTTGGATATATGTATTTTTGAACTGTCTTTCGCTTTTAGTAAAATGGCAATGTCGTCAACGATGACAAAAACCTTTTCCCAGCCGCTGCTATTCTTAAATCCTTTCGTTTAAGCTTCCTTTTTGCATTCGTCCTCGGAACAGTCTTTTCTGTCTCTCTAAGTATGTTTGTCTGTGTGCCTCTGTGTATATTTTATTGTGCAATTGTATTTTGTGCTCATGAGAAATTGTATGCGCTGCAAAGACGCTTAAAACTTTTACTTCACTTTATATATTTTCTTGATAAGAGCTCTGCTGCTGATTCTGCTGCTGTTGCTACTGCACTTGAGCCTCAAGTTGCTTTTCATTGTTTGTTGTCTGCTAAAGGATCTGGCTTAAAATTACTTGTTTTTTTCGATTTGAATTTTTAATGCTTTTACTGGTTTATTCTCATGCATACCGCATGCGATTTTCAAAGTGTTGGAAACTCCTTCAACGGTATTAAAGAACAATCAAAGCCAATTGAAACAATTGCATTTATTATTCCAAACAAAATTCGATAAAGTTCAAGAATTTGAAGAAAATAATTATTATTTTTGAATTATTTCAGACAGTCTCGGGTCCCTAAAACTTTCTAGATCCTCTTCTGTACTTTCTAAGACCTGAGTATGTTATCTAATAACTTTTTGCATAGTTTCTTATTAGTTTATGAAGCAATTAAAACAGAACATGAAGACAACTTTATTTCTAATTGAACACAACTTGATTTTTTATTAACTTACAAATAAGTCTCTGTTCCAAATTTGTAACAATCAAAGAAATACTCAGACATGACAAACTAAATATGTCATAGAAATTCCAGAGGCAGAGTAGAACTCGACATGAAATGAAAGTTGCCAAGAAAGTGTTTTACTCATTGTACCTTTTCCTATTTCCATTTAAATGTCAAATTTAATAAGCAGCAAACGAAATTTGAAACTCATTGTCAACGTTGCCAGGTAACATTAAAGTGGAATAAAATGAGGAAGAGTATCCTTTGAAAACGACAGTAAGTGACTTAATTACCTTGTTCCAAATTGAGTGATATAAATGCTGGCTCAATGCTACCGCAAATTAGTTGCGATTTCAGTGTTTGTGTAAATGTGTATTTGAAGCTGGCACTTTTAGCGCCTCGACTGCTGTAGGAAACAATAAATAAAACGTCAGACATTTTAGCTGGACTGACATTGTTTCCGCTGTTAACTTGTGTAGCAGCAACAACATCATTATAAAATACTGTTGACATTTGCCAAACCGAAGCGAAACCGTAAAAATGTCCAACATTTGCCTGTAGAGTAACTGCGTCGACTACGAGCTACAAAAAACTGCGAGCTATTTACAGGGATTGTCGTTGTTGTGGTTTTAGCTGCTTTCGCTCTTGTCATTGTCATTGTCGTTGTCGTTATTGTTGTAGTTGTCGTTGCTGCTTTGCACTTCCGTTTCCGCTTTGCTGCCAGCAACATGGCAACGGCAACGTCGACGGCGACACATCGTCTAGCGTTTGCCCGTCAGCGACAGCAGGTCTAGTCATTGCTTTGTACTTTTGCTAAAATTAAATCAATATTTTATGCCCATATCATTTGCAGACTAACCTCAAGCTCAACCTCTAACTTGTCCACTTCACTCTTCGACATACTGAGCCAACCGACAAATATTAACTAAGCGAAAGTCAGTGGCAGGCAACCAGAAACTGTGTAAATTACTTATACTTGCCACTTGCCACTCAAGTGGCAAGGACGAGCTCTCTCATTGCACCAGCAATTGCACTCGCGAACTGTTTTTGCCCCCCGAAACGAGCTTCAACTTCGCATTCACAACTTTTGTGCGCACAAAACTCGACTCATTAACAGCTGTTGTCTTTAGTTTTCACTCGTTAAGATTCTATTTACTTTTAGAAAGTTAATTATATCTGAGAATGTAACTAAACCAGCTTTTTCTGCTCTTTCCGCGCTTTCTTTTATTACTTTCCCCCGGTTAGCAATTGGCTTTTACTATTTATCTTACAATTAGTTTGCTGCATCAGTTGTAGCGCATTATTAATTTTATTTAAAAAAAATAACGGAGAAGAAAATAATGAAATGCAAATGAATATGAGCTGGTAGTTTTCATATTAAACTGCCAAACTTGTTTCGAGAAAACTTCTGAAATGAAGTAAACTTGCGAAAAGCAATTGGAAAATTCTGTACTTTAAGCGACACCAAGAAACTCAAATGTGTAATATACAAATTTCTTAAAATTGGAATGTATAAATACAATATTTTAAAGCAAAACTTTCCTTAGATAAACTCTCTTAACAAATAACTTTCATTTCTTATATTATATGTGTTATGAAATTATCTCCAGCAAACTATCTGCATTTTCAGTTGTTTGTTTCTCAAATTCAAAGGTCACCAAGTTCTTGACTTAAGCAAACGTACTTTCAGTGTTAATTTAGAACAATATTTGGGTCAGTTCGTATGGTCCTTTTTGTTAAATTTCAAATAATTTTTATCAGTTAAAATTAATTTATTTAATGAAGATATTATTTTAACAACTTTATTTCAATTATCCAACTAAAATTTAAACATTTAAGCAATATGCAATTATTAGTTTTCAAATGTGAACTTTGCCCCATTTTTTTGTCGTTTTGCCAATTATAAAATATATATGCATATTTTGTACACGTAGCGTTGCACACTTTTTGGTCGTTATTATTTCCATTTCATTACACTTCTCACGTTTCATTGTTTGCAGCACATAATAAGTAGAACCGGAAATTTTTAATTAACAAAGTAAGCAGCAGAAAAGCAGTCTGCCATCGCCGGCTGTTTGGCCAATGTCTTCGATAAAGTAGCCGGACAAAGAAGTATGCATATATACGGAAAATACATATTACATTAAGTATACGAGTATGGCCAAAACTTGAACGAGCTTCACTTTTTGTTTTGTTACTATGCATTTTTCACTGCAAAGTTTTATTTCTTGTTTAAAGCTCATTAAGCGCATTTGCAGCCTGCGATAAGGCGATTAAAACTGCATTAAGAAACATTATATGAATTAATAGGCGAATGCATATTCATTGAATTAATATTAAATTTAATACAATGTTTTTTGCTGTGCAGTGGCGTGCACAGAATTAACAACAACTCGTACTTCTTTAACTCGTACTAAATCAATCTGAAGTCGTTTAGGATCTAAAATTTGTACAGTTTATTTAACATGATAAATTTAGTTGGCAAAGCTCAACCTAAAATATAAAGGTTTGAAACTTATTTGAATACTCGTAAAGTTTACCCCAAAAAAATTGAATGTTTGTTATATATATATAATTTAAAATTATGGCAGAGTCCAACGACGATATATAAATGATTAATTTAATCAAGGCACAGCAGGTCTTGCGCTTCAACGCTTTGCAGGATTAAAACATCAGGCTTGTTGGTCGATAAATACCATAAATAATTATTGAATGTAAATTAAAAAGCAAATATTTCGTTCTGCACTTAGATTCTATGTTTACTATAAATACATATCGATTCATTTACTCCGATTCAATCATAACATACACAGTATAAGGCTACATTAGCTAAACTACGCTTGACTTTGGTATGACTAACATACATTTTTTTAATAGAAGTTAATTGATTAACCGCAGATCGACATGTTCAAAGTATTATATTACGTTTTGTCATTGATTGTACATTTGACAAAGTTATATGACAGATATCAATAATTATTGTTTAATACTGAATAATATTATGTATATTTTGCAAATAGTCTTGTTAGCAAAATTATATATGCAATAGCTGCAAATATCACTGCGGACGCCTGGTGTTTTAGCGGGCTATGTTGACGATATAGGTATCACGAAGAGTGCAAAATTTGCTACGACTTTCCGATCAGATTGAGAAATTATATATTTCGTTGAATATTTTCGATATTTCCATACTTACCCCTATAAATTTTGTGAAAATCTTACCCATATACATTTTTTCAAAATAACAGGCGAACAAAAATCAGCAGCATGGGAAAATTTAATGTAACTTTAATAATGATTCATATTATATATAAATTGTAATAGAAGCTTTTGTCTGATATCGCTAATTAAGATTAAAATAATAATAATAATTAATATTTTTGGATATCTTTGAATTGCGATAACTTTGCCAAAACTACAATTAATTTTCATGCGCAATGTAAATTTGAGCATGATTTTAACTCTAAATTCGTTCTGCATTTAAATTTTGTTCATTTTGAAAAATCGAAATTTTTCGAAAAAAAACAAAAAAAGGAAAGGGGTAACACTGTAAATTTTCTAAAAAAATCGAATTTTCAAAAATTTGCAAAATGAACAAAATTTAAATGCAGAACGAATTTTGAGAAAAAATTATGCTCAAATTTACATTGCGCATGGAAATTGATTCACTTTTGACAAAGTTATGGCAGTTCAAAGTTATCAAAAATCAGTATATAATCTACATTATAAATGAGGTCAAATTATAACCATTCAAGTAACTAGATATCATTATTTTCCAGGCTGACATTTGCATAAAGTATTTTTTCAAGTAAAACAATGAATAACGCTTCTTATTTTCGTCCACAGGGAATGTCTCTAGCAGCATTAGGGTATAATCAAACTCGGCCAGCATGCAGGTGTGATATCCAGTCACCAATGGGCACGGTGCATAACCATCATAGACATCAAGCAGGGACTTCCCCTTCATAACGGCGATCATATTTCGGAACACCACCGGCGACTGTGCAGCTGTAAAATAAAAATCTTTTTTTAATATAGTCAATTTGAATTAAATTTAATAATCTCATTTATTAATACTTGTATTTATTTATTACCATAAAATGTTGAACAAAAGTTAAGTATAGAAAATAAATACTCCTTAAAAATTAAGTGAGAAGAAATTTTAAAATGTATCGGCGTGAAATAAAAATCATTCATAATTAATACTAATATTAAAATATTGTACATTCTTCATGTATTAAAAGATAAGTATAGAAATTATATATATATCAATGTTACTCCTTAAGGATAGGATTTTAAGAATAAAGTTTATTTACAATAGAAAAATTAAACGTTTTTTCTTTTTTAAGGGAAGGGCTTTATTTTCAGATGGGTAATCTTTAAAAAAATTTCAGGAACTATCTAAAAAAAATTCCAAAAATATAAATATAAATTGAAAATGTTAATTGAAAGAAAATGTTAATTGAGTGAAAATGTTAATTGAGTGAAAATGTTAATTGAGTGAAAATGTTATTTGAGTGAAAATGTTATTTGAGTGAAAATGTTAATTGAGTGATAATGTTAATTGAGTGAAAATGTTATTTGAGTGAATATGTTCAAGTTGAGCGAAAAATATGACCTTGAAATCCTGATGCTCAAATTAAATATCCACCTGCTGCTGATCGCCTGGTATTTTTACAGAATTTCCGTTTCCAGCGAGCCGTTGCAAGCTCACATTCATAGACGCATACTTACACACGTACATCAATCTGTTATCCCTAGAAAAGCCAAAATACCAGCTAAAATACCAGGCGCGCAGAAATGAGCAGAAAGCAAATAAACTTTTTTTGCGCTATTGAAAATATGACCTTGAATTTTTCTTCTGCTCGAATGAAATATTCGCTTGCTGCTGATTTCTGTTCGCCTGGTATTTTTACAGAATTTCAGGTTGCCGGGAGCTGTTGCATGCTCAAATTCATAGACGCATACTTACACACGTACATCAATCTTTAGTCAATAGAAAAGCCAAAATACCAGCCGAATTACCAGGCGAACAGAAATGAGTAGAAAGCAACCAAATTTTAATCCCATCATATTTAAATTGATTGTAAATATGACCTTGAGTTGCTGAGCTTAGTGAAATTCTTTGAGCGACAAGTAAATTTAAATTTTTTGCTCAAACGACCTACTGTATTTCTGTTCGCCTGGTATTTTTTGAGTTTCCTTTAGTTACTGAAATTTTTTATAATGTTTCCCCATCTGAAAATAAGGCCCTTTCCGCAAATAAGAAAAATAGTTTAATATTTCAATTTTAAATTAATTTATTCTTAAAATCCTATCCTTATGAAGTAACATTTGTATGCTCATCTTTTGATATATGAAAAATTAAGATAAAATATTAACATTAAATATAAAATTAATAAATTAAAGTATAAAATTACAAATAATTTCTATCTGAAGAATGTAAGTGCAATATTTTAATATAAAAGTCATAATTAAAAGCACAAGTATTTTAAAATTGTTTTTTTTTACCCTTTTTTTGTAATTATTTAATTTTCATATTGATCTCTTGGGTTTTTCTGGGTCTTCAGTTATTTATTTTTTATACCATAGACCTTACCTTTTTTTCGTTTCAGTTTTTAATTCAAATTTAATGTTCATTTAATTTATAATATAATTTAAGTACATTTTTATTTTAATTTTTTAACACTTCATTTTTTTTCCGACTGCTTTTAGTCGTGAATAAATAAATCTTAACAGTTTTGGTCATTTTAGACTTAAGGAGTAAGATTGAAATACAATTTGCATGCTTATCTTCTGATATCTAAAGAATAAATGTACAGTACTTTAATATAAGCATTAAATTTAAAATTCATAATTCATAAAAGTATTACAACATTTAGTTTTTTTTAAGGCTATTAATTTTTATATTTCTTGCTTATTTTAGCCTTAAGGAGTAACATTGATATATAACTTTTGTGCTTATCTTCTGATGTAGACAATTAACAATAGACAAAATTGAGTATATTAAAAATTGATTTTTATTTTAAAGCTGCACAGTCGCCGGTGTTGTTCCGAAATATGATCACGGTTACAGAGGGGAAGTCCCTGCTTGATGTCTATGATGGTTATGCACCGTGCCCATTGGTGACTGGATATCACACCTGCATGCTGGCCGAGTTTGATTATACCCTAATGCTGCTAGAGACATTCCCTGTGGACGAAAATAAGAAGCGTTATTCATTGTTTTACTTGAAAAAAGACTTTATGCAAATGTCAGCCTGGAAAATAATGATATCTAGTTACTTGAATGGTTATAATTTGACCTTATTTATAATGTAGATTATATACTGATTTTTGATAACTTTGAACTGCCATAACTTTGTCAAAAGTGAATCAATTTCCATGCGCAATGTAAATTTGAGCATAATTTTTTCTCAAAATTCGTTCTGCATTTAAATTTTGTTCATTTTGCAAATTTTTGAAAATTCGAATTTTTTAGAAAATTTACACCTTTCCTTTTTTTGTTTTTTTTCGAAAAATTTCGATTTTTCAAAATGAACAAAATTTAAATGCAGAACGAATTAAGAGTTAAAATCATGCTCAAATTTACATTGCGCATGAAAATTAATTGAGTTTTGCCAAAGTTATCGCAATTCAAAGATATCCAAAAATATTAATTATTATTATTATTTTAATCTTAATTAGCGATATCAGACAAAAGCTTCTATTACAATTTATATAACATGAATCATTATTAAAGTTACATTAAATTTTCCCATGCTGCTGATTTTTGTTCGCCTGTTATTTTGAAAAAATGTATATGGGTAAGATTTTCACAAAATTTATAGGGGTAAGTATGGAAATATCGAAAATGTTCGACAAATTTATAATTTCTCCATTAAAAAAATTTCTGCATTTTTAAATTATAGAAACCTAAAAAGCCAAAATACCATCTAAAATACCAGGCACACAGAAATGTGCAGTTAGTGAATATATAATTTTACCAGCAGGAACTCAAATTATAATAATAATTCAAAATTTTTAATAACTTTGAACTGTCATAACTTTGTCAAAAGTCAATCAATTTCCATGCGTAATGTAAATTTGAGCATTCGATCTACAATTAAATTTTGTTCATTTTACAAACTGTCATAGTTTTATTAATGTTATGACGTATTGAATTTTTACCTGTTTATCTTATAAGTAGCACCTTTCCTATACGTTTGATCATCATATTTTGAGCAGAAGAAACTCAAGGTCATATTTTTACTCGATCTAAAACTTTTTCACTCAATTTTATAATGACTCAATTAAGGTTTATTTGCTTGCTACTCGTTTGTTTTTAAATAATTTATATATTAAATTAAATATTGTTCGTAACAAAATTGGATACCATATATTTTGGGGCATGAAATCGGTTTCGTCACTAGACTTTTACTTTGTAAAGAAGTTTTTTTTTAAGATATTACACACACATGCAGTTGTATGTTTACTACAAATACCTAGCATTCATTTATTCTATTCAATCATAACATGCAGAGTATATGGTTACATATTAAACTACGTTTGACTTTGGTATAACTAACATATATTTTTTTTAGAAATTAATTGATTAACCACAGTTAAAGTATTAAAGTTAAAGTTTTTCATTTTGTAAATTTACAAATAAATGAAGATATATTAATTATTGTTTAATATAAAAAAAAATTGATATATTTTGCATATAATTTTAAGCGAAATATTTGCAATTGTGTAAATATTTAAAATATTTCTATTAAATTGAACAATTTTATTGCATTCACTTAAACAATTGTATTTATTGTTAAGTCCTGCTTATTATTCGCCAATATTGTCAATTCAGTTGGAGACTGATATTATTCTATACAAAATATATTTAACAATTGGCATTGTCCCATCAGAGTAAGCTCACATTGCACATTGCACATTGCAATGCACAATTGTCGGCACATTTAAATTGAGTAAATGGCAAATTGCACACAAAGGTAAATAAGTAGATGTATGTAATACAAAGCAGCTCACGTGTCTGCAGCTATTTGCAAATGCTTTAGCTTCTCCTACTACAGTAACACCTCTTCTCCAGGTGACAGTGTAAACCAGATCCTGGTCCTTTACTACTGTGAAAAGCTTCTAACTCCCCGACCATTGTTGTTGTGCGTCACATACATCTTGTGCTATATTCAGTGTATTATTTCGTTGCTTTTCTGCAACGAGCAAACGTGTGAGAGCATAAATGAAAGGATATCTGATATATGCAACTACAGAGCAGCAACAGCAGTCGTTGCAAACTCATTCAAGTGGCATTATAATAAACTAAGTTAAGGCGACAATTTCCACGTTCCTTATTGCTTGTTTGTTTGCATTCGTTGTCGTGCAAATCGAAGCTCCCAGCTGCAGCTTCCACTTGGCATATCCAACCGTCAACTACCAAACAGCTGCAGCTGCAGCTCTACAAATAGTTCTCACTCAGAAAAGTGTACTCTTGTGAGAGTACAGACTTGTAGTTCTTTATTCTGCAATACTTGTGTGTTGGCTTTGGATATGGCAGTTCCCTTCCTTAGTACTTAATGGCCATGCAGCACTCATATCTAGTACAGAAAAAAACAATATTAATTATCTCATGTCATAGCAATTATTTTCATTTGTTGCCTAACGAGTTTTGAGTGCAAGTAAAATTACGTATACGACAAGGGGGACTACAAATTATATATAAGCCGCTTAGTACCATGCACAGAAAGGGGAGACTTAAGTATGTTAATCTACCATTTAATTTCTGCTTAACTACATTCACTTTGCAACATTTTTCAATTTGTGTCAAGACTTGCTTCAAGTCTAAGTCAACAAGTCTTTCGCATCTGCTTCGTTTTACCTCGAAGTTAATTAACCAACGCGCTGCAAACTATAAGTACTTAGTTGTAGTCTCACTGTGGTCATAATGACACACTTTTAATACCCACAAAGCAAAAGGCTTATAGAGTAGTTGAGGTAGCACTAGAGAAGAGGAGGATGTACCTACAAATTCAATAAAGAAATTATTTAAAATTCTAAAGAACGCTTACAATGAGAGCGCGCATTAATTAATTGCTGTTCGTAAGCCAAAGTAAATGGCATTTGGTAAAATGCACACATTACCCACAAACCTCTTGACTAATTGGGCTTTGTCTGTGACGCAAAAATCGAAACACTTTACAATGTCTGAGCAAGCGATTAAAATGCATTAATCATACGACTCGTTGCCAAGTGCTGAAAGGAGAAGAAGACGGACTGAATCAGACTCAGTTGAACGACTTGTCAACGTTGTCTCAGCTGCTGCTTCTCCAGTTTCTTTGTCCTTACATTATCCTAATTATGATATGTTTACTTTGGCTGTTCAGATTGGCACGTGTACATCAGACTTACACATGCGCGGCCATGTTCGAAGTGCAGCTAATGAGGATGCTGCCAACATGATTGATCGGGTTCATGTGGTGTGACTCCCCAGCTCAAATCACCTAATGGCTAGAGGTATAAGGATTGAGGTTGCTACCCCAAAAGCCAAAAGTTTCTTTAGCTCTGTTTACTCCTATATAGATTTTAGAGATACCCACATTAAGATGAATGGGAGTCAGAACGTTGTAGCAACTTATGGCAATAAAAATGAAAATAGTCCTCAAACACTTAAAGTATTAGTTATCTTTGTAAACCCTGTAATCATTTCGAAATTGAAAGGGTAAATAATTCGTTATTTAGATTATATTTACATATTAAATTAAATCAACTACTTACTGAATTTTCACTAATAAATGTCTGATATTCACAGGAAATGCAAAAAAAGATTTGTAACTATTTTAATAGGCTTAACATTCGAACTGAGAATTATGAATTATTAATAAACTGCTGCATTGGGAGAGAGAAAGTTAAGAGCTGAGAGTTGAAATCTCTGTCCATTGACTGAATTATTAAGAACAACAGCTGACAACAAGTGCAATTATATTTAACAAAAGGCATTGATGTGATTATGCAATTATGATGAGAAGACAGAGACTGCACGGTTTGGTTCAGGCTATTTACATATGCAAAGGAGACGAGCACACGATTGTGCAGAACTCGACATTGGATATGGAAAATTTAATATGCAAGGCACATCATTACATTGTCCACATTGGCATGGCTGACAAAGAGCTTTCCCAGTCGACACGGCGACTGACTAACTGACTAACTGACTGAATGACGAACTGACACACCGACACACTGACCGACTGACAGCCAATAAATGTCACTTTATCAACGTTAAAGTGTGAAGATAGGATCCACTCAGTATTAATCCCATCCACCCTTCTTCTCCTTCTCCCTCGAGGCTGAGAGAACCTGTGTGTTCTCTCTAAAGTGTCAGTTTATAAAGTCGAACTGCCTTGTCACAAATAATTGACAACGATGAGCTGATGAAATTGAAACAGACAGTTGGATAGATACTGGGTTATTCACACACATATGTACATTGGATTACAAATGTGTATGTGGCAAGTGGCACTTGGAACAGAGACACTTCTCTCAAAGCAATAACAGTTGCAGGTGGAAACATATGCTGTGATATATATTAAACGTAATGATAAAGTAAAATCATTGGAAAGTACACATATTTGACATAATTGACAGCAATTTTAGTTGGTCGAAAATTAAGTAATAATATAATGTCAGAGTCTGCCTACAACAAACTTAATTTGATGCCATAGAATAAATAATAGATATCTTTATGTCCTTGCAGATCAATAATATATTAATTATAATTGAAATTCGAGCAACAAAGAGAACTAAAATTTGATTTACATACTTTATTCTTAGTATTTCGAACGAGATGAGAAATGCTGAATAATAAAACCATTTAGTATATTGCTTTGCCTATATTGAAAAAGCAATATCACAATATTTTCCTTTTTTTTGAGGGGAACAGAGAAAAGTTCATCCAATGTCTAGACACTTGATATATCAAATGGTGCTCAACTGGTCAAATGAGTCCATTAAGCGGTCATCAGTTGACCATCAATGACGTTTGTATCTGTAAAGAGAGTTTTAAGAGATTTTTTCAGTGATTTAAAAATAAAAGAACAATATGAAATACAAGTACGTAACGAGTTTCGGTAATCAATAAAAACATGTCAGGAACTCATTTTGCATGCAACATTCACGTGCCACATGTAAGCGTTAAAGCATCGACATCGACGTGGACATGGACATGAATTCTGGCAAAATGGGAGAAAGCCAAATATTAGCTCTGCAGCTGGCAGCGTTTTCAATTAATTTCGTCGAATGCATCTTCAATCGTGCAATAAAATGAAAACGTAATCAAGGCAGCGACAACCGACTGAGTTGACCACAAGTAAGAAGAATGTTACGTATACGTAACAAGAAATATGCAATTAAATGCGTTAACCCATTTGGGAAGAAGCGAGGACAGCAACATCAACTATGATGAAGTTAAAGTTGACCCCATTGCCCATTTTTAATTATTTTAATACGTGAACCACAAGCGTTGGATATACATACATATTTGCTTATAACTCATACGCTGCTTATGGTCAGTGAGACAGTCAGATAGTCAGTGCTTTCCCACTGACAGAATAGCGACTAAAGTGTGCCAAGTGAATGAAAATGAATGAATGAAATATACACTCATGTATGACAGTAGCCTCAGTCTCCGGCTCTTCTTATCTCTCAGTTGCGCTTCTGTCTTTCTGCATCTGTATATATATTTAAATGTATTTAAACGACCGACAATTTGGGAAGCATATCATTGTCGGGCATTGTCAGTGGCATCCAGCAGTAGAATGCACATTTATTGTCTTTCTTGCAACGGACAACCACCCTCTTGCCCCATGTCCATGCCACAGCACCCTTTCCCCAACCCCATCCCCCTCCACCTTGTCCTCTGACAAAGACCGACCGACAAACCCATTTGTTTGTGCGTGTTTGGCTTTGGCTGCTTGCGCTGAGATAAAAGTAAATATGTGGCGTTGGTTTGGTTAAAGCTGCTGCTGCTGCTGGTTTTCATTTTCTCAGCGAACCCGCTTGCGTTTCGTTCCACATTTGGATAATTTTTTTCTTTATTTTATTTTATTTTTTGCTTGTGGCTGAAGCGCGTTCTTGCATAATTTTAATTTATTTTGCCCCGCCTTTGGGCTTTTATTGAATTTATTGCGCACATGCCAAGCCACTACAATTTTATTTTAGTTGCTGCTAAAATTGTAGGCGGCAGTATTAAATTGAATGAATTTCATAGAAGTTTTGTTTTTAAATGCACAGTAGGTTTATATGTGTGCTTAGCCCATCAATCACTGTACTGGATACTTATTCTTTTTACCATTTAGTTATAAAATAGAGGTATCCATCAAAGCCAATGTGCCATGCTCAGATCGATTGGATAAAAAAATGTCATTGCTATTTTTGTTGAATTCGAATTGCTTTCTAAATGTCAATAAAGTGCGATTTGACTTTGGTAGACATTTAATTCTTGATTTTGCACAAATTTAAGTTTGCAGAGACTTAAAATCTCGACAAATAATATTCAGATATTTTATGTGACTTTTAATCCATATTATTCTAATTCCATCCCTCATTCGTTTGTAACGTGAAAGCACAAACTATTCAAGAGGGAATTCCTGGTGCACTGACCCCCAATGCTGATTTGCAACGCCTCCTTATGGCACTACGAATTGTTAACACTTACTTCATTTAACAGGCTGCCACACAGCTGCATCAGTGGCACAAAGCAAAGAGTGTGCTGCACATGAGTTGCAAGTGCAAATGCCGCTGGCTGCAGGTTAAGGACCTTCTTTTGAACTTTAAAATGTTTACTTACTTATGTGGTCATGTGGGTGACAACACCAAACGTCCTCCAGTCATATTTGCAACTGCAGTTGTAACGAGTCTCGTTGTATATACCCTATAAACCAATAGATCAAAGAGAGTATATTCATTCTACTGAACAAATTTGTGTATACATACATAAGCAGGGATTAAAACCGAAACGAATATCGGTTTCAGTTACGGTTTCGGTTATGCTCGAATTTAGGTTTTCGTTTATCGGTTATGCAAAATCTTGGAGTATCGGTTTCGTAATGGTTATCGGTTTTTTGTAAGTTTCGGTTTAAAAATACTGGAATTAAGATTTTCGGTTGACCAATGAATAAGAAGCGTTATTCATTGCCTTACATGAAAAACGATTTAATGCTCTTTTAGCCTGGAAAATAATGTTATCTGGTTACTGGAATGATCCAGTGTAATGTCGATTTTATTATAATTTGATCTCATATAAATTTGGTTCATTTGCTTTGAAAATTTTGATTATTTGGATTTTACTGAACTTTGATCACTTTGAACTCTCATAACTTTGTCAAAAATCAATACATTTTTATGCGCCATGTAAATTTGAGCATGTTTTTACCTTCAAATTCGTTCTGCATTTACATTTTTTTAATTTTAGAAAGTTTTTGAAAATCGAAATTATTGAAAATTTTACAGTGTTACCCCTTTATCTTTTTTGATTTTTTCGAAAAAATTCGAATTTTCAAAATGAACAAAATTTAAATGCAGAATGAATTTGGAGGTAAAATCATGCTCAAATTTACATTCCGTATAAAAATTAATTGACTTTTGACAAAGTTATGGCAGTTCAAAGTTATCAGTACCTGCGACGGCCAGTACCGTAATTAACCCTTATAAATGAATCGGTTACTAAACGGTTATTTCGGTTTAAAGAGTTTCGGTTTATGGGTACAGTGAACAAATATTTTTTTGGTTACGGTTTCGCGTTCGGTTACAGATTTCAATCGGTTATTACCGGTTAAAGGTTACGGTTTCGGTTAAGGTTTTAATCCCTGTACATAAGGGTTGCTAACAATTCAGTTTATATATTCAACTAAAGAAATTAAAGTTGAACAAAATGTATTTCATCTTATAAAACATTGCTTTAATAGCACATAGTCGAGTATACCCGTTTTACCAACTATTTATATTTATTTTTTTCACATTTTTCTCTCTTTGTCCCTGCAGCCTCTCTGTTTGTGTTTATGTTTGCTTTGTGGGTTTAAAATAGTCCCCAGCCCCATGCGCTTCTTTTAATCTTAAGCGCATTTCATTTACCACAATGGCCATTAAAATTGTCTAGGCTGGCAGCAAACACTCACATTCACACACTCATTCACTTGTGCACTCATACACTCACTTACTGGCGCACTGACTGCATATTGCCAGACTCTTGTCAAGTCTTTGCTGCCAGTTGCCCGTTGCCAACTTTATTATATCGTTTTTTCTACGCCTTTTACACTTTTACCTTAGCCTGGTCGACTTATGGATGGCTTATGCGCTCGCAAACCAATTAAAATGGCCAGTGAAACCTACGAAAAGACAGAGAGAGAGAGAGAGAGAGAGAGCATTGGCTACAAATTACTTTTAACGGATTACGTTTTAGCTGGGAAATTGTTGTTGTCCCAGATTGATTTAATATTCGGTTGTTTATTGAAAAATAAGAAACAATTGCATTCTAAAACACTCTATGCGTTCTCGGTACATTTTTATTTCATTGCTAAAAGACTATGTTTTATTAACTGCCATTTATTTTTATTATCAGCCAATCAATAATAATATATGGTTTTCAATGAGCTGTCGACATTTAATTTTAATTCCATTTAATTACTTTATTGAACCAAAACATTAAGATGGAAGAAGTAATATTTACAATACTCATTTAACGGTCGCAGTTTATAAATTCTAAAATATTTTTTTGGTGATTTCATTTCAAAGTTAATATATTAAAATATGGCTTTGATATGAGATGACCATTAACAGCTTCATCGATTGTGCGTTTATAAGTAGACTAATGGGTTTCAGGGTTTCTGGTTGGCTTCAATTGCTGCTCCTCTCGTCATCTTGCAAATCGTAGCGCAAGCGTCGATGTCGCTCAACGCTCTGGAGGGGATTCAGGCATCTAAAATTTTGACATAAACGACGCGTCGTTGGTGTTGTTGTTGTTGTTGTTGTTGAGTTTGATGCAGCTGCAGATTTGGAACGCCTGAGTTGCTGTCGCTCAACACTTTGGATGGGATTAAGGCGTCTAAATGTTTGACATGGATCTGGAGTCGATGGCACCATTGAGATGGGAGGTATTTCAGCTGCCTTCTTTAGCTGTCCGTCTTGTTGCTGTTTTGTTTTTGTTTAGGTTGGTGTTGGTGTTGGCGATGTCGATGTCGATGTTGCCGCAGCACGTCCCTCAGGATTTGATCGTTTTCCAAATTGGCCGCATACCAGAGCAATATGCACAATGCAATGCCAACGGCAATGAGAAGATGTGCATTGTCCAAGATTTCCAGGAATTGCAGCAAAGGCATTTTTAACAAAATATTTGTTGTATTGAACATTCTTGCAGGTTTTTGCGCTTCAAATATTTATTTATCCAATATATATATTTATTTGTATAACAAATGTCTGCACAAAACACAATACAAAAGAACTACAGATTTGTTATCGTCTTGCTTTCAATATTTTAAAGGATGCTTTCTTGAGAGTGAGAATATAGAGCCTGTTATGCTTTTGAAATGAGAAATTTATCGCTTGAAATACTTTTTCTATAAAAATAAAGTATATAAATCCCAGTGTCTCTCAGAAAACTCAAGTGCTTAAGAAAACAAAAACGGCAGCCAGAGTCAGAGAATGAGAATGAGAAAGAGAATCTGAGTGAATTGTGTCTTGGGAATCTGGCTATGAATGGATAGAAGAAGGCAGCGTGAGAAACTTCTTGACCGTATCTCAAGGGTTCAAAAAGGCTCTTAACCCGCTGCTTGAGGCTGTGGCTAAAATTGCAGCTAAAGCTAAACAAATACATATAGCAAAGTGACATGAAAATAAATTAAAAATCTGTGAAGCTAAGCCACACACACACACACACATAGACACAGACAGACAGATGCACACACTCGTAGACATATTAAGAAACGTGACTTGCTAGCCTCGACTCTAAGTACATTTGGAAGGGGAGTACGAGTATGTGCAAGTCCATGTGTCTATCTCCATATTTAGCATGTTATGAAAAATGTATACACAAACGGCTCGACTGAGTCTCGACTGCGTCGCCTTTGTCTGCTCAGGCACGTCTCGACAGAAGCAGGAGCAAGAGATGAGGAGCAGGAGCAGGAGAATCTTCTATCAGGCTAACGTTTAATGACAAAAGTTATGACGACAAATGACTCAGTTGACTTTCACTATGAAATCAAAGCTTTGCCTCACCACAATGGAACGATGAATCATTTCTCATTTCATTTTACTGTCAACATTTTATTTTGCCATTCCGCTTATTTTGTAGCTATTTTTAAAAACCGAATGCTCATTTATCATTATGCAAATTGTTAATTAATTTTATATAATCGCACATAATGTGGTTGCTTTTATAAAAGTCCTCGCTCCACACTCCTAAGCAGATGGATTGTAATTGTATATGTAAATTGAATTTGTTAATCAACTGGCATTTTATGTGGAGTAAATTGTTAATTGAAAAGAGTTGTTCCTATCTAATATTTGGTTTGTAATTCAATAAATTTTAATATATGCAAATTGTCTGATGTAAATTCTGAGCCTTATCATAATCACAGCTGAAATTGTATAGTATAGTTTGTTATTCATAATAAAATAAAGCAAAACATGAGATAAAATTTAAACCTTTTGCTTATTTTAAATTGTTAAAATTTAAAAATTGGAATTTGCAATTAATTTTTATCTAATTAATTAATTAAATTAAAAAAGTTAATGGGAATGTGCATGTTACCAATTCGTTAGTAATTGAAATTTTGATCATCTATGCAGTGTAATATAAAAGCTTCAGGCCATATTCTCACATTTGTTAAACCTGCAGCTACTAAGTAAAGATACGATTATCGAGGGAGAGATTCAAGCAAAACGTTGCATTTAAATTTAATTAGTGTGACAGACAGACAATTTATGGCTTGGAACATTTGTCAGACTTTGCTCAAGAGCATAGCTAAATAACAAACAAAGTGGTTATGTTCTGCTCTTCTGGTCAAAGCAAATAAACTGTGCTTAGCTCAGTTTAGTTTACGTTTGCCCATAAACTTGTTAGTCATAAATTAAGATAATATTACGCCACTTTCCGCTAAACAAACGCCTGTCAATATTTGAGAATTGCCTTGTGATTGTCCTTTTGCCTCGGTCTTCTGTACTCTGCATGCAAATCATATCTGGTCAATAATAAATTGGCCTCAAACTCAAAATTTAACTAATAATAATTACAAAAGTAAATCAACAGACACAACTTGACAAAGTCGCTTCAGGGCAAGTTTGTTTGTGTGGAGAGCCTTGTCACAAATTTATGATTTCATTTATAGCCAATAAAGGCACACACACACACACACTTTCACTTACACACACATCCAAAGAGTGGAAGCATTATTTACTGTCACACAAGCCGTAGGCGAAAATGTGCCACAAAATGGCCCAACGGCCTAGCGTTAATTCAATTTTATTACGCATACGCAGCGTGTTCTTTACGCACAAAGACTTGCAGTAAGTAAATTTCAAGTGCACGTTCAGCTTAAGTTGAGTGTGTTTCTCTTGCATGTGCGTGTGTGTGTCTGTAAATCTGCATTGCGGCAGCTTTAAGTATGTTTATTGCTTTCGGACACGCCTCCCAAGTAAACAGAACACACACAAAGACAGACATGCATACACACACACACACACAGCTGCTGCAGCTATTAATTAGTTGACTCTTGATTACATATGTATCTATTGGATGTGCACTTAAGGTAGCTCACGCTCAATAAACCAAGTTAAACGTGCAGCCCAGCAATGATTATTTAAACTATTCAAACAAGGCTAAAGCTTCTATAAATAAATGGTTGATTAATCGAGGGAAAAAAGATTTAGATGATTTATTTGCTGAAATATAAAGAAATGACTACATTAATATTTTTATTAAATAAATAATTCAAAGTGTAAATTGCACAGTAAGTTTAAAGAACATTAAAATACTATTAAGTGGTTCTAGAATTAATTATGACAACTATTAAAATAATTGAATACCTTAGTACAACAAAATTCAGCTATTTCAAAGAATATCAAATGAATACTATCGATTACATTTATGATAGTTATTAATCTTAGTGCTTTTAAGTGTGCCAGCACTTGTTTTATAAATCTACCCGAATACAATGCCATTAATTTTTTAGAATTTGTCCTACTTAAATTTATTAGAATATCAAAGATGATCTTTGATTGCATTCATAAATACGCGGTCGTATTACGTATCTCTTGCAATTCAAATGCATATTTTTGTTTTATAATATTTTACAGGCAACAGTTCTTATAATCTATATGTATGGCCATGGCTAGGGCGGTGGTGGGGAATGGTCTGATGCCACTTTGCTTTGTGCAATTGCTTTTGCCGGATATTGTTGTTAGTTTTTTACTTTTGAGTTTGCCTTGTGGAGCTCTTTTGTTTTACACGGCCTGCATTGTGATTGCTTTCGTTGTTGTTGCTGGTGTTGTGTTGCTGGCGTTGTTGTTTGTGTTGATGGCGCTCGACTGCTGCCGTGTCCTATTTGTATCCTGTCGGCAGCGGCACCTCGCACACATTTATGTCTATTGGCGCGCGTCCATTTCCATTTCATTTCCGTTATTGCAAAACTTTTCATATTAAATATATTTTTCTCTGGTTTTGTTCGTTTGCAATGCCGCGGCTACGATTGTTTCATTTCGATGGCTTTGTTGCTCCTGTTGTTGTTGTTGTTATTGTTTTTATTCTTGGTGGTTTTTGCACTTTGGCAAAGTTGTTTGTTGCTATTATTTCTGGTACTTTATTCGCCCATCGCCATTATTGCACTTGTTTCCTTTATTGTAACTACTAGACATAAAAATGTTTACATTTGCATGTAAATATATATATGAACATATAGTATATAATATGTACATATATAATTGCATTTTGAGGACTCGCCTCATATAATGTGGCCTACTTATGATGTGAGTGCATTCGGAGTAGTAGGGAAAGGGTAGATGGGGCAAATTGACATGCAATTTGTTATAATTGCTGCGTTTTCAACTGCAACTTTGCGAGCTAACAACTTGCCGCAGAGTCCACTGAGGAGAGGAGACTCGGGCCAAAAACCTGACCCTGATTAGGCAACCAGCAACCAATTTTCTGTTGTTGTTGTTGTTGTTGCAATTAGCATGTTGCGCTGCCATAAATAAAATTAACCACAATGCTCCAAACAACATGGTCAACAATGTTGCCCCAAATAACTACAGTTGCTCGCGTCAAGAGCGCGCTACAATTGTTATATACACTGCCAAGGAATAAGGATATTGAGTTTCCTAATAGTCTTTGAAATTAAGTTGCTGGAGATCCTTTTATTATCTACGTATGTGCAAGCTCTGCTAATGCTTCTGATGAAGTGAGACAATTTTGAATCGGGTTAAGCATTTCGCTTATTTATTTTCTCTGCTGGGCAGAAAATACCTCACATAGTTTTCAGTCTTCTTCTTGGCAAGGAAAATTATTCTGACAAGCTTAAGATCGAATCCTTTATGTTTGACTTTATTTTGTCGAAGATAATATTCCATTTACTCTATTCTAGTTTTTTTTTACAATAAAATATTTACTATAAAATTTAATCTGTAAAATCAGAAAATTTTTGAAACTACTTGAATACAATGTGATCGAATCTATAGTCATTAATGTTGCAGGCTAAGATTGGTAATATTCCTCCATCTAGAAAAATAAGTAACCTTTTATTTCTATAGATATCATGATAAAATTAGCTTGAAAGCATATTTAAACTTTATCATGGACCCAAAAAGTAGTTTTTGCTGATTTTTAGCGCATTTCTGTGCAAATTATACAAATGTTTTTGCATATTTTATGAGCCAACGCGTTGCGCACACTGCACAATCCGCAGTTGACCGCAAAATTTAGCACATTTAAATTAATGATATGAAATGTCAGCAAAATGCTGAACCGCAAATCATTCTGCATTATACAATTTCTTTCCAATTATTTTATTCGGGGGGAATAGGGTCAGTATACATTATTGCACTTGGCTATCTTGAATTTAATTTTGCACTTGTAATAAATAAATAAATATGCTTAGCAATGTCTAGGAAATGGTAAGTTGGGCGTCAGTTAAAGCAGAAATTGTTTAGGAAAGAACTGCATCCTTGAACCAGAGAGCCATGCGATCTTCACGACATCTTTTCAATGGTTCAGTTTGAGTATATTGTCGGACTAAGGTATGGAAACGATTGTGATTGAACTCATTGCCAGCCTTAAGACGTTCACTGAGCTCAGCCGCCTTTATGGATAACGATTTCGTTGTCTCCATCGATTTGGCGAGCTCCCTTTGAATTGATTCAGCGACTTCCTTGAGGGAGGGCTTCGTCTTGCTGATACTGTTGGATTTCGACTTTATGGATATATTATCTGCCTTATTTTCATCCCCCGCATGGGAAAAACGAGAAACATTTTCTGTCTGTAGTTCAGTTGTTTTGGATCTCATCGAAACACGAGAACTAGTATCTTTATGATAATTATCCGCTTTGGGTTTGACAATAGATGCACGAGAGCGGACATCGGACTGATTTATACTAGCTTGGGACCTTGCAGAACCATGAGAGATACGAGACACTTTATCTGGACGAGTCATCTCACGGCGTGATGATTTTATACTCGCATGAGACACATTATTATACATGTCAGTGTCCAGATCTGTGTAAATATGCTGCTTGGCCTCCTTCAGTGTAATATTCGAATCCGTGGGCCTGCTGACATGCGATCGCATGCTCAACTTGGAAGATTGTCTATCGCTCATCTGAGAGGGAATATTACTTGCCTGGGATGCCGATCGATGAGATTTGACGGCCATTAATGTTCTCACCGAACCCGATCCCATGGAAGCCTTTGATTCTGTCTCAGAAAAACCGGTTTTGGATGCACCTCCAGCATAAATTCGCCGATCACTAGTTGATAATCTTTTGGCAGCTGCCATTTCCTTGTTGATGGCTTTCGAGAATCCCACTTCGCCAATCTGAGATTTGGAACGAGTGCCAATCTCTTCTCTCTTTCGGTTCGCCAATCTTTTCTCCTCCTCTTTGGCTAATATTGTGCCCTTCGAAACGGATTTGTTGGTGTGTTCGTTAGACCATGTAGCATAGGGCGGATATGTCACATAAGTTGGCTGTTTGTACTCATGGCGTTTTGCATCTTCGGGAGGGCCAATCATAAACGGATTAAAGATAACTCCATCATCATCGAAAAACATTTTGACCACTTCGTAAATTCACAAAATAACAAAATTGATAATGTCTTTTCCAGGATTTGAGCTATGTAAAAGGGTTGCAAGAGTACGAGTATGATACATATATAAAAATATTTCCTGCGTGTATGATATATGCCAAAAATCTATTATATTGTTTTTTTATTTTTATTTAACTTTCAATGAAATTTCATTGTCCTGGAACTAGACAAAATTTGACAATATTCGAATGAAAATCCAAAACGAACTGAAGACGAAAAGGTTCGAAAAACTAAAGGCACTCAAAACCATGGCTTGCTATACTTAGAATTAAATTAGAACTTTTGTAGAAATAAAAAATTTAACTATTATTCAAAATATTTTTAAATTATTTACATTTAATTAAATTATTTTGTGCGTTCATTTGCAACATTTTAACATGTGAATCCATTAACATGTGTGAATCCTGATGTATCTCCACAGCTTCAGCTAACGAATATTTAGATCTTACTTTCAGCTGGATCTCAGCCTTGTTTTAATTAAAAGGCCTCAACGTCGAGTGGCATGCAACACAATGATACAGAGTCTTACCGAGTGAGTGTACGTGCTGATAAGGAAGCAGCTGCTTAACAATAGGCAAAGTGTCTTTTGACAATTTTACAATGCCTACATGGAGCAAATTAATGAATCAAGAGTGGGAGTACATAAAAGGGTATAGTATGTCAACATTGCCTTGAAAATATCTTCGAGTTTGATTTGTAACCAAGCTGGGACAAGGAAATATATGTTTCAGTCGTGTGACAGCCCTCATCAAGCAAATACCTATACATACAGTTCTACATTTTATTTGGATGCAAAATCAGTAAGTTTATGTAAATTTCGGCAAAATTTTCCAAAGAATGGCTGCATACCAAGGACCCTTAACAACAACAACAACTGCAACAGCAGCAGCACCAGCCGCTCATCAGTTTCCAACGCCGATACTGAATGATCAACTGATCATTTATGGCAATGGCATTGTGTATGGTGGTGCTTCGTATCCGGTTCCGGCGAATAACGCGCCAATGCAGGCGACAGCAGCAGCTGGCGGCCAAAGGCTGCCAACTCAGCAGAACAGTTCCTTCACGGGCATACCCAATAGGCCGACTCCCAGGGTAACAGGTTCACTCAGCAGGCCTCCCACGCAACAGCGGATGCAACAACAGCAACAGCCGCAGCAACAGCAAATGACGCAGTCACACGAACTGTCCCAGGGCCAACAATATCAGCAATATATGAACCAACAACAGCAACAACCTCAGCCTCTGTCTATGCAACAGCCGCAGCGACAGTCGCTGCAACAGCCGCAGCAACAGCAACAACCTCTGCAACAGCAGCAACAGCAACGGCAACAACAGATTCAACAGACTTATAACTATTGGCCTTATGGTGGCATGGCCCAAACCAATGCCGTCAATAATAACATGGGTATGTCAAATGGAGCCGTGATTCCGCCTCACCAAATGTTCAATAATCAATTGAATTATGGCCATATCTGGCCAGGATACACAGTCGTGAGTCCTGTCGATCCAAACAAACCATTTACATTTGGCATGGAATAGCCTATAACCAATTAATGTACAGATTTTTCAAAGCAACCTTCAAGTCGAGTAATGAATAAATTGCGCAGATTACAGTCCCTGGTTATCAACTTTATTTGAAAAACTGTTTTTTATTGAGCCATTAATATTGCATGACCTGCTTCCAGCCGCTACCAGTTTCCTTTTTCCCAGCCACTTGGATGTCTGCATTTTTATGCACTCTTTAATACCCTGTACCCTTTGAAAAAAAGGGCAATAAAGGGTATGATTGATCTGAACTGCATTGATAGATTCTTGATTAGCAGCATTCGATTTGTACATCTTTCCATTCCAATTGAATATTTAAATTGAAGACTAAATTATAAAACTTTTTTTTATCTACATTGAGATTTTTTTTCAAGAAACTATTTCGAAGTGTGGATTGTTAGATGGATTATTGAGATTATATGGAAATATACTTGAGTATAAATGCATTTTAAAGTATCTTGTGTCTGTCTACAGGGTATCTTTTATTCAAGCACTCTCAAGCATATTCTCTTCTGTCTTTTTTCTTGTTGCATGCATATTCCTTTTGGCTCTGCTTAGGGCAAACTTTGCCATAATTTACTGTAACTTGTCTGCCTTGCGTTTTACACTTCAACGAGGGAACGACAAGTGGGGGGAGTGTGGGATTGGGATCTGGGTTCTGGGTTCTGGGTGGCGAGTATCTTCTTAGTGTGGCATGCAACCAGAGCGTCATTTAGTGGTAAATTTCCGTCTTAGTTGCCAACGAATGTCATACGTGACATTTTGTGAATTCCGTTTTTAGCATTTCTGTAATCGGGTCGCGTACGTGTGATTGTGAATGTGTGTGTATGGGTCTGTGTGTGTCTGTGTGTGTGTGTCTTAGTATCTGGCTGTGTACCTATGAGATGATAGTCATAGTTGGTTGCCGTTTGGCATACCTGTCCTCTAATGATTTTCGATTTTTCATCCCCACTTTCTGTTTGCACAGTGGCTCACGCTGTTCTTCCACATTCTGTAGATTTTTTCTAATTATTTTCTTGCTTTAGTCTTTACCAGAGCTGCGTCTACTATCTTTATGTGGCAAGACTAACGTTATGATAAAAGTCTAATATGCTTTCTCTTGTTATGATCCCACTGGCATTTCAGCTGTAATCACGTTGTCATAATATTTATTATCATTTTTGCAATTAAGCAATTAAAATATATAAAATTCTTTTATTTTTACAAGAGATGAAAGTGGTGGCAAAATATGGAAATTATTAACAAAATATTTCCAATTTCACCTGGAGCTCTTTGAGACTTTACATTATCTATTAATTAATCATATGCACATTTTCCATATGCATGGATTTCCTTAAACTCTTGTTGTTGTCGAGTGCTTAACATAAAGGACTCAAACCGCAAGTTGCAATGGCGGCGTCTCACACACACACACACACACACTCACACACACACACACACACACACACACACACACACACACTTACGCACACATCCACAAGTTCGTCTAATGATGATCCCTAAAGTCAACTTGCTAAAGTAACAAGAGCTCACACACACAACATACACAGGAAACTCACACAGAGACGCCACCATGCTCATAAGCACACAATGGTATTAACGCCATAATTCGTAAGTTACAACACACACACAACCATACACACCCATACATACCATATATATGTATATATATATATGTACGTATACCATAACCACAGCAGGATTAAGTTATATTAAAGTTGTGAACGTTGCATTTTATGCAAGTTTTTGCGCCTTTGACACTTTCGGCTTATGACGATAGTAAAATAACGCCAATGAATGCGTTGCATCTCCTTTAAAACAGCCAAAAGTAAGCTATGCAAATATTACTAATGCTCACCCACATTATGATAATAATTAAACTAATAATAAAAGGATAGTCGTGATTGTACTAGTGGAAATTTAACATGCTAACAGAATGATTTTTTACGATTTATAAGTTCTTGTTATTCGATTTCAATTGATTTTATTTTTAAATAAAATTTGAATTTGTTAAAAACAGGGATTGAAACCAGGGATTAAACCGAAACGAATATCGGTTTCAGTTACGGTTTCTGTTATGCTCGAATTAAGGTTTTCGGTTATCGGTTATGCAAAATCTTGGAGTATCGGTTTCGTAACGGTTATCGGCTTTTTATAAGTTTCGGTTTAAAAATACCGGTTTCGGTTCACAAAAAAAAAAGATATTAAGGTTTTCGGTTGACCAAAATAAGAAGCGCTATTCACTGCTTTACTTGAAAAAAACTTAATACTCTTATCAGCCTGAAAAATAATGTTGTCTGGTTTTTGGAATGGAATGAAAATTTCGATTATTTTGATTTTTCTGATTTTTTAATAACTTTGAACTGCCATAACTTTGTCAAAAATCAATCAATTTTTATGCGCCATGTAAATTTGAGCATGATTTTACCTCTAAATTCGTTCTGCATTTAAATTTAGTTCATTTTGAAAATTCGAATTTTTTCGAAAAAATCAAAAAAGATAAAGGGGTAACACTGTAAAATTTCGAAAAATTCGATTTTCAAAAATTTTCTAAAACGGGAAAAATGTAAATGCAGAACGAACTTAGAGGTAAAATCGTGCTTAAATTTACATTCCGCATAAAAATTGATTAATTTTTGACAAAGTTATTGCAGTTCAAAGTTATAAAAGTTGCTCAGTAGTTGCGACGGCCAGAACTGAAATTAACCCTTATAAATGAATCGGGTACTAAACGGTTATTTCGGTTTAAGGAGTTTCGGCTTATGGGTTTTTTGGTTACGGTTTCAGTTACGGTTACAAATTTCAATCGGGTTTCATCGGTTAAAGGTTACGGTTTCGGTTAAGGTTTTAATCCCTCGTTATCCCTACGATTAACACCAAACTTTTTTAGAATATGCACAATAACTTGAATTTGGTTAGATTGCTTAAGAATTTTATAGAAAAATGATAATCTCCACTGCAAGTTATGACATATAAATAAAATTGGGCATATTTCCAGAACAGTTGAGTGCACTTTTATCCGTCATAACTTAAAGTCTTCAAGCCAGATCTTGAACCAGGGCTCAAGCCGGAAACGGAAACAGAACGTAGCTGCCACTACAGCTATGTACTTTCATTTGCAATGAATGTTTATACTTTGCAACACATAAATTTACAATATTTTTATAAAGTCGCAGCTGCAGGGGCAAGAGCAACTGGTTGACCCCGGTTGTGCCACTTTGTGCACTTTGCGTCAAGTTCAGGTCAAGTGTTAATTTTTCTGTTCTCTTTATTTTTTTTTGTTTGTTTGGCCCCGTTTTTGCTGCCTCATTTGTGCCGTTCACGGTATTCTATACGTTGCGTATACGTGTGTGCATATTTATGTGAAAACTTTGAAGAAAGTTTTATTTAAAAAAATGCATCGTGCTGACTTTGGCCAGCTGAAAACATGAAAAGCAAGAACAGTGAAGTTAAATCAAAGGAATGTTTTTTTTTTATTTTCTTACTTTGTCGAACGTCATTCAATTTATAACCATTTATATGTACTTGGTTCAGAAAGTTGACTGCATTTAATTACCCGCGAGTTGTTTAACGTTTCTTCTAATTGTTTTGTTTTTCACATTTCGCATTTTACATTTTCCATTTGCATTCGGAGTCATTTTCTTCCTCTGAAATTAGCCGCAAATCTTCATGAAGATTATTGTTTTAGCATGAGTCGTAAACATTTAGTGAAACTTATCTTAAGACTGCTGTCATATAATATTGAAGATGTTCATTCTGAAAATTTGAAGCGTTCCTTTTAACACTTTACTCAAAAAATATGACTACGAGTACTTCATGGCTCTACCGTGCCTAATAAAATTCGCACGAGTGTCTGTCTGTATGTCGGGGAGTCATAAAAATACCACGCAGAGCTTCAAAAAAGCAACACTCTGAGCACATAAATGTGGTCTTTGAAACGACTTTGCTTACACCCAGATGAGTCAACTTTCTGAAGTGTTTACTGTTCAAAATCCAACCCACTTGCAAACTGAGTACATAAAACATTTACTAAATACGCAACGCCCACAAAACAGAAAGACGAATCAAGGAAAACGTATCTTACTCTTTTGAAATTAGATAATTGAGTGATACAGCCCTTTACAATGTGAAATATCTCAAGATTGATAGAGAGTTTGAGAAAAAAAGTGATAAAATGGTGGAACATATTTTTACATTACATTTTAATTAAATTCTTAAATATAAACAATGCAGATAATTCCATAATTATTTTGTTTTAACCGTCAATAATATCCTATATTCTCTATATTCTACATTATTTAGAAGTCGAGTTCAAATTCACTTAAAACTGGAATCATATCTTTTAAAACGCTAGGTAAAACCTTTAAATCAACTATCGAAAAGACAATAATAAATTAATAGTATTCTCTCTTCTATTTCTCCAATTTTACTCAGATTAATTAATTAAAACCATAGTTAAGTCGGTTTGCAATCATCTTCAACCAACAAACAAATTTCAGAATATTTAATTTTCTCCAGCTCATCATAGATGCGATTATTCAATGGTATTTCCGGATACTGAAAAACAAACAAATAACAATTTATATCGTTGGTAATAAAGTAGAATTCTTACCATTTTAGCCACTTTCCAGCAGTCCAAAGCCGATTTGTTGCGACCCAAACGCAGATTAATTACGGCCAAATATCCCCAGGGATCTGGCATGAAGATTTCATTGTCTGTACTTCGAGATAGATATTCCATAGCATCCTCAAGTCTGTTTAGCTATAAACAGATCTTAAGACCAGTGAATTAAAATGTCATACATAGAACTTACATAGTACATAGACAATCCCATGCCATAGTTGGCCGAAAAGTTCTTCTCCTTTTTGTTATAGGGTATACACATTTCAAAAGCCTGCTTGGCCAATTCATAGTCTTCATTTTCGAAACTCAGACGCGCCAGTCGCATCAGGCTCATATAGAACGTAGAGAGCATTTCATCTTCGGTTAGGTTGATGGTCAAGAGATCCTTGTAGTATTTGATAGCTTCATCGTACCGTCGCCGAGAGTATTCCACATTGCCATTGATATGCGCTTGATAGTAACGCTGTCAATTGTGGGATAAGTAAAAATATTCGAAGATGTCTCCAAGTTTTTAACTCACCAGCATTTTTCCCCGCACAGAGTTGTCGGTCTGTAATCTTTTAATTTGAAATGTTTTGTCAATTTCGCCCTGTAACATCTTCAAAGTCGTGCTTATCAAATACGACTCGGCAATTGTGAATTCGCTTGCAATTTCTGCAAAGATCAATTCTGCAAATCCATAAGCACCCAAACGAGCAAATGTCTTGAAAACCTTATAGAACTCGATACCATTTAAAATATTGCCACTCAGCTCAAAGTCGACAGGTATAAAGGATTCGTAGAGAGAACGGGGCAAGAGAGGCATGGATTTTCCTGGCACCTTATAGAGATTCTCGTTCTGCCATCGTGTAAACTCCATACCCGACAAATAGTTCTTTTGCTTGTAAAGACAGTACAGTAGAACCCAAACCTCACGATCCAAATGATTTTGGTTGCTGAAAATACGCAGTTGTTCCAACAGATTGCTATAAGCCTCACCCTCGATCTCTTCAGTCTTTAAATGCAATTTATAGTTAACGTAAAGCTCCAAGAGTGAACTAGAATTACAAGATTGTAGAGTTATGTTTAGGTATATCTAATTTCCGATACTTACACAAAGTAATCGCCATTCCAGTTGCTTTCCCTTTGAGTGAGTAAATATTTTGATGCCTGCTCAAAGTTCAGACTCTCGACGGAAGTGATAAAGACATAGAAATTGAATATCAGTTTGTTGTTGCAGCTAATCTTGAGTTCGGTGAACATCTGTTTGGCCATCACGCATTCCCCAATGTTGCACATGTTGCGATATTCCTCCATGAGACGTCTAGTTTGAATCTGTTCATTCGCGGAGTGGAAAACACAATTGCTCGGACTTTCCCAGCTGCAGGCTGTTAGCAGCTCCTTAATGCGTTCCATTAGCTCCCCGTGCATATGCGTCAGCATTTCCTGTTTGAACAAAACCGGATGTTTCTGACATTTGCCACCCACACACAAATAGCACACACACACACACACACACACTTACGCGAAACTCTATATTAGTCTTGGTGGGCGTGCGAACATTGAAATCAGCACCACAGATGTCTACTAGGAGATTTCTCAGATTACCCAAATGACAGCAGAAATTATGACGTTTATCATCAATGCTTATGACATCGTTCTTGACAATGAAACTAATCACATCCTTAATAAGCTCATCAAAAGTACGATACAATTCTTTTACGATATCGGAATTATTGACGCCATCCTTAAGGAACTTTAAGTCCATGCAGCGTCTCAATTTTGCGGTCTTCATCTGGTTCTCATTGTAAACATCCAAGGGCTCGTTCCGTTGGGTCAAGGTCTGAAAGAAACATATCTTCATAATGGCAAACATGGGCAATTCTAGTTCTAAAACTTCCGTCGCTCTATAGGTTTTTCTACTCCTACGAACCATGGGAGAAAGCACACTGGCAAAGCGACAAGAATTTACTGTGAGTAGAGAGAATTGAAGATTAAGAAAAGATTATAGGTCAAGGTGAACTGCAGGTAGATGATCTTTAAATATTTTAATTTAAAAAAACCAGTCTTAGTCCAAGTGCATATTACTATTGTCTATCAAATGTCATAAGTTTGTCAAGAAATATCTCTATATCATTCAAAATGAACTTCTATTTGACTACTTTTCATGTCCTTTCTTACAGTAGTTAGTTAAATCATCTTTCAATTAAAACGTTCCATTAAATCGATAATATTATAGTTAATTACCATTGGGATAGCCAAATACGCTTGGATTAATGATGCCCTCATAGAGGACATTGGCAGGAATTTCATCATAAAGTTGCAGGAGGATTTCATACTGATTGTGCACCACAGCAGCCTCGAGAATCTCTCGCATCTTCGAGGTTAACACATAACGATGCAGCGAGTTATTGATCAGAGCCGAATCCGAAAGTGTATTGATTTCATCAATTTTCAAATCCACTCCTGGAGTTTTAAGCAACTCACGGAATAAACGTGGCAATTTAATATTCGCACTGGTCTGCATTTGATTGCTGCTGATGCTTGAACGCGATTCTCGTAACAAATCTCTCTTGATGCTCTCCCAGACAATGTTCGTGTTCTGTTCATCAATGATCTGGGAGATGAAGCCATAGAAGGTGCAGAGAGGAAATACCTGGTACTCATCATTCGCATCTGAAAATGTCGAGCGAATCGACAGACTAATTCCAAGATGTCCGGCACGTTGATGTAGTTCCTCGGGTGCATTGTAAATCGATTCAAGTGTGATGAATGCCAGATTTGTAAAGTGGAAATTCTTAAGGATCGGCAGTATAGAGTACATATGCCAATCACTGGTCGTGGTGATCTTATGACTGGTCGAGGTCTGTAATGCGCGATCGTATTCCGCGTAGAGCATAATGGGAATATTACTGATGAAACGTTTGCACTGGAACAGTTGCAATAGATCGCAATGGCCACGGGAGAGAAACTGAAGACTTTCTTCGACATAATCATCATTATCATCGCCTGCCTCGTCCGAACACGATTCTGGATCTCCCGATGTCTCTGCCCCCGTTTCCGTATTCATGTCATTTTCATCACCTCCAGCATCACCTGCATCTTTACCAAAAATGATTCTTCCATGTTGTTTCTTATGTGGTTTTTCCAACTTCATGATAGCAGCTGAGGCATCTGTTCTCACTCCCATAATAGTCTTCAGTTCACATCGACGATGTCGGGGAATGCGCTGATATAACGACACGACCAATGGATTGTCACTGAATATATTCATATCCTCGATGCTGTCTTGAATAATACCCATCGCAAACGCTGGCTTTTCCATGTCGAACTCATTCTGAAAGATGATTGTTTCGGTTGTATAATGCTCCGACATCTTTTGCAATGTATTCTTCACATGATACAAATGCAGTTCGAGTGGATAAGATGCCACAGGCAGATTCGAAATATTCTTTAATTGCATATAGAGAAACACTCTCTGGGGTATGACCCTTGGCTCCAAAGTAATTGCTGCTCTTACAGGTGCAGCTGAAAGTCTTCTGCTTACATTTGAGGACCTTTTACGCCGTGTTTGTCGCGAACCGCGTAATATAGTTGATCCTTTCTCATTGATCGACGATTCCATTTTTTTTCATTTGTTTTGTATGTGTCATGCATCTGAAACTATGCCTACTTCTAACACTTGTTTCAATGTCTATCAATAAGTTTCGTGACGAAATTGAATAATGCCAAGTGGAGAATTCTTTATGACCGACCAACAACTAGAAATCGTGTTTCATTAACAAAAGTGGCTTGAACTTTACGTTTTGTGTTAATGAAAATTAAATATGTATACATGTTTACACCTACACTTGCATCTAAATATATGTGTACATGTGTGTGTACAACTTTTTGAGGTATTACATAAGGTCTCGGCTCGTTGTTCTCTCGTCGTCGAGCACGCACTTGTCAAAAATGTAACCACAAAACAGCAACAGCAACATCAACAGCACGTACAGCAATGGCAACAGTAACACGACAGCAACAATGCATTTTGGCCAAGGCCAAACCAACGGCAGTATAACCAACAAAAACAATAACAACAACAACAGCAAACACCAACAAAAACACCAAACGAGACACGTACTTGAACCCTTTTGGCCAACACTCAACTTACGACAGGTGTTTGTAGTTGTAGTTTTCATCATGGCAATAAACGAGGTATCATAGCTTCCTGTTGATGTTTGTAACCACATCGAAAGAGTATTTCACTAAGGGAATAAAATATTTGTAAAAATTTAGAAATTATTAACTTTAAAAAACTCGCTTTTTATTCAACATATTATTCCCATTTATTAAAAATGTTTTGAGATAAATTCGAATAATTCACTTCTTATTCAAAATATTCTTCCCATTTATTAAAAGTGCTTTGAGATATATTCGAATAATTGGTTACTTATTTAAAATATTCTTCCCAATTATTAAAAATGTTTTGAGATAAATTCGAATAATTGGTTATTTGATTAAAATATTCTTCACAATTATTAAAAGTGTTTTGATAAAAACTTAAATAATTCGCTACTTATTTAAAATATTATTCAAATTTATAAAAAGTCTTTTGAGATAAATTTGAATAATTCGCTTTTTATTTAAAATATTTTTAAATATGTTTTCAGATAAATTCGAATAATTCGCAACTTATTCCAAATATTAGAGTTGTGCCGTAATTTTCTTAGTACGAAAATTCTTCAAAAATAATTTTGGGAATATTAAAAGGCAATAACTTCTTAAAAGATATTCGGAAATGCGTTGGACAACTTGACAATTTTTAGTTCTCTAAACAAATTAAATAGTATCATTTTTATTTTATACAAATAAATGAAATGAATTTAGTTTCAGTATTAACTTAACTTGCAATCTTTACAATGTTAAAGTAGAGTATACATTGTTCGGCCTGCCGTTGTTGATTATGTTGTTTGTTTTTGTATGTTTTGTTTGCCTGGCAGCGAGTGCTCTAAAATCCGCTTTGACAGCTCGCCTGTCAGCTGAGCCCCAACCAAAACGGCCGCCTGTGGTGTTGTGCGGTGTGGGCGGTTGTGTTGGCCTGTCTTGTAGGTTGTTTACTATTTTGATGGAACTCCAACAACATATGCTAATGACTAAGTGAGCGGGGTGACTGAGGAGGACACTGAGCAGGCCACTCAGCTGGTGGCTTTTAGCTCGTTTAAGGCCAAGTTGCCTGCTAGGCACATACAACACACACACACACACATACACACACACACAAAGACCGACATTGGCTTCATCAAAATGAAATTTGCTGGCAAACACATAACGTAAAAGTACTTGGCAGGTAACTGGAACGCATGTTCGTTATGCTCAAAGGCTTTAAAATACGCTTTAGTTGCACAACTTGTTTACTCTGCTTCATATGCAAATCAATGCTCGGGACCAGCTGCCGAGCTGCCCAGCTTGGCCAGAGACTCGACCAGCTTGTCTAACTTGTCTAGCTCGTCCTTTCGTCCTTTCGTCCTTTCGTCCTCTCGTTGCACTCATACGCCATGTGCGCCCAGACGATCCAGCTTTTGCGCCTGACGCAACAAAATCAATTAGACACTTGCATATAAGTACAACCATATAGCAAAGCTAGGCTTTCAGCCTGTACAATAACAACATACGTATAACAACAATGCAATAAAGAGGAGCAGTCCAAAGGCAACAACAATTGCAATTTAATGTGCTACCATTGCCTGCTAATGATAATGTTGTTATGTGCCTATTATGCTTGTTGTTGTCCCTGTTGTCTCTCTGTTGTTGCCAATGTTGCATGTGGAGTTGAAGCTGCAGCTGCACAAATCATTTGCATTTCAATGATGGCAGACAAAGCCCATAAGTGATTTCCAGAGGAATGTCTTTTTATACCCTTTGGTTACTGGAAATGCAGAGAAAGGCAACTCTGGCCTAATAGAATTTTCATATATTCCTGATCTGTATCGAAAGGCATAAAGTATTATATGTAACAGGGTATTTTACAGTCCAGCAGTCTCAACAATGCCTTTCCTACTTGTTGTTCACATAAAAATCTTTCAATATATTTCACTTTAACTAACTTTATAAGCAGTTTGTCTTGACATATATATATATTCAGGGAATAATGAAAATGTGTAAGTATAAAACTTATTTAACATCTGTCATGTGTAGACTTTTAGCTAATTAAAGAGTGTGTATATTATTTTTGGAACGCAAATCCAAGTTAGTTAATTTTCTTGACATGCCTTGACCCAGTTTTCGAACTAAACTATAAACTATAATCCAAGTAGACAGACAGGCTGACAGGGATGCAAAGGAAATAATCAACCACAGCAATCAACCTCAAGCAATTTCTTAGTCAAATCGCCTACTAAACGTGAAACATATTCTGAGAAGCTCAGGCGAAAATACGAAAATGTCTGGAAAAGCTGTTTTCTCTCTCTCTCTCTATCTATCAAAGCAGCTCAAGTTAATACCAAAATAGCTGAGCTCAGCGAAAACAGAAAGCCACAAAAACCGCACATAACTCTACGTTGCAAGCTAAACACACACGCAAGTTAACCTAGAATTTAAATAACAAAAAAAAATAGGAAAATGCGAAAAGAGAATTTGTTAAATAAACTCAGAAAAAAAGAGAAACTGCTTCAACGATACTCGTATTGGCCGAAAGTATGCAAGAGATTTCGCATGCCAAACTAAGAATGAATTTAACAAAGCTAACATGAAATTTACACCGTTACGTTATTTGAGGTGGGGAGGGTGTTCAGATTTTCCGACATGAAAATTTCATTTGAAATTGAATATGAAAAAGCCAGGCGACACGAGGCTACGCGACGCGACTCGACGCGCTGTGCGACAGCTGCTGCAATTGACAATTATTATTATTGTCAGTGCGAATGAAAAGCCAGGCATCCCAGGCAGGCTTTCAAAAATGGCAGCTGGCAGCAGGCATATTGTGAGCTGATCTGAGCTGGCTTGATATTCATATGATGGCCATGTAGCTCATAACAAAACTCCAAACCGCCTCTCGTTGGCTTCAATAAAATCCAATGTGCGCATTAAAATCATTTAAATTCTATTGTTTTTCCTTCGTTTCGTTCCGTTCCGTTTGGTTTCGTTTCACATTTGCATGTCTTTTTTATTTTTTGGTGTGTCGCTGACAACGCCGCATACTCACGCACACACTCACGCACACACTCACGCACACACACTCACACTCACATCGAGTTCAACAAATGCCACGTAAGCTGTTTTCGTAACGGCTTTGGTGATATCAGCAAATGCATATTTAATGGCTTACGCTGCGTATGAGCAATACAATATGCGATATACTGGTGTATGTTTGTTGCTACTTCTGCGAATTGAAATGCTTCTTAAATTGCCATTACTCAAACTGCAAAAAGTGTTAATACACAAGTGGTAATAAGCAGGTAATTGTTTAAATTTAATGTAGTGACTGAAATCGCAATTAAATTGCAATTATTACTTGCTCAATGCATACAAACAAATTGTGCATATAATTTTAAAAATTTAAATAATTTATTTAAAATCATTTTATTTAAGAAAGATTCCCTTTCTTATCGAATCTATTTTTCGTAATATTAAATTATTGAATATATAAACGACGGACAGTGATAATAAAATAAATAAATAAAAAACTATTAAAGAATTGGAGTTTCCTATTATTTTCTTTATCGGTACATTTAAAATAATAATAGTCTGTCATGGTAAATTTTGTTGAATTTAAAATTATTCATTTAAGAGTCAGTTAATTTTCTTCGTCTGTAAGGGTAAGCTAATTATGGGATTCAATTTAACGGCTTTAGAATAATGTATTTATTGGAGATTTCCATTCACTTTACTTCTACACTTCTTCTTTCAGCCATCTGCTTTAAGTGTTTTCCAATTTGCAATGTCAGACTCTGACGGCGGAAGAAGGAGGCAAGCGTTGAGCTTGAGGTGCAAGTCTCGCTAGTTTGCATAATGGTAAGCAGTCAACACAACACCTTCTCCCCACAGCATACCCCTCTCTTCCCCTTCGCAGAATCGAATAAAAATGCTGCGGTATTTATTCTACAATTCCATACGTTGTACTTTACATAGGCGAAGAACTTTATGCTGACAGCAGTCAAATCGTTTCGTAAGCAAAAAAGGATTTTAAACAGTTGTCGTGACGTGTGTATTTTTTCTCCTTTTTGCGTTGATTTGTTTTGTTGATATGCGTAAAGGCAGCTGCTGAATGAGGGAGAAAAAGGAGCCAAGTTAAACAAAAGAGTAAGGCGAAAATCCTTTTCAATGCCGTGTCGCAATTTTATGACCAAGTTTTTCATTTGGCGCATTTATAAATTATTTAAAGTGTCGCCCCTTGATGTATGCCCATGCTCACACTCTGTCTCTCAGTATGTTGATGTGTGAATGTGTATCATTGACCTCGTGACCTCAAAAGTGCTCTCACAAACACACACAGACATTCAACATTTATAGTAGACAAGCTGGTCCAGTGACATGACAAAACCATAAACAGTGGCTAAACAAGGTGCTTAAATTATGCCACAAGATCTCAAAACTGGCTGTAAATAACAGACTGGACCCGTAGAGAGGTGACCCTCCCTTTTCCCCACCCTTCCTCACTTCCATTCATATTTATGGGTGTAGATGAGTGTTCTCACATACACATATATGTACATACACAGAGATGAAAACTATGACCATGCGTCGCATGCCACAAAATGTAGCCACTCCCGTATCATCTTGCAACGGCCCCTTTGCTCCCTCCTTCCAGCTTCATCCTTGGCTTGTTGCTAGTTGTTGGTCTCACGCTTGGCTGACTTTGGTTTTGAGCAATCAACGCTTATACTGTGTGTAAATGTGTGTGTATGTGTGTGTATGTGTGTGTATGTGTGTGTATGTGAGTGTATGTGAGTGTGACAAGGGAGGTTGGACTGTAGTTGTGTTTGTTTATTTAGCGCTATTCAGCTGCCAGCTGTTTATTCACATATATGAATATCAATGGCTTCTGCTTTCGATGCAATGCAAACGCAGCAACATTCATTCTTTAATAACCCAAAGTATGCTTAATTCATTATAAATTCCATAGAGAAGTTCTCTTGAGAACTGATGGCTTTAAATGCTCTGTTAACTAACAATTTTGAGGAAAGGTTCAATAAGTTGTCGGTGTCCGGAAAGTCGATGGCAAAGTCTGTCCTTTTATCGGTATTTCCTATACTCTTTGATTGCCGGTCTGTGTTTGTTTACCTACCTGACTGTCCCAACTTGTTTCCTTCCTGTCAATGACATGCCACATAGACACAACACAAACGATTTTAATTAAAATCGGATTTGGCATCGACGATTTCCGAGAATTTAATTGCATGTGGTATGACATTTGTTTACACTTTGACGTTGACGAGCTAGCCAAGCAAATTTTGTTGTTTTCATTTTTTTGGTCTGAGTGAGAAAACACGTCTTTGCAGCAATTCTTGTCAGCTTTTCACACTGTCTCACACAATAACAAAGGCATAAGTGGAAGATAAAGATGAAGTAAAGCGAGACAGTGAAAATAAATAATATAATAAAAATTCATAAATACATGCTTGAGAGCTTCTTGACACACGGATGTTAGCCACCGGAAGTGGAAGTGAATGTTGTAGACTTCTTTGTGCGCATATGAATACGACTGACTGTCTGTTTGAATGTGTTTACTTCTTTATAGGCACTTTAACAACATTGTTGTCCATCAGTGTGAATGCGTGTGTAAGTGAGTGTAAACGAATACTCTGCTTATTTGTCACTGTGTTAAAAATATGGGAAAAGTTCTACCACTAAACTGAAACAAATATTATTTTTATAATAGTTATAAATCATTGAAATAATACAATTTTTACTTTAATAAACTGTTAACTTTCTGTGAGAAATATGACTACAATTTTTTTAAAAGATTTGAAATTTATTGGAAATTAGATTTTAAATTTCTTAATTATTTTTTAAAAGCTAGTAATACATTTTCTTACTTATTTATTTGTATATATTTCTGACGTAAATTAATTAAAATGGGACTAAGACACAAATATTTTAATACATTATACATTGTTGATAATATTCAGATTATTTAAAATTCTCCGAAGTTCTGAATGTCTATTTTCGTAAATCAAATAAAGTCGGTGGCAAAAAATTGAATAGAAGTTCTATTTAAATATATAATAAATTGCTGCAGGACGTCTTCTGGGCATCCGCTCACGTGGGGTCTGTCAGTTTCACACATCCGTATCCTTTTCCGTTTGAAGCAATAATAAACAGTTTCCGTCAGTTGTTTGACATATCTACAAGCCAAAATCAGTTTGTGTGCTTAATGATATGTATAAACCTTGCTCAAACAGTCAACCCTTTACCCCAACATCAACTGACCGCCTGTCTGTGTGTGTGAGTGTGTGGTGTGTGTATGTGGGTATGTGGGGGTGTGTGTATTGGGGGAAGACAACAACGGACTCACTGGTCAAATATAAAACGTAGCTGCGGTTATTGCTTGATTAATTTCCGGTCAAATGGCTAGAGACACTAATGACTATTTAATGTTACAATTTACACTTTATTGATTTGTATATTTGTGTTTGTGTGAGTGTCATTGTGTGTGTGTGTATGTGTGTGTGTGATTGTGTCAACATAAGCGGGGCATTATGTCAAGTTGTCAGACACAGGTCGTAAATTGTCTTAGACGCTTCACAGGAATATCAACTGGGATTTGACACCAAAAAACTATTTTAGTTTTTTGCTTGAATATGCCCCAAGGGTTAAACGTACATTGAGCTTTTTAAGTTTCCGAATTTAGCTTAAAGTGAAAATCAAATTCACGAGTTAAAGGAAGAATTTCGTGAGTTGCAGATTGAGGTCAGTTTTCAGGCGAATACCGGAATTTTCTATGTTTGTTTTGCTCGAGTCAATGTGGAGTAGATACACTGAATCTTATGTAAGGGTAGTTAAAACGGACCGTCTTAAGCTTTGAAATAGTTCAATCTGAAAAAGTTTTAGTTTTAAATTTTCTATTTTGTTTGAACTCGTTAGAGAGAAGTTTAATTAAACAAATAATACTAATAATACTAAGAAAATTGTGTAATTATTTTTACAATTTAAAATACACTTTTGGTAGTCGCATTCAATACGGTACTTTCTTTATATCTTATACGTATTTAAGACAACAATCATTTTAATCAGCAGCAGAATTTCAGAGTTGAAAGTGATTATATTAATGTACTTTAACAATTAAAGCGGAGAGATGTGATTCGTGAATACAAATGTTAGAGGATGATAGGGAAACTCCTGTGATTTTTGATTGCTGTCTATTCCAGATTATCTAAACAGCAGCTAGTCATGAAATTGCAGTCGGAAAACTCAAACTAAGAGCTTCAATCTTTCTGTATTTCCGCCAGCCTAAACGCCCTGTCCGACTCTTGTGGTCAGTGGTCCAGTGGTTAGTGGCTGAAAGTCATAGCCGGAGCAGCTATTTCACAACATTATCTCATCATATTTTGAGACTGCAATTGCAATTGCAATTGCGTATGCAGTTTCCAGTTTTTCAGCTTGTCTAACCAACCAAAAGGGGGCAGCACAATCATGCAAATAAACGTTCTCTGGACACGATAACAACTCACATTGAGCCGGAGTTTCAGCTGTCTGCTAATTCGGAAGAAATGTTATGGAATTATGTAAGTTCAGAGCAACATCAGGGTTCACAACAGGGTTCAGCATGCGGCCCAACTTGTCTGTCTAGCAGACATTGAGCTCATAGTTCATCATGTGAAGCACTTGAGTTTCATATCACGTATTTTATTACATCGTTATTCATGACATTGGGGGGCCTGTAGAAGATCTGTATGAATTTCAGTAAGTGGCAAGTTTTTTCCATCCCACACGCCCCCACTTGGCATATATTCAAAATGCACTTCAATAGATTCCGATGCCATAAAATAAACATTAAGTTGCTTAAGCAGTCATAAGGCGATCTCTCTATTTCCCTGTATCTAGGAGAACTCGTAGCTAGCACATAATTAAATTGATTTCCATGGGTTTATGCTTTAGATTTATGTTCATATAGCCAAAAGTGATTTTTGCAAATTGAAAAGGGCTCGCAGGGGGTCAGCGATTCAAGCCATTTCAAATGTTGCACAAATGGCAGCATAAATTGTCCATGCATAAATTATATGGAAAAATTGAAAGCACGACATAAAATTATTGTGCAAAAGTTGAAGCATTTTAGGTATTTACATTGAAGACCAGGCCCACACACCCAAACACACAGAGAGAAAAACGTATGAAACAACTACATATAGCCGGCATAGCTGAGCACAAACTTATGAACTATGTGCTTTCAGTATGCTTTAGTATTTGTACTTGTGTATGTGTGTATCGCAGTATGTGTGTGCTGACTTTGCCAGCCTCAAAGCCCGCTGAAAGCATAAAACTTCATGCTAAAATACCAAAGCAAATATTTACATATAATCCATGTGTGTGCGAAACGGAAACTCAACTAAAACTCAACTTAAGTCAGGACACACCTCAAAAACAAAAGTACAACAAAACAAAAAAAGCAACAACAAAAACAACAAAAATAACAAGAAGAAGAACAGCTATAAAAGCGGCAAAGAAATTCTAATAGAAATTATTTCTGGCATTTTAATAAACAACAAGCACCACAAAAATATGCTGCAAAATATTCTAATAGGTTTTGTTTTAACTATATACATTTCCAAGTGCTTCACATATTTATAATACCCCATAAGCAATGGGATACGTATAAACGGGATATCACAAAAAAATCGCAAGTGAAGACGAATTTGAAACCATGTTACGTATACGCAATGTTGCGTATACGCAATCTTATGCTTGTCGAACTGAGACATTATTTTTATTTAATCATTAGATTAAGAAACTAAAGCTTATTTTTGGCAAGTCATAACGATCAAAATTTATAAACTACAGAGTATCTTTTAGTCTCTCAGTCTTGCCTACTAAGTGAGATTTTGTCTGTTGCAAAATGTCAGGTAGCAAAGTTCAAGGCAAGGGCAATGTGGTCTGCAGACTTGGACCAAATATGATTTCAACTTTAAAGATAATTTATTTGCATGAAAATGAACAGTAATAAACACATTTTAGTTAAATTATATAAAGGTGCTTACCGGATAATATAATTCATTGTTTTAAAAATTGAAATTAATTTCATTAAAACGTAAGAAATCTATGCATGAATTCAGTTTCATAATTTTTATATAATTGATCATTTTATTGTAGCAGTATTAACTTTTTGTTTAACAAATCTAGTTGGAAATATTATTTTAAATATGTTTGAAAATTCCAAACTTTCAAACTTTGAAGAACTAAGAGATTTGCGTCGGAATGCTCTGTGCAATAATTTAAATGGGCTTAAGCTTCTTCTGGGACTGTCCAACTTGAGGCATGCAATTTATGACGTGTTTTTGAGACGTCATTTAAAATAAACTAACAAAACTGAAGAGCTTCAATTCCGGCAACAACAGCTAATTACAAGGCGACCTAATTTTACGGTAAAGTGTGAAAAAAAATCGACAGAAAAAAAGAGAAAAAAACGAAACGAAATTGTAGCAAGTTTTGGACGGAGCGTCAATAAATGGCAACGAGGCCAAGCACCTCGAAAGCAAACAAACACGAGGAACCACAGGGAAATGTAACACTCTTGCGATGGTGTATGTGTATGTATGTGTGCGTGTGTTAGTGTGTGTATCTGTGTGCTTGTTTTTTGCTAATTAGCGAATAACCGTGTTTAGATTGCAAACACTCATGCCAGGGAAAGAAATAACAGACGCCGGCAAATTAATTGCCAAACAAGTGAGTGCAGAGTTGGCAAGTGGAAATTGCCGTCGCAGTCAGCAGAGAGAGGCCTAATACCCACACATACACACACATACACACAGATACACACGCACAACAGACATATAGCTGCAACACGCATTTTTGCAGCAGCGCGGAAAAAATCCTGACCCTCAGAAATGGCAGAGTGGACAAGTGAGAGAGAGAGAGAGAGAGAGAGAGTTGCGCTTAGTTAATTAGTTTAGCAGCATGTTGAGTGAGTGAGTGTGTGTGTTTGTGTGTTAGTGTGGTGCTGTGTCTGTCATTTGGCATCCCAGTTTTTGGGTTGGGTAAAAAGGATGTTCATGCTGCGTGTGTTTGCTGTCAACAACGCATCAACTCGGGCCTATTCGCATTTTTGGACATGTCTCTTGGTAAATGCGAGCTTCAATTACAGCTGAACAAATGCCCAAAAGCGCGGCAACAGCGAGTCTACTTTGAGCCATTATTTGCCATTGGCCTTTGCACATCGGATTGGCAACTTTAAAGCCGCTTAGGCGCTCAGGCGCCGCTGCACAAAGCCACCGAATAGATTTGCTTTAGAGTGTCAGGCAACAACGCTAATTAGGATAGGCCAACATCTGGCTAACAGAGCAAAGTGGGCTCAAATATTCCCAATGGGCGTCTCGCAACTGTTCTGACAACAACTGACAACATTCTAATCAGATGTTGAAGAAGATATTGAATCTAAATACATTCATGAGTTTCATTTAAAAACATATATAATTGGAATTGAAACTGCTCTAAACATTCTAGACATATGAACTCTGTTTGAATTTTTAATTTAATTACACGGAGTTTGGTTGAGCATAATCTTTAAATTCTACTTGTATATACTTTAATGAATTTTATATCGATAAGTCTCTAGCGAGTAAGTTAATGAAGATGCTTAAATTTTTAATCAGAAATAAAGGCGCCGCATTATTCACATTAACTAAAAAGGGATATCCTTCAAATCTTTATATTTCGATACTTTTAACAAAATGATATCAAGTAAAAATCCATTTGTGGAGTCTCCTCCATTATGTGAATGACTAAAGAATTAAACGCGATAAATTATTAATGAATATCGTAAGAAATTTAAGTAACATTTTATTATTCTACAATTGCAGTATGAAAAAGCAAAAAAAAAATGAAAAAATGCTTGTAAATATTTTAGCGTGTTTACGGAAATTTTCAATTTAATTTTTAAAGTTGTTAACGTTACCAAAGGCTATATAACTTCAACACCCGCCCACAAATAACACAACAAGGAATAACAACAACAAAGACAGAAACAACATCAGGAGCGGATCATAGTGTGAAACTTTTATGTTTTGCGAAAACATTACCTAAAGCCCATTTGCAACCACCTACCACGCCCACAAAACCAACAGTGGACCAACTGCGGACCGGACGGAGTCGAGACTAAGCAATTCCCTGGGGTGTATTTTGAAGAGGAGCCCAGCATGGAAGTGGACCAATTGCAGGAACCGGGGAAAACCCGAAGAAAACTCAACCTCATGCGCCCAGTCAGCCTTCAACTGAGCGAGCATTAAAAATTGATGAGTTCTTAATTTGTGTTGCGCTGCTGCCGAGCTGCTTCCTCTACTTCTACTGGCATATTGAAAATAGATTAAGTTCTATTATTTGCAGTCATGATGTGGATTAGCACGGACACTTGAAGAAAAGGACGAAACTTTTACAGAGCGCGTTCGCTGCCTTTATAAACGTCATCATTAATCATGCTGACAAGGGGACTGTACGGATTGGATTGGATTTTCATTTTATGTTGGCCAACAAAAGCCCGTAACAATTTTGTGTTTGCCTTTTGCGTTTGTTTGTATAATTTATGTGTGTATCCCAACTTACGCACAACAGTCAGAACTAGCCAAAACTGGCCAACATTCACGTCTGTGCCACATCGATACAATTTTTAAGTTATTTATGCCCAAGCGTGGATCTAATTGCAATTTCCGCCTAGTCGCAGAAATGTTGCAAAATTTATAGTGCGCCTCTGAAAATGTTTGTGCAGTTTTCCATACGTAACTCAATAAAATTTTCCACGTTGACAAATATTGGATTTCCAACAACATTGTGGGATATGTCTCCTCCACCTATTTCAGTTAGTCGGCTTACAAAATTTATTTATGGTAATTTCTGTCAACAGAATGCGTTGCTCATCAAATTGGGGGTCCTGGCATTTTATCAAAATTTGCACATGGTAAATTTAACAGATCGTCCTTGATTTGGCATGGTATTTGAGCATATACATATATATATGTGTTTTTGCCAATGGATTTGCCGCATAATCCAGAAGTTCATTTCTGCCAACTCGTTTTCCAAAAATTTAATTAAGAATCTCATTTCGCCTTTATTGACTTCACTTCTCTGCATTTTCAGCTAATTATACAATTTGAATTGGGATTTTCTCCCCAAACAAATTATTCCTTTCTCTCTCTCTCTCTCTTTGCATTTGTATTCAATAATATTTTTGTAATTAGCTTGGCACGCATTTAATTTTGAAATTTAATTAGTGCAAACAACAATGCGGTTTGTTTATGAATTCGTAATACGGTAGTGTCAATATTTTTTTTTTTTCAACTATTTGCATTGTTATTGTTTTTGTATCTGTTGCTAATTATGAGCGACATAATGCGCTTGTCATGCCACTTGTTATTAGTCTGTAATTTTTTAAATCCATTATTGATTTTATATAAAAGCATTTGAATTATTTATTTGTCACTTGGTAATGAGATTGCCTGACTATTTGTCAACCTGGTCAAGGACTACTAAATAAAAATGGTAATAATTATAAAGAAGAAATATGTTTTTCGATTAACGAAATATTAATACAATTGCAGATAATTTCTAAGTATAACTCACTCAAACATATAATTATTATTATACAATCGATGAAAACATATATAATATTTATAATTTAAATTTGTTTTGTATTCTAGAAATATTTACATATTTTTATGAATTAATGAATTCAATGTTATAGTAATGATATCCTTTGTAAGTGTATAATTAGAGTGGATTATGTTTAATGCCATAGTTTCACCATGAATGCTTCAATATAATTTCATTAGTTGATAATTTAAATAAGCTTCTTAATTTACATACTTATCATCACACTTCAACTCTTCAATTATGAGAGAGAAGCCGTAAAAATTGTAAAATGTGTCAGATTCAAGATAATTAAATTATTTCATTCATTTACTTCTTGGAAGTATTCCTTAATTAGTCAACGATTCGACTTTCTAGCTGCTTAGACATACACAGTTCACGGTGTTTTCTTTGGCCTTTGCCTTTGAGGCGGACTTTCGGAGCACCAAAAATACAATAAATGTCGAAAACTTTCAACGCCACAATGAGGCATTGCGTGTGGTATAAGCCTTATTTATTTGCTGGCCATAAATAACGCTTAACGCATCTAAATCTTTAACTTTGTGCGAATGTGCTGGCTGACTGGCTTCAGCTATTGGTTCTGTTTGCAGCCCGGTTTGAGTTGTTTACCCCGGCTAAGACTAACTCGACAAGGCTTAAATTGTGGACACGAATGCCTTTCTGCTGCCGCCGCGGCGGCTCACTTCAATTCGAAAGTTAAAAGTTAGAAAACAATACGAATACGAAAATTGTACTGCTTACACTTTTTTCTCATTTTTTCACAGACTTTTATTTTTATTTGTATTTTATTTATTTTTGTGCGAGATTTATGAGCTGCCTTTTTTTTGTACAGCTTTGAGCGTTAACGTTTTAGAAAATGCTTTAATGTTGCCATTTTTTTTTAATGTTTCAATTTGAGAGCAAAAAAGTTAGCTGCAAAATTTAATACCAAGTGCAGAGCTGAGTAGAAGAGTTGTTGCAATTTATTTATTTTTACTGAATGGTGAATACATTAAAAAATTTGTGAGTCTTTTTTAATGTATTCTTCGCATGCTGACTTGTATTTATTTGAGATTTGTTGCCACGTTGTTTATAGGGTATCTGCTGTATTGGCCACGATCTGCATTGACTTTACTTTGTTGATGTTTACAGCCTAGTTTCCCATTGTTTTAGTAGTAGTTGTGGCAGCATGTTGGCTGTTGCACGCTTCACAAATACATACACACTAACACACACACACATACACAGGATCATATGGCATATATGATTCAGATGCCTTTCAATGCTGTCATGTTGTTCTGTTAGCTGAAGGCTGCCAGCTAAAAAGTTGTGCCGACGCCCACATGGCGATACATATACAACACACACTAAACACACACACACACACACCCACACACATACACTCTCACATATAAAGATAAGTGAAAAGCAGAGCAAAACGCACACACACATTGCCTTAACCTTAACCAATGTCAGTTTTGGCACATACAACGTTTTTGCTTCTATTTTTTTGGCCCTCCGCATATTTTTGTTTGGCAACCCAAAACGTCAGTATGCCTATCTCTGTGTGTGTGTGTGTGTGTGAGAGTGTATGTGATGTTAGTGTGGTAGTGTGATGGCCAGTTTTAACACGCCCTTTGCCTCCGGTGTATGTACTTTTGCTCACAAATTAACATATAAATTGATTTTGCATGAGGAAAGTGTTGAGCTGCTGTGGATTGTGAATGTCGTTGAAAATGTGGTGGAGGTGGTGCAAGGTGGAGTTGTCTGTTTGTGAGTAGGCCTTAAATTGCATTGGCATGTTCGGGGAAAGTTAAAAGCTACTTCAAATTTGTTCACCGTTGGGTCAATTAAAGTGAAGCAAATTGCAATTGTCATACTAGACAAAAAATACATTTTTGTCAAAATAAAAAATCTATTTGCTGCATTTTATTGCTGAGCAATTTAATTAATTTTAGCAACGTTTATAGTTTCATGATTGGATTTCATTTGCCTTGGCCAACAAGAACAAAACTCCTTTTGAAGCTTATGTCCAGTGGTGCTGCAAGGCATTTGGCAAATTGTTTAGCCAGTAAATCCTTTATGCGCCTCCTTTGCCATCCTGGTTTGCCAGCAGTAACTAGGTCAAGTGGAAATTGTATCCATATAGAAAACGTATACCGGAAAAACAAGGAAGCCAGCAGCTTAAACTTATTATTGTTGAGATAAGGCTGCAATAGTTATCTTTAAAATAACCACAAAATCCATTTGAATTATACAACAAAAGCAGGATACTGAACTTGCCTTTGTTTTTGGGCCCAAGCCGTAGCCGAAGCCTTGGTCAAGTTAATTACACTTAATACTTTAGGTAAAGTAGACTGTATGTATATATATTTATTTGTTTGTCAATGTATGCGTGTTGGTCTCTTTGCTTTTAACCAGAAAACTGTTTGGGCATTTGTGTGCAGTTGGCCCCAAGAAACTGACAGCTTGTTTATTTGTGGATTTTATGCAGCAGGTGTCGTTTCCCCAAGTGTCTGAGTGTGTGTTTGACTGTGTGTGTTAAATACCTTGCCAAATATTTAAGAGTAATCATTGGTCAGTCGCACGTGAAAGTGTTTGACAGCAACAACAGCAACAAGCGGAGAAGAAACAGTTGAATATTATTTTAATAGTGAGCCGTTGGACGTTGGAAAAAACCTAGGAAAACAAATTTAAAATTCTATCCAATTTGCTGCTGTGAAAATAGTGCGAAGACGACAATATAAATCCAATCAAAAAATACTCTAGTTGGCCTTTTGTTGCGACGACTTGGAAAGCTATTGCCTAGTCCGGCAAATTGATTTATCAAACAGTCACATTAAAAATTGACAACCAAACAAATTGAAGCTGGCAGAACACGTGTATATTCTTCTGGGAGCGGCAGGAAGGACCTCCATGACATTATCCCTTGTCCCATTCTCATGCTCTTTCTCCATATCTCTCTTGCCTGACTTTATTATCAATATTTTATGAGTCTGAATTAATTTTAAAAGATTTCGACAGCTGGCACGAGATGCCCCAATCTAACTTTTGTTTGCCATTTACAGTTTTCTACTAGTTTGTGACATATTTTCGCATTCTTCTTGTTCGCTGCTCGTGTCCTAAAGTTTTTTGGGCCTCTCTCCCCTTCTCTCGAATTTTTGTCCATTTTATTAGTTATGCAAATTAATGTGCGTCCATGCGTATATGGACATGTGTGCATATTTAATATTTAATATCTTTACTTTCTTTACCACTCGTCGATCTCTATTTTTTTTCTGCCCACAAATTGGTCCCTAACTTGGCCGTTACATGTGAGCATTATAGCAAGTTTTGGGTTAATTGGATAAGTTTTTTAATGCTTATTAACAATAGTTCACCGCCTGTTGAACGTGTATTAACATTATTATAATATGTACAAACATCATTATAGAATTTTAATAACATTTTGTAACTTATTACGATTAATTTTATTAAAAATTTTAAATTATCATCTTGAGCATTATAGATAATAGAGAGACTTAGGATCCCTTTTATTATAGTTAAATATAATAATAGGTCTATTTTCATCATAGTTTTAATTTTGAATTAAGCTTTAAATTTATTGACTGCCAATGGTATAATATAATTTAATAATAAGGCAGTTTTAATACTTGATTTTTATGTCTATTAACCAGGGATTAAAACCTTAACCGAAACCGTAACCGTCAACCGATAAAAAACGGTGAAATTTGTAACCGTAACTGAAACCGTAACCGAAACCCATAAACCGAAACTCTTTAAGCCGAAATAACCGTTTAGTAACCGATTGATTTATAAGGGTTCATTTCGGTACTGGCCGTCTCAGGTACTGATAACTTTGAACTGCCATAACTTTGTCAAAAGTCAATCAATTTTTATGCGGAATGTAAATTTGAACATGAATTTACTTCTAAATTCGTTTTGCATTTAAATTTTGTTCATTTTGAAAACTCGAAAATTTCGAATTTTTTAGAAATTTTACAGTGTTACCCCTTAACATTTTTCGAAAAATTTCGAAAATTTCAAATTTTCAAAATGAGCAAAATTTAAATGCAGATCGAATTTGGAGGTGAAATCATGCTCAAATTTACATTGCGCATAAAAATTAATTGAGTTTTGACAAAGTTATGGCAGATCGAAAGTTATTAAAAATCAACAAAATCAAAAAATACGAAATATTCAAACCAAATTAACCAAATTTATATGAAGTCAAATTATAATAAAATCGACATTACGCTAGGCCATTCCAGTAACCAGATAACATTTTTTTTCCAGGCTAAAAAGAGCATTAAGCCTTGTTTTGATGTAAAACAATATCTAACGCTTCTTATTTTGGTCAACGGAAAACCTTAATTTTTATTTTTTTTTGTGAACCGAAACCATATAGGTATTTTTAAACCGAATTTACAAAAAACCGATAACCGATAATAACTGAAACCGATTTCGTTTCGGTTTTAATCCCTGCTATTAACTAAATACTTAAGCTATAAGTAAATTCTAATTTAGCACATCCGTTGGCCAATCCAGAGATTGGGCAATAATTAAGGCCATTGAGTGGGGGAACCAATACTACGACTTGAGGTCTTCATTTAATGCACAGTCACTTCCTAAATACATACGAAAATTTTATAACAAGCATTAATTTTGGTTAATAACTTTATAAGGGAAACTAATGCATGACCTAGGCCAGAGCTTACACGCACACACACACACACTAATACTTGTACTTACGCACACACTCGTATCTGTGTGCGTTTACACATGGACAGACAGACTCTTTGGCTTACCATTTTTCACACAATGTTTTGGGGAAACGCCTAAGACCAGGGACTAGGAACTAGGCCCAGGGCCCAGGGCCGTTAGGCATAAAATAGAATTGAAATAACCATACGATAAGCTCAATTTGTGCGCAGCTTTAGTAGCGCATTAGCCATACATAAAGCAAAGATAGACGCCATATAAATTGACTGCAAGTGGGAGTCGGAGTGGTAGTACGAGTGTGAGTGTGTGTTAGTGTGTGTTAGTATGTGTGTGATTGTGCGTTGATGTGTGCGTCACTTCCGCTTGTAATTGTAGTTACAATGTCACAATCACCAGACCATATAAACGCAGGCAAACAACACTAGAGTAAAGGCGACGACGACCAGCAAGATATCGTTCAGCATACTCGCACTCACACATACAAGCACACATCATAAACAAGTCACACAGATACACACACAGACACACACATGTATGCTCTTGCTGTTGGCTTTTGTGTGCGCTTTTAAGTGGCCCAACTCGCCCACTTGGGCGCTTTATTAGCAAAGTGAAACTTAGACAATGTCCCGGCTCTCTGACTTTCAGTCTCGGTCTCAGTCTCAGACTCAGTCTCGGTCTCAGTCTCGTTCTCAGACTCGTTCTCTTTTGCACTCGCAGTTGCCACTTTGTAAGTAGCCTTCGCCACACACGCGTTGAGACTTACACAGATACACATATACATACATAGAGAGCGAGCTGGCTCTTAGCCACAGTCATTGCCTTGGTAATATTTACAAGTCACTTGTTTTTATGCCTACATTAATTATGCGCGCCTTTGCCATCTTCTTCTGACTTTGGTTTTTGGTAACTTTGCGCTTGTCTTTGATTTTGATGCCGTTCCCACAATTCCTGGAAGGCTTTGGTTTTTGGTTTCGCTTCTCCGACATGTTGTTGTTATTGTTGCTGTTGTTGTTATTCCTTCTGTATGCTGTCAACGCAGCAGCAGTTCCCCAAAGCTCATCGACTCATACTTGATTCTGGTCATATCTTTCTTGTTTTTAAGCCCTTGGCTTTTGTGGGTGCTTCCATAAATTTTGACACTCATGTGGCTGCTGATTCTGTTGCTGGCATTGCTTTAAAACAACTCTGATCTTAATTGGATGCTGTTCAAGTTTGTCGCTGCATCTATTCCTTGCTCTGAGCTCATAAATGTCAGTCAGGTCGACCTGCATTAACTGACCCAGTTGAGCTTTAGCTCTAGCTTCTGCCTCCCCGTTTCCCTGCTCAGCATCAGCATTCTTTAATGGGATTATTGAGCAGTGAAGCGTGTAATGCGTCAGCCCCGACACTCTCTTTCTGAGTTTTGCAGACTTTTGAGCCAGAGACTACAAGCACTGGCAAGTTTGCAAGTTATCCAATGTGTCCTTGTCTTGCTTTGTCGTCGTGTGCACTTTTCGGCACACACTGCGTATGGGTAATGTGTGTATGTGTGTGTTTTTTTGTGCATGCCGTTCATCTGATGATAGTGTCAAGCGATCATTTTGTACCCCTATCAACTCGAGTGTTCATTTATAATTCAGCTGACAAACGCAAAAAAATATTTAATTTCATTTGAATTTTCACTTTATTCAATTTCGGCAGCCACGACGTATGCGTAATGTCATGTTTTAAATGCCCAATAGCTTCACTCTACTGTGCATTTCTGATTGAGTTTTTGAATCTTATTAAAATAAAAAAATAATTTAATAACATTCACGCTCTGCATTTGACTGACAGTGCGTATGCGTAATATTTTACCGCTGAATATTAAGTAATTATTTTGCTACTACTCTGAATGCAGTTGAATATCATCTAACGCTTTAAATTAATGCTTAATGTAACGCTGCAACGAAATTTCACTGATTTTCTTTCACTCACTTGCTTTCCATCTATTTTTCGATAGTTACCACAAATCACTCTAGCTGCTTCTTAGCGTTTTTCTATGGTCTACTTCATATTCAGCCGCCCTACTTGAAAATGCATTTGCATTTTTCTATCGTCATCCACCATTAACATTTTTTCATTCAGCATATTTTTAGCTGCTTTTTAATGAAGAAATGCCATTGTTCGTCTATTATTCTCTATTCAATAGCTGAAATAATTAACATATTTAAAATTCATAATTTAATTTTTATTAAATACTTCAGTTTAATGCATTTTTATTCGGATTTTATTTCATCTTACGCTTTTTACAATTTGCCCATTTTTATTATCATTATTAATTTCAATTTTTTTGTTTAATTTAGCTTAGAAAATAATTTACAGCTAAATTGTGTGTGTTTCTTGTGTCTGTTTTTTGTAGTTTTTTTACTGTGTGTTTTCTCTCTCAGTTATTAATGCTCATTGTTGTTTAAATGTTTTGCTGCCGTTAATGCGTGTCATATATTTATTTAAATTTATTCATAAATGTTTTATTATTACTTAACTAGATCTAACTTAATTGTCTAATATTTATTTATACATCTAAAATAGTTTTTGTAGGTTATGCGCAGTAGTTTTTTAAAATGTATTTTTGCAAATTCTTTGTTTTGAATATTTGTTTTGTATATTGGATTCAATTTTCCATTTGTTATGCTAAAATGTTTATCTTTTCATGGTTTTCATATTTTTTTCGGTGCAATTTGCCAACTAACTCACTTGGTGAATTTAAAACTAAATAATTTGCTATACGCGCAAGTTTAGCTGTATGTGTGTGTGTATTTTTGTCTGTTTGTGTACATTTTTACAACTAATGATTTATTTATTCCAATTTACAATATTCAGTAGAGTGCTTAAATGATTGCTTCTGCATTTTCCATACCTTTATATGCAGTTTTCCCTCATCTTCTGCTATTGCTACTTTTAGTTCTTACAACACTTGAAATTTGCTTTTCATTCCTTTTTAGCTCAACTTTTCACCTTCATCGTTATACGTTTTAATCTTGTCATATTTACAAAGAAAGTTTGTGTAGAATTTTTATTTGAAAAAACTTTTGTAGAAATCATATTTCGAAAAAATAATAAATTTGCAAAATGAATGTAGAAAAATTATATAAGAAAAATTTTTGATGTGTGTATTAAAGTTCCGATTGATAGCTGTTTATAGAACATTAAATTAAAAATTAATTTCAATCAATATGAATTCTTTGAAACTTGCTAAAATTTATTCCTTCACTTAACGCTTCGCTCTACCTCAACTGTCTTTATATAACTACATTTACATACAATGTTTTCAATTTGTTTGTTTGTTTTTAATTTTAAAATTAAATGATTAGCTTTTACAATTTATGTATATATATAATTTCTGTGACTACTTATTTATGATAGCTTTTGTCTTGTTACCCGGAAACACTTGTGCCATGTGTACTCGTATGTTTTGTAAGTATTTATTTTAGAACCTTCGCATTGTAAAGTTGAAATACTTTTTGATGATTTGCCTTTCTAGGGGAAAAAGGCAAAAAAAAGGATGCGTAATATGTTTGTTGATGTTTTTGCTTAGTTGAAAATAAATACAATAAATTATTTAAATGGAAGAAGTTCGTGATGTTGGCTGAATTAAAATTGCATAAACTAGAGCACAATTCACAAAAGGAAACCCTTAATGCCACTCGCGTTTTCGGGCGGAACCGAGTTCCTGCTGACGGTGTATCCGCCTTCTAGCTAAGATTCAGATTCAACAAGCGTGTAGGACACTTGAACCCATTCGCAGAGTTCGGCCCGGGTCCAAATCCTTTGTGTCATCGAGCAGGTGTTGTCGTGGCAACAACATACACAAGACACTTGAGTTTTGAGTGCGACGAGTTGTGACTATAGTGGGTAGTGGTAAGAGAGATGGAGACACAGAGGGGAGGAGTGTGTGGGGGATTGTGTGGATGTGGTATGTAAGCACCGGCGAGTCAATTGTCAGCTCACAACGCCGCCAAAAGCAACTCAATCGGCAAGGAGGCAGGCAGGCTGGCATTAAGGCAGACAGGCAAACAAACCCAGGACACACACTCAGACTTTGACTCCAAACAATGCTAGGCATAGGCCTGACATTTTTCTTTTGCCTTGCTTTAACATTTTTTTGTGGCCTTCTTTTACGGCTTGAGAGTCCTGGCAAGACGCTGAAAAGTTTATATTAAATGAAAAACTTTTTCAATTACATCAACGGAAATAAAATGCTGCCAGCTTGCCACTCGAGGCACGCAGAGGCATGACTGGCCGGGAAGGAACAGGACGGAACGGGACACGACGGGACTGGGTCTTGGCCGGGTTAGCAGCACGATGGCAGCACCCAATGTATAAGAGCTTGTTGTAACAACAACAATAGCAACTGCCAAAGATGGAGTCACATTGGGTCCTTTTGTTTAGTGGCTCGTCTTTGTTTTTCGGCTTTATTAGGTTAGGTCGCCTCTGCCCTTTCTGACATACCCTTTCCATCTATGGGTCAAACTACTTGGTAGAAAACTTTACTATCCATAAAACAAAAGCATTGGGGACCATCACCGTCAGTATTATTTTAACATGTTTGAAGTTAACGAGTTAGGTGTTCATATTGAATTCAAAAATGCCCTTTGAGTGTTATTGGGTTAAAAATGAAATAAAATTGAATTTAATAAAATAATTGTATTTTGCATTAGACAGCAGCAAATAAATTCGAGAGAATCAAAAATCTTTACCAATTTCAAAATATTAATTCATTTAAACTAACGTAAGAATATACGATTAATTTAAATGTTTTCAAGTGCACAAATGATTCTTAAAATATAGAAGAAACTGGAGCGCGGAGAAAACATGATAAACTTTCTTTGTTAGTAAGAATTTTCATCAAATAAATAATGATCGTATCAAGCAAAATTCCATTTAAAAGTAATAATGAATTTCTAATAATATAAAAAAAAATGTGTTAATGAAATAATTAATTCATTTCTTCGATATAATATTTTTGCACTTATTTAAAATAAAATAAAATTATAGATAATAAAATATAAGCAAATTGTAATTTTTGAAATTATGTTTTAAATATGAAGAATATTTTTGAAAAAGATTATAATATTATTTTGTAAGGGCATTCAAAATTTGTTATATTAATCTTTTCGCTGTTTTTTTGGTTGTGCTTTGGCTCCATTCGACTTTGCTTAGGGTTGGGATTGAGTTTAGAATTGGGGATGGGGTTGAATTCTGCCCTTTTGTTTGACTGTTTTTTTGTGTTTTTGTTCCATTTTGTTTTGTGGGCAAATGAAACAAAAGATGTGAACAGTGAACATATACTATATTTATGTACGAGTGTGTGTGAGTGTGTTATATGTATTTTACGTGTGTTTGTGTGTGTGTGTGTGTGTCATCAGCTCGTCTATTTACAGAGCCACTGAATCATCTAAGGCAGCTTCCTGGCCGGCGGCGGCGCCGCGTTGTCAAATATCGCTCGTCTCCGGCGCCTCCCCCACATACCCCTCGTCCGGACTGTCCGCCAGGGGTCCATTCAGTTGCTTCAGCTTGGACGCATCGGTTGACTCGGTGTTGTCGCTGTTGTTGCTGCTGTTGTTGCTGCTGCTGCCAGGACATTCATCCGCCATGGCGGCATTCGATCCGCTCGGCGATGTTTCACTCTCATCCAGCTCGGGAATGGTGGCGCTGCCATTGACCGTGTTGTTGTTGCTTGTATTGTTGTTGCTCGTGTTGCTCGTGTTGCTGTTGTTGGTCTCCAACGTGGGTGCTGGTGACGCTGCCGCAACAACTGCTTGCGTTGGCGACTGTGCGATGCCATAACGCAGCGGCTGGGCATGATAACCGGGCAGGCAACTTGGCCACTGCTGGAAACTGGGCATCGGCAGATCGCTGCTCTTGTAGCCTTCGGGTGGCGACGGAAATTGCTGCTGCAGTTGCAACTGTTGCTGCTGCTGCTGCTGTTGTTGCTGTTGTTGGGGATAACCCTCGGCTGTGAAACGCACATTGGGCAACTGATACTTTTCATAACCAACAACGGGTGCACGTTGTATAAACTCCGCCTCGAGGCTGTAACGTAAGCTGGCATTTTGTGCAGCTGCTGCTGCCGCAAATTGTTGCTGCTGCTGTTGCTTGTGGGCACGATTATGTGGCAGTGTGCGGTAAAAGTTCTGCTGCTGCTGTTGCTGTTGCTGCTGATGTTGCTGCTGCTGCTGTTGCTGCTGTTGATGCTGGTGCTGCACCAAGTGTGCACTGCTGTAATCATAAGCATATCCATCCTGCCCCAGAAAGCAAACGGGATTTAAATGTACATCCACCTGATGTGGTGATGTGGCAGCTGCTGCTGCTGCTGCTGCTGCCGACTGTGCGCCCAGCACTGATTTCAGTTGCATGCCACGAGGCAGAGTCGTCATGGCAGCGGCAAAGCGTGATCCCATGCCGAGCATTGTGTGGGCATGAGGCGTTGCTGTTGCCAGCTGATAACAACCCTCATATTGCCCACACTCACTGCCATTCTCGTAATCCGCAGTACCATCCAATGAGACGGCCGTCTTCAGTTTGTGCTTTACACTCTCCGCATCGTTGACCAGATCGGGATTCTTCTCCTGGTAATTGCGCAACGAGGCGGGCGGGGAGCAGTAGGCGGCAGCCAGTCCATTGCTTAGGAGGAGGGGCGGGGAACCGGCAGCTGCAGCAGCATTCATCATATTCACATTGAGTTGGAGTTGGGAATGCGGATGCTGATGCGAATGCGGATTGGGTGTGGCATATAGCAGCAAATTCTGTTTCATTTGTCCACCAAGGATTAGACCACCTCCACTGCCAATGCCGACGCTGCCACCACCAACACCACCAGATGCACCACCTCCTGTTGCACCACCACCAACACTACCATTGCTGCCTTTAGTCGGTGTCAGAGTCTCGCTGAGCAGCAGCCCAGCACCGCCATTTAAGCTGTCGCCATCGTTGAGTATCGAGGCACATTTCATCATGGCCGTGTCCTGACTATTCCCATTACTGGAATCTGTGCCGCCGGCAATGCTCGTCACCTGGTCGCATTTCTTGCGCTTGGCCGGCTCCGTGCTGCGTTTGCACTTGACCACAATGGTGCAGAGGAGGACGGCAAAGATGATGCCACCGCCGGCACTGCTCGCCACAATGTAGTTCATGTAGTCTCTGGGGAAGGACACCTCGTTCACCACCGGTGGCTCTTTAATAATCACACGCAACGTGTAATTGCTAAATGTGGTGCCAGCTATATTTTGACCCACACACGAGAAGGTGCCATTATCCTCGGCTCCCACATTGTAGATGAAGATCTCGCTGCGCTTCTCCTCGGCGCCACTTCCTCCACTCTCATCGATGTAGTAATACATGTGCAGGTTGTCCATCAAGCTATCATTGCTCATCACCTGGCCATTGAATAACCAGAGCACCTTCGGTTCAGGAATTGCCCTCACCAGGCACGTGATGGACATGTTGCGTCCCTCGCTCACCTCCGTGTAACTCGACTGTGGACTCACCTCGGGCAGACAGGCGAGCTGTGTCCGCTGCAGTCCCTTGATCACCTGACCCTTGAGTCGGGCCGGCTCCATGCACTTGGGCTCCTCGGCCAAGGGTATATTGTGGCTAACCAGCCAACTGTAGACATCCAAGAGTCGGCAATCGCAGTTCCAGCGATTGCTGTGTAAACTGATGCCATGCAGGGACTTGGGCAGGATGTGGGCTCCCTGGATGAAGGCAATGCGATTGCCATCGAGACGCAGCCACTCCAGATTGTCCATGCCCACAAAGGCCTCATTCTCGATGCGTTCCACCTGACAGTTGGATAGCTCCAATGTGGTGAGGAACGATAAATGCCTAAAGGCTGAAGTCTTGAGTTCACGTATGGGATTCCCGCTCAACGAGAGACGCATCAGGGAACTGTAATCCTGGAATGTCTCGCTGGGCACATGCTGCAGCGTATTCTCGCTGAGATCCAGCTCCACCAGATTGGTCAGACCACGAAAGGCCTTCTCGTGTATGCGTATCAATTGATTACGCGACAAATAGATCTTTTGAAGGTTCAGCAGGTCCATGCGCAGGAATCGTTCGCTTTGGAGGACCTGCAGTCCATTGCCGCTAAAGTTGAGCACCTGGGTGCCCGGATCCATGCCCTCCGGCAGGGTCGACAGCTGCTGTCCGCCGCATTCGACGGTCTGCTTGCCGCCCTTCCATTTGCAGACACACACCTCCGGCGGACAGGCAATTATGCAGTGCACCAGGAGCAGTGTCGATGCAACTAATTGAAATGGGCGTGGCATTATGTTAATACAATGAGAATTCTCTCACACTATACTATATATATGTCTAAATATATTGTGTAGCTTTTTCTTTAGTCGGTTGAAAAGGTTGTCGGACACTTGGTCACGTTTGCATGTCAAATTAGTAAATGAAGGTGACGTCTTTAGAGCTTCTCTTCCGCGTCACGCAAATATCATTAGCGACATCTATGCGAAGCAGTCGCTGTATTATGACGTTGATCTCGGTCCCAGCTTTAGTCTCGACTTGGCAACGAATCACGTTGCCACGTTGCCACGTTACCACTTTTGCAAGTTGCCTCCTCTTTTGTCCTCTCTTGCCCCTTTGCCGCCTACTCAAGTGTCAGGCAATAAAAGCCCTTCCTTACTCTCTTCTGCTGTTCCGTCATTATTATCAGAGTGCGAGTGCGAGTGTGAGTGGGAGAGAGCTCATCATTGTGTCCACGTCGTGGCTGTCATTGCTGATGCTGCTCCTTCCACTCCTTCTCCTTCCTCTTTAGCTTCGCTATCTGTCCGCTCTTCTTTTGTATTAATTTCATAAAAATGTCAGTCGCTTGATTTTTGCCTGGCAGCAGCTCCTGCAAGTAGGCAATGCTTTTGTTATTGTCGCCTTCTCTCGTATTCGCTTTCGCTCTGCTTTTCTCTCTCTTTTTCTTAGCTCTAGCTCTTCACGTTGTTGTCATTCTTAGTAAAGGCTTTTGTTCTTAATGAAATTATAGCACAATTCATAAGTTGTTGTCGTTGTTGCTGCTGCCCTGGCGCTTTTCCCTTGACGCATTTTTGGCATTACGTATACGACACGTGTACAGATTTTTGTGGTTATTGCTCTTATTGTGGTTGATTGCTGCAAGTAAATGAAGGAAAACCACATAGAGAATTATTTTCTATGAGTTTAATTTGGCAAAAATAAATATTTAAAATAATCGAAATTATTTAACATTCTCTTATATTCTACGGCATTAATTTGATTAATCAATAAATTTATATTTGTATTTTAAAAGTATATGTAGAACTTATAACTATGTTTATTATATATTATTTGAATATTTAGAATATAATAATTATGTATTATTTATTTATAAATAAATGGATGTGTTCATTAATAATTCGATTCGAAAATCAAATTAAAGTCTGCTTTCTGTTTCATTTCGAGGCATCTGAAATAATGGTTGATTTCCACTTTCAACTTTATTTTGAAGCAACATCTGCATGTTTGTTTATGTATCTGTGCTCTCATATACATGCGTGCTCATTTATATGAGGTGATTTATTTTTAATAACTTTTTCTGGCAGTTGGCAAATATTTCAACGCCTTCACTTAATTATTAATGTACTTTCATTTCGTTGATTTCGCCTCGTTTCACATGTGTCGTGTCGCACATTAATGCATAATGAATATGTCGAATCGATTTCGACTTAAAAGTGAAATCCGAAGCATCGGCCAACAAATTATTTCATATCCTATCACAAATATGCAAATAAAGTATGTATACCGGCAAATGAAAATGAAAATCACGGGTTGATCAATGCACATTTCTTCCTTTAATTGCATTTCGTTTGTTTTGTACTCGAAACATTGTTGAAATTCATTTGTCGGTCAAATTTGTCAACAATCCGTGGGGACGAGAAAGGAACTGGCTTATTATTTCAACTCATGCTGATTACTCGCTCATTATGTCCTTTATTTAATTTAATATATGCCTGTGAAGTGGCCAGGTCAGTTGAGGCGTGGTCACAGCTGTAAGATTGCTCATGAAATTACCTTGGCCTTTTGCTGGCTGACATTTATATTTGTCCAAATTAATCAAAGGACATTAAAATGCCAAAAGACAAAGGAAATGACAGGCAAGCAAAGTAAACCAAAATGTAAATAATGTAAACAGGCAACAATGACAATCGAATGAAGATGGCAGCTATAAATCATGCAACATATTGTTGCACTGTTGTTGCTACTTTGGGTAAATAACATATAAATTACATAGAAATTGAGCTCCAAGTGCAAGTTTGCCACACAATGAGATCACAATGAAATTGGCCGAAAAACAGCATTCTCTAAGTATAAGCAAAAGGAAGTAAAAGCAGCAGCAGCAATTGAGTAATTCGATCCGGCGAATAAACGAGAGAAAGTAACTTGCTTCATTAGCTCCACACCACGAACTGAATTCGCTCATTGACTAACTGACATATAGACTGATAGACTGACAGACTGACTGACTGACTGACAAACTGCCTGACATTTCCCTTGTTTGAAGTATGCCGGCTGGCGCCAATTCAAATGCGTAATGGATACTTGGCTATGCCATCATTTTGTTGGCTAACAAATTGACTTGATTTGCTTTTACCATGGCAGCCAACGCTCTTCCTTCAGCCTGTTGTCCTTCGGTTCCACCTGAACCGAATTTTCGGCATTATTAATAACCAAACATTAATCTTGGCAATGTCTTGTCTTGTCTATTCCGCAGCTGCTTTGGCCTTTTAGCCAAATGTTTAGCGCTTAGCTTGTAATTGTAGCTGAGATTCTTGTCTAATGCTAAACAGGTAAACGTGGTTGGATTTATTTATTCAAGCTTCAAACTTTTCTCAAAACTCATGAACTGCATAATTAATGGCGTATTAATCCAAGTATATTAAATTTCCTTATCTACGATAATTATGCGTAACTATTTAAAACAAATTTTGCCGTTACGAGGATTAATAAAATTCCCAGAAATCGATTAGACATATTAAAAATTTTTGTAAAAGAAGAAAAGTTTTATGAGAAGCACTACAAATATTTAAAAAATTAATAGATATTTTAAGCAAAATGTAGCTCAACTGAAGACCTTTAATTTAGGTAACTGGAGCATCTTTCAGCAGTTTCAAATTGTTAGTATTATATACATATTTTTAATTACTTTTGGAAAATGCATCTTTAGATTCATTAAAATCGTATTTGTATTTATTTAAGAGTTTTTTATTTTGTACTGCAGTGAAATCTATTTTGGAAATGAAGAAAAATTGTAGTCGGTGGCATTTGAAATTGTTTTTCTGTATTTCAATTGTTAAAAGAAATTCCAATTTAATTTATGCTCGTACAAACACGAGACATTTCTCATTTGGCTGCCTTGGCAGAGTGTGCACACATTTTTGACATTTTCATTTGTCGTCAGTTATGAAGCCGGTCCTGGTCCGTATATGCACAGACAGGACTCAGGACATTGGACACGGAAGTGTGTGCGTGCATGCTTATGTGCTGTACGAGGACTATCCTTATCACAAAATGATTTGACAGTCGAGAGCAACTGGCAGTTGAACTTGCCAGGCTTACAAGTCCAAGTGTGTGTATTTTCGCCTAAAATATTTTCCACTTGTATTTTAGTTGATTTAATGGAATGAATTGTGGATGCGGATGCTGGAGCAGAAGCCTTCGGCAAAGCGATGCGATTTGTACTTTTCAGTCAGCCAAAGGATGACAAAAAATGTCACATAAGCAAGTGGCAATTTTCAGCTTCTTCTTCTTATTCTTCTTATTTTCATTCCTCTACTTTCGAGTCTAATAATAAATAAACATTTATTTTATTTAGCACATGACCCATGTCTCTACAGACTGTGTCTGTGCATTGTCACGTCTTTTAAACTGCTGTCATTGAAAATAATTTCAATTTCATTTTGCAAATCAATAAAAGACATTTACACAAAATTGGCATTGACATAATCAAGTGTCCTACGTTGTTCATTTTTTGTTGATTTTTTTGCATTTTATTAGGCGTTAATATTCGACGCTGTGTTATACGTGGCGTATGCTTAATGTATTAAAAGTAAATGTATTAAAAACGTTAGCAAAGCAGCGACACGTGGCGCGACTTTGTGCTGAGGAAACTCCGTCTGTACTTAATTTCCTTTTAATTTTCTTTATTTATATATATATTTTTTATTTGAAAATTGCACCCGAGGCAGCCGTTGCTTCAAGTTAGGCATTTAATTTGGTCTCGTTCTTATTTTGGTGGAAGAGAGCGTAAGTAATGCTGAGTTCTTGTGGCTTTTATAGATTTTCAAGTCGCACGGCCTCTGCTTGAGCTTCAGCTAAAGTGCCTGCTAATACTCTTAAACTTAATTAAAAACTTATCAACAGCTGCGGCAAACAATTTGGCTGTCGTCGTATTCAAGTTGCCTTTGGCAACTCAACCACCACAAGATCCGCACTTTACAGCGACAACTTGAGACGGGACCACAAGACGACGACGAACCTGACGGCTTATCAGCACCACCAGCACCACCAGCAACTGAAAGAGAGTCACAGCAAAATCAGTTCTTGAAAGCAGCTTCAATTTCCACTATTACGGCTACTTTGAATGGGATTTGAAAAGTATTTCGTATTAAGCAGTTTCAGTCTTAACTAAATAATCATTTGGAAAGTTGTTGTTATTTTGCCTTTCACATTGCAACTTCAAAGTGTGGCGTTGGCAGTGCAAACATGCCATAACATGTACAATGTGAAAATTAAAATGTACATGACAACTTAAACGGCAACCTGGCGCAGGATCTCCCTGCTCCTTCCCGGCCTGCCAAGTGAGAGCTATTCTGGCATGAGCCTGAGCACTTAATTTGGCATGTTGCCTACTGCTTTGGCCCTGGCCAAGGTAGCGTGACAAACAAACCAACAGCGACAACAACGACAACAACAACGACAGCAACAACAACTGGCGAGAGCAACACAAACAACCGCAGGTGCAGCCACAGTGGCGTCAGGACAACTGGCAGGATAACCACAACGAGTGCCATTTTGTAACGTGCCACATACATTTTTTACTACCCTCAAAAAAAAAAAAAAAAACAGAAATGAAAAAGCGCAGCGATGGCCATAAAACTTATACTACCTGCCACCAACTATGAGCACACAACTAGCAGGCAGCCCTGGTAAAAAGGACGGGCTGGCAAATAAAATTACGCATGCAATGGCAAAATAAAATATGCATAAAAAATAAGCTGCAGCAAAATCTGGCTCAAAAGAAAACAAAACACAAATAACAAACTGACACAGGCATGACTGACTGCATCATGCTCTGTAATTAATTGTAGGAAGGGAAATCATGAAAAAGTTAAAGATCAAATATTTTGGTAAGTAAATAAAATAACTAAAAACTCAAAAATAAAAATTTTATATTTTATAGGCCTAGTAAACTAAATAGCTAAAGAATCAAAAATGAAGTAGCAAATTTAGCATTTTATAGGCATATCTAGAAAAAGACCTTTTTAATTAAAATAAATATTATTTAATTTTAATTCTAATAATTCCAAACATTTAATTTGACATAAATATAAAATAAAATTAAATATTATCAAATTTTAGTTGTTTTTAATATTTTCATTTAATTTAACTTTAGTTTAATATGTTTCAAGAACTTCTATATCAGTATTAAGTATATGCAGCTTTAAAGCGCTTTAACAGCTTTTTTGCTTAGTACTATACTTCATCTGCTCTTAATGCTTATAAATCTATATATGCAGATTTATTTTCTTTAAGCTTCTCGTGATTCCTATATCACACTCAACCTCAGTAAAAGCTTGAAAGATGCCATGTATTTATAATGTGCTTAAAAAGCTCTCATACGTTAATACTTAATATTTATTCAGCTTTTGATACGAGTATAAAATGTCATGCATACACTACATATATTAGTAATTGCGAACCAAACTGTGAGTCACTTCTTGTGCAGAGTATTAAAAGGTATAGCACACAAAATGGGCGAATATAAAACGCAAATAAAATGCCACCACGTCTCGCATTCATTTTATGTTAATTTCTCTACACTGCTGCACACAAATATGAATTTGAATGCGTTGCGCAGCAAACATTTCTACAAAGTGCAAACACGGTGTGAGAGTTTCACTTAAAATGATGTTTACAACGCTTGGCAGCAGCTGCTAAAAGCTTTAAGAGAGACGCAACGAGAAGCAACGAGACGCACATCTGCTCAAAAGAAATCAGCTAATTTTCATTTTATGTTGTGCGAAAAAAAAGCGGGCAACAGAAAAAACATGCATGAAAGCATTGCCAACCTTTTGAATGTGCCGAATATCTAATACTCTTACTTATTGTAGATGAAGCAATTATTTTATTTTAATAAATTTAAGTTATTTAAAGTATTTAAAGATTTTTGAAATTAATTAAATGAAAGTTTATATAAGAACCGATCTGATTTAATTTGCTTAAGTCTCTAAAATAAACTTATCTCTAAAATAGTGTTAAGACCCCTAAATATGAATCTATCGACTTAACCTGATAGCATAATCAGGAGTAAAAATATTTTTAAAGAATTCGACCAATTCTTAATAAATATGTTACTAAATCTGGGAGAGAACTTAAACACTTTCTTCCAACACATGAAAATGCTGAAATTAATTCATATACTATATTTTTACTTAAGTACAACAGAGACACATACACCCCCCAGAAAAGGCCTCTAAAATTTTAATAGCTCACACATTATAAACGCAAATAAACGCCAAGCGCCTCGACGAGTCAGCTGCCATTTTGTTAGCCACTCTCTCTCAAAGGCACTTTGGACTTGTTTTCAGAGAGGAGGCTTTGATGTGTATATAATGTGTGTGTGTGTGTGTTCTCTTTTTTTTCATTTGTTTGCCTAGCTGCTCAAATTGTTTGAGAATGAGGCACTTAAAGGAAAAAGTTCGCTTTCCAAGTTTGTCTCAGTGTCCAGTACTAAATACATACCGCTAGCAACTTAAAGGCACTAAAGCTGCACAATATTAAGCATACTTTTAGGCACTCACCGCCATATTATGAGTCTGATTATCATTACTAGTAGCAGAAGCAGAAGCAGAAGCATGAACTTAAGTATATGTTGCTCTAATGTTCTTATGCATTTGTGTTGCGCACCTGCTGCCCAAATTGTGTTTGGCCCAAGGTGTGTGTTTGTCTTGCTCTAAAAGTTTTTTCATATATCCAAAAATCGAGGGAAAAAAACAAATCATGACATTGCTAAAAACTTTTTAATTGCTTTATAAGTTTCCCATGTACATGCTACACGGTCAGCTCTTATATTGTTTAGTTAGCACGGCTCGCCTTTATTAAACACACAGCTCGATTATAAACTTCCGTGAGATATTGAAATGGCAATATGCTAAACGAGTCCAGAAAAAGTTTTTGTTGAGGTTTGGAATATAATAAAGGGCATTGAGATTGACCTAAGAAATCTCTTAACATCAAACTGTATTTTCTCTTTGATCACAAACATATAATATAATATTAATAATATTTCCTTGAATATTTCAAAGATCAGGAATTTCCAACAGCATTTCAGTATGCCATAATTAAGATACTATTAATTTTATATTTCTTTATAATTTAATATTAAAAAACATAAAAGTTTATTCTTAATATTACTGATAACCATTTGTTTGCTTCTGCTCTGAAATAAATAGAAACCCTTAAAAATGTTAAATATCTCTCAAAATAAATTTCATACTTTTTTAAATTTAAACATAAAATTAAGTCTTTAAGCTTAATTTAAAAGCTCTTCAGGAGCATAAATTCCATTACTTCATCATCATCATCGACTCAAAGCAATGCTGTTCAATGATTACCATTTTATAACCGTCGTCTAATGTTTAATTATACGCAAGCTGATGACGTCTGATGGGTTTTTTTTCCTTTGACGCATAAATATAACGCAGTTTATATTTTATTTATTTTTCATTTTTCTCCTTTTCGTTTCATATTTTTTTTGGTTTTGTTGCCCCTTTTTTCCGGGGTTTGGCTGCAAAACCAATCATAAAACCCTCTGGTAACGCAGCAGGCTGGCAAACGATTTTATTACATGGCAAAATACACACAAACACACCCACATCTATACACATATATACACTAAAAAAAAGTTCTAAAATAAAGAATATTGGTCTCAGAACTAACAATTTTGGTCTAAAAAATGCACATATTGAATTTAAGAACTTTTCAAATAAGCGCAAGTTCTTATTTATAGATCAAATAGTTTTAAATAAATATTGTTTATATATATATATATATATAAATATTTTTGTTGGGTATTTTTATAAATATTCCTTTAATAACAATTTAAAATTTATATTCTTAAATAAAGAACTTCGATTTTTTAGAATCATATTCTTAATATAATGTGCCATAATATAATGTATGAGATAAATGTTTTTGATTTTAGAGTTGGTCTTTTTGTTCAGTGTATAGATACTCATATGCGGCTATGTAATTTGCCATAAAAAAGTGGAGCACAGGCTCGTAAGTATTTGTGCAATTTCAGAGAAATTGTCAATTTGCGCCCCAAGCTCGTAAGTCTAAGCCAAACGACAGTTGCCCGTAGATAAGACAAGAGCAAGGGCAAGGGGAATTAGAAACAGGAGCAGGAGCAGGATCTATAGCTGTAGCTGAGGAGCAGGAACTGGCACAGACTTTGAGCACGCAAATACGCGTTGATATTTTTATGGGTTGATGTTTGAGTTGCAAAATCGACTGTTAACATTTAACGCTGCAAATTTAACCGCATTTATGTATTTGGGTTCTATGTGTGCATGTATGTGTTTGGGGCTTTATTTGATTTTCATTTAATTTGGCAAGCAGGCGGCGCCTTAAAAATTGGCATAACAATTACGTCGGAAACGGACAACGAACGAGACCCGGACACGGACACGGACAAGAAGATGTAGACGGACATGGACTGGGACAGAGACAGTGGCAGAGGCAGAGACAGGAAAAGAGTCTAGCAGCTGCAATCTGCAATGCTGACAATGAAACTTCAATAGCACATAATTGCTGTGCACACACGGGGAAAGACAGACAGAGAGAGAGAGAGAGAGAGAGAGAGAGGGGGAGGCACTTGGGGCATAGGAGAATTGTAAATTGTGAATGGATGAATTGTGAATGGAATGGGCGGCTATTGTGTTGGCTGTAGTGCAACATATCCTTGCAACTAACGCTTCCGTTTCCGCGACGTCAAGGCGATGACTCTTTGTTGTTGTTACAATTGTTGTTGTTGTTGTTGTTGTTAGAGGCCACTTCTGACCGGCTTTGTTGTTGTCCCCGCCTGTCCGTGTGAATAAGTGCAATTAACAGTGCCAGTTGCATTCGTTTGTTTGTTGCATCATGCACAAGAGCATGCACAATCATGCACAAGCATGTTCGACGCTATTCGACGTTGATCTGCCTTAAGGGCAGTATTAAAAATAAATTGCTCTTTGTCTGTGTCCGTGTCCGTGTCCGTAACTGTTAATTGTATGCGACCCATACAATAAAATATTGCCTATTTTAAGGACTTTTACGGTTCATTTCACTTTTCATTTTGATTCGTGAGGGTTACTTTTGAGTTTTAAACTCGACCTAAGTAGCTTTTCGTGTCCATCTTAAATTTGCGGATATCAAAATTATAATATTTTTTAAATTGAATGACAGAACTTTTACTCACTCTGCCTTTTTTTCTTGACTTAAAAAGGCTTTTAAGAGAACTGGGCCATAAATATAATTTTAATATAAGAACTGTTACTATCAGTAATCAAAATACAAAAAAAAACGCTACAAATTAAAACAAAAAAATAAATCGTAATTTCAATTCAGAATATTGAAAAGTTTATCACAATTTCTTAAATATTCTGTCTATTCAATGATATATACTTTGTATGGGATTTTCTACGCATGGAAAATTTATGATTAAAATTATGTGAATAAAATTGATTTGACCTTGAAAGGATTACTTTACCTAATTTCTCAGCCTATGCCAATCACACAATATTTTTCCCAGACTTTAGAAAAGTCTCTGTTGTCATGTTATTGAACATCCGTTTGTATCTCTTGTGCAACTTTGTATCAAAATTTGGTTGCACCTTTGGAATTTTTCCTTTTTGACCTTTTAACATAAATTGGTCTTCGACTTTTCGTTGGCGAACTAACTCAATTTGAGTCCACAAGACTGCACCAAGGGCTTGATGGATTGTATAAATAATTAATTTAGCCAAAATTTCATTTGCCGTGAATTTATTAAATTCTCCAATGTGTCTTTAAGGCCAGACCGAGTTTTGAGTTTTTTACCGTCGCCTTCTTAGCATTTAAAGTACTTTTAATATGGCTTTGCCTTTAACGCAATTAGAGTCTTCTCCTTTGAGCCACATCTTGTCCATCCTAAATCATCATAGCTCTACTTTTTTATTGCTCTTTAGCAGCATTTTCTCTTTTAGTGCCTGGTGAATTTGTGCTCAATTATTTTACCATTGATAATTAGTGATGGGTCTTGTCTGCTTTTGCAATGCCTTTGTTTCATTTGGATTAAAACTGTTTTCCTGTTTTCTATTTAATTCTAATGCCATTGAGCCTTGTTGGCAACTTCAAAAGCCATTTTCTATACCGATTTGCTTTAAAAATCGAATTAACCTTTGACTCAATGTGCAATGTTTCGACCTAATAGATAACATAGCAAAATCGAGAAAAATTTTAAAGAATGTTAACAGAATTACTGCAACCAAAGTGATTAGCAAAATAAAGAAAATAGAAGAATAATTAGTTTAATTTTAAGATAGCTCCAGTTGAAATACTGCAAGTAATCTCAATTTTAAATAAATTTATGGAAAACTCTTTAAAAAGAGATAGAATTGTTTGTTAATTTTATTTACATAACCAAATATGTGAATTTTACTTTGCAATTAAAGTTAGTAAAAATAAAATAAAGTGAATGCGATCAAAATTGATTGATCTTCAATTTAAAATATATTTGTAACCAGGCCTACTCTCTCTAAAAGCCAGCTGACTAAACTAAGTGGAACATGTTATTTTCATTCATAAATTCATTCATTTTCATTCATGAAAGAATTGTATTTTAAAAATACTTCTATTAAAGTTATGTCGCCTTTCTCTAGTCCTTTCTCCTTAGCTATTTCTATACACATTCTCCTGGTAAGAGAGTTATCTTCTCAGGTGTCACCCATTTGAGTTCCCCCTCTTACCTCAACGTTCCAACGAGTTTTTGTTGCTCCAGTTCTATTGCCGTAACAAATCCATTTTACCTGTCAGCTTTAACGCGTAAGCAAATGTCAAAACGGTGGAGCTGCTAACAAAGATGCCAACATATCTCTGTACACATTTCTATGAGTGTCTCTGTGTGTATTTAGGAAGCTTTCTATAGGTGTCTGTGTGTGTGTGTGTGTGTGTATATGTGTGTGTGTGTGCTCTGATATATTGCCAAGTCGCAATTAGAGCGAAGACCGCAGAATGGAACTCGGCTGTCATGTAAACAAGCAAGGACGAGAAACGAAAAACGTGGAAATCTCGCAAAATAGAAATTCACATAAAAAAAAGAAGCAGGAAAATAAAATTTGAAGCAAACAAAATCAGGAACAGGAAGGAAACAGGAATCAAGAGAAACCAGCGGAATTGCGAGTCTTATGTAACAAAATGGTTGGAGAAGGAGTCGCAATTTACTCCAATGAAATCGTTTGAAACAGTTTCTCCACTTTATTTGCCTTCAAGTTGATTCAGTGCCAAAACTGCAATATGTAATTCATGTAATGCTGTCATTCACAATGCTGTCAAGCTCCCTTGTCTCCGTTCTAGATTCATACCATAGTTGACTAATTAAACGCATGTGCATTGCATTTCCCAGCCGTGACAGTCGGCTGCCTTTTTATTCATTCTCTGTAGCTAATTAGTCTCTATATGTTGCACGTCCAGGTCCAGGTCGACATGCGTGACAATCTCTTTGGGGCAGATCAAACGTTTGACTTTTGAATTCCCTTTTTTTATGATTGCCTCAAAAGGATGCCGCTCTTAGTCTTTGAGTTACTTCAATTTCCATTTAGATCGACTTATTTTCTTCTTACTTGATGAGCGCTGTCTACTTTTCGAGATCAAAGCAATGTTTATATGCGAATCGGTTGAAATTAAACAGTTTGTCTGCCTCGGTTAAATGAATTTTATCGCGTTGATATTACAATGTTATTCAGTAATCAAATTAGTTATGCGAAATGTTGGGTATACACAACGAGTTGCTACCTTAAAATTTTTGTAAGTTTTTGATTATTAAATTAAATACATATTATGATATAAATATCAATAAGTCATGACTGATCAAGTCATTTCAAACCAGTAAACAATACAGAGCAAATAATAAATACAAAGAATATTTAACGATTTCAACAGAACAGTAGAAATCCCTAAGGTATATTATTAGTCTGATATAAGAGTCATTGTAATTATATATAGGCAAACTTTACTTAGTATCAGGGATTAAAACCGAATCGAATATCATTTTCAGTTACGGTTTCGGTTATGCTCGAATTAAGGTTTTCGGTTATAGGTTATGCAAAATCTTGGAGTATCGGTGTCGTAACGGTTATGGTTTTTTTGTAAGTTTCGGTTGAAAAATTCCGGTATGGTTTCGGTTCACAAAAAAATGTATGTTTCGGTTGACCAAAATAAGAAGAGCTTTTCATTGTTTTACATGAAAAAAACTTAATGCTTTTATTAGCGTTAAAAATAATGTTATCTGGTTACTGGAATGGTCCTGCGTAATGTCGATTTTATCATAATTTGACCTCATATAAATTTGGTTAATTTGGTTTGAACATTTCGACTATTTTGATTTTACTGATTTTTAATAACTTCGAACTGCCATAACTTTGTCAAAAGTCAATCAATTTACATGCGCAATGTAAATTTGGGCATGATTTTACCTTTAAATTCGTTCTGCATTTAAATTTTTTCTCATTTTGAAAATTGGAAAATTTCGAATTTTTTAGAAATTTTACAGTGATACCCCTTATCATTTTTCGAAAAATTTCGAAAATTTCGAATCTTCAAAATGAACAAAATTTAAATGCAGAACGAGTTTCGAAGTAAAATCACTCTCAAATTTACATTGCGTATGGAAATTGAATGAGTTTTGACAAAGTTATGGCAGTTTGAAGTTGCTCAGTAGCTGCGACGTTTAAAGTGTTTCGGCTTATGGGTTTCGGTACAGCGGAAAAAATTTTTTCGGTTACGGTTTCAGTTACGGTTACGAATTTCAATTGGTTTTCACCGGTTAAAGGTTACGGTTTCGGTTGAGGTTCTAATCCCTGCTTAGTACCATTCTAGTTACACCGGTGAGTTTCAATGAAGTCAACATTGTTTGTTTTTTTTCTTATTTCAATTGTTTTTTGCACATTGATTGCTGCTATTGATGATGATAATATTGCTAAAACCAAACCAACTCCATCAAAATACCTAATACATTGTCCGCCATGGCCAAAATGTCACATTTTAGAAGTTTGCTGCCAACGATCTGGTTCGTCTCTCACATCGAATGAAAGTAGTGAAGAATGTTGTGAACAAGATTAAAATAATAACAATAAAATATGGCATAAACAAATAAATATTTAAATTTATTTATACTAATTTACTATTTATATATATACCCTAAAAATAGGGTATTAAGAAGTTCTCAAAAATCGTTAATTCTAGATCTAAAAACAATTAAAACAAAATTATGCAAAAGATAAGTGTGGAGTTATGAAAATAAAAATATAATGTTGCAGCTGGAGATTGTTGTAGTTTATTTCTTGGTTTCTAATATGGCCTATTCAAAGCTAAAATAGATGCAATTTTTAAGAACGCTTAAGTTTAACAGAATTACCAGGTAATGTATAATTTATTCGACTTCCATACCAGATTTACCTACAGTACTACATATAGGAAACTAGCATCCTTGTGGATCTCTTGTTGGAACATTGTTGAATATACTCGTTGTAATATGGAAAGTAAGAGTTGGGATATCTCGTTGTGTTTGGAATAATAAAACCCCAACACACATTTGAATAATGAGCGTCGAGCTCTACAGTTTTATAGCTGAGCTTTTGTTGCAGCTGCTGCTGCTCCTGCTGCTGTTGCTGTTGCTGTTGCCTGACTTTGTCCCTTGGCAACCAGCTTGCTGTTGTCTTCTGTATGCTCCTATTCCCCTCTAACCGCCACCGTTTGTGGCCCACTGACATTTTGGGATTTTGTGTGCAAATTTGAGTTTTAGTTTATGCATGCAGTTGAGCTAACAACAACCACAATAATTGGAGTGAACGCAGCTGTTAAGTCAGCTAAGCTTGTGTTCTCTGCTGCAGTTGAGCCAAAAGTTTGTGGACCCACTGCTAATTATGCCACCCGGACTGAACAGGACCTAAATTTGGACGGAAAGCGAGAGAGATCGACCCTGTCGTTAAGATACAGACAAAGGACAGAAGTTCATGTCTCGCCTAGCAGCTCATTTTTGGCAGCTGTCAGCAATGCATACATAAATCTCTCAAAGTCAACAGCATTTCACCCAAGTGGCACATCAATTCGCGTGCTTGTCAGCCACACAAGATACAGATACAAGTACACACACAAAGCAGATACGAGTACAAAACATACAGAGCACAGCACACATCATATTGCAATCGTCAGTTGTGTCACCGCATGCAACATCGCTTATCGCTCAGCTCTGTAATGATTGCAACAGTCCCCAACAGTCTCCGACAACCCCAATCTCATGTCTGTTATGCATTTTTCATAACGCAATTCCATGTTATTCACGGAGATCTATCCACCCTCATCATAAAAAGATTGACTGCTCTGCACAGTGCTTACAAAGTGTCAGAAATTATACAAAATATTATTTATATTTAAAGACTTAACAAAAATGTTAAATTAAAAGAAATGGTTTAGAGAAACTTGTGAGTTGATTTAAGAAAAGTTTTAATGCACTTAACAGTTCTTAGCTAAATTAATTTCATTATGAGAATAAAAGCTTAGAGTTTCTTAGAAAAGTGTGAAAGTTTATGTTTGTTTAACGAAAAACATCAAACTAAACTAAATTCAATGAAATCCTACTTTTAATTTGAAAGCTTTTAATCAACTTGAAAAGCCGAAAGTACAAAAGAAACTTCAAGCTGAATAAATTCCATTTGATATTCAATTTAGTAAGTGCATTAGAAGAAATGAATTTAGTAATGGAATAAGAAATATCTAAAGAAATTTGATTTTAAGAAATCATACTTTGTTTAACTTTAAACTAAGACAACCTGATAATTTGTATTTAATACAAGCTTATATTACCACAAGTATATAGAACTAAATGCTGCATCAAAATGTTTTAACTTTCGCGTAATTTCATAAGATTGTTGAACCACTGTGCATCATCATAAAAATTGTCTCATTAATCATCACACCACATGCCGTTCGCTCATGTTATGTTATTTTTCTCGTGATGGTGATTCTCGTGATGGTGCAGGAAACACGAACTTAGTGTGAAAATCCGAAAATCCACACAGCGCAATTAAATTGGCTGTGCGCATCAATGCAGCAGCCCCTTCTAAAACAAGTGCAGACCGTATAAATCAAAAGGGAGGGACCCTACAGAATGCGACGCGGACCATTAGGCAATGTCTCACGCGCCGACCCCAAAAAAAATAGAATGAAGTAAAGAAATGCCGCCAACATGGGGAGACAGTCTGAGGCCCTTTCCACTCATCCAGTCAGTCAGTCGTGGGGCATTTTAAATTGTCTGCGTCGTATTTAAAATAGCAACAAATTAATTTAAATTTTTTCACGCCTTTTGCTGGAAGTGCGCATTAATAAACAATTAAATGCATTTAATTGCTGTTGGTCTGCGGAAAAAATATTTCAACTGAAATTAAACTATGGAAAGAGTGAACTTAACTTTTTTGCTGGATAAACCTAGAGCATATTCGGAACAAAACCCTACGGAAATGCAGATTGCCTTCAGATTGTCGTTCTCCTCCTACTGAGAGTCTCGTATTTATGTGACACAGCATAAGCCGCTTATCTTCATACTGACTGAAAGAAGCCGACTTGGTAACTCCTGGAATTATGCTATGGATAGGCGTACAAATTAGCTTCTCCTTGTATAGACAAAAGTATGAAAATGTTACATTTTGCCTTAGCAAGGGGATATAAATTATGCATTATCTGCTTTTAGCCTTCGAGTGCTTTGTCTTAAATAATCTGAGAAGCATGTTAAGCTTTTTGCTCAATAAGCTTCTATATAGTTAACATAGTTTAATGAGGTTTTATTTAAGCCATAAATAATTATATATTTGCCAATTTAATTGAGCAGTAAATGTAACAAATGTCAGGTTAAAGAATTACAACATGTATTCATGATATTTTATGACATTTTTATGGCTGATTTCATTTTAGATCCATCAACTATTATAGAAATTTTTCGAGAAAAATACAGTTTCTAAAATAACAAAGTTTATTGCCCTGTTGAGTAAGTTATTCATATATTTACATACCTCTCTCAAGTTCTTGTCGTATAAATTAACGGAACGTCTGAAATAGAAAAGAATTTGAGATTTATTAAAAAATTGTCAAAACATTTATAAATAATCTGGGGTATTACGAAGTAAATTTAAAATTATAAATAGAATTTCACCATCTTCAGATATATTTTGTTAGAGCTGAAACTTTAGTCAGTTTTAATAGTGTCTATGTAGTTCTTTGGTATGGCAATAAAATAAGCTCATCAATCGATATAAGAAAGTTGATAAAAGAATGCCACATTAAGCAGACTTGAGCGATGTTGATGCGCATGAAGGACGACAACTGTCTTGATAAATACATAACAGAAAGAACAATAACAACAACAACAACAACAAGAACAACAACAGCAATAGCAATATCAAGTAAACAGAATAGTAGAGAGAACTGTGTGAAGGGCAGTGTGAGGAAATGGAATGACAAGAGCCAGAGACATTGAACACGAAAAAGGAAACTGGAGCGAAGACATTAGCCTGAAATGACAGCAACAAGACGCAAGACAGATACTCGGCTTATAGCTCTATTTCCGACTGTATAAGCAAAAGATGAAAAAAAAGAAGAGAAAAACAAGTAAACAACAAACGACAGTCTATTCTGAAAGTATGCAAATGGCAGCAAGAGAGTGCGAAGACTGCGTGTGAAGACTGAATGCATATTTAAAGCTGCAGAGTGTGAATAAGCTAGAAGCTGATATTGGCAATATGTTGTCAGTGTTCCATTGGAAATCAGATTCTTCGACCAAGGACAGCTGCACCGCATCCTCATGCACTCATCACTCACTCATTCACTCATTCACGCAATCACTCACTCACTGACTCACTCACTCAGTCACTTATTCGGCATCACTCACTTATTCGGCATCTGGCAGATTTGAGCTGCGAGCCACGCGTAATATGCAGAGAAGATGATGGCCAAAATGTAGACATATCTCATGACCTACCAGCTGGAATGGCTTTTATATTTTTCATCTCGAAAATAGAAAAAGTCTTTTCCAAATGCCTTTTATGCCAATGCCTCAGCTTAAAGATATTTATGTAAGCGCGGCATTTTATGAAAACTATTTTGCAATTGCTGCAAAAGTACTCGTAATATGCTTTTATTATTATATAAATAGGACAAGCAAACAAGCTTATGCCAAAGCATTCTGCACTCTGTCATTGAAATGGCCAAGAGACGGAATGAGAGGCCAAGGAATTTATGAGTTTGTTTAGTAGTTACGGAATTTGCGATAATGAAACTGTTACTGGCACTTACAGTTGCAATGCAATGTTTATGCAAACAATGCACAAATATTGCGAGAAGGAAACAGTATTAAAAAGATAAAGATCTGAATATATTTAAAATTAAATAAATATTATATATATTTTCACTGTTATAATTTAAGATGTGGCAATATTTAACTCTTCAATTCAAACTGTTTAATTTAAATTTTAAATTCAACCTTTTTTTGGGAAGTCTGTGGCCAGGCAATTTATTTATTTGATTCGCTCAACCAGAGTACGAGTACTCGTAATGGGAAAGTGTTAAGGGTCATAAGTCAGGGCCAATGTGCACATACTCGAAAGAAAGGCATTTCGAGGAGGCATACCCAAAAAGTCAATTGCGCATGCAATGGCTCAAAGGGCTTAAATGCGAATAACATTCAATTTGCGTTAATGACATAAAATAAAGACACACGCATACACACACACACACACACACCAAAACACCCTCACACACTATTGTCCGGGCTTAAATAACATTATATGACTTCGTTTCACCTTTGAAAACATTTTCATTGGCCGGCCACTTAAAAAAAGGTTGTTATAGCTACTCTTAAGCCTCTCTCTCTTGTCAGGTATACAACATATAAAATAAACAACAGCAAAATAAAACCAAAGAGAGGGAACGGGCTTTTACTCTGATATTCTTAAGTCGCATTAAAAATCATTGGCACATGTTGCAAGAGTGCCAAAAGAGAGAGAAAAAAACTATAACGAAAATCGTTGTATAAACAAAAACAGTTTCAATTTCTGCTTAAAAGCGGGTAAAAACTTGCCAAAACAAAGCACAAATTTACCGGGGGCACAAAACTGTATTTTCGCCCCTTGGGGTAGGCGTGGCAACAAATCAGGCGAAAAATAAAATAAATAAAAATAAAAACAGGAAACCGCTTTGCTGTTGTCGGAATTGGAAAACGAACCGAGGAAGGGTAAAAACGCAGATGGGGATGTGGCAAAAAGTTGTACTTTAGATAAAGTTGCTGCTGTTGCTGTTGCTGTTGGTAGGTGTTTTTACCAAACAATCGACATGCAATGCACGTACCACACACACACACACACACACACATATATATACATATACACCTGTCCGTAGCTACACCTGGAGAAAGTTTTGTATGTGCTTTGTCGTCTTGCTTTCTTAATATTACTTGGCCTGATTTCTTGAGCTCGCACTTTGAACGATTCGTTTTTGTAGTAAAACTTACATATAAAAAAAGAAAAAAACAACAGAAACAAACATACATACTCTCATGTATGTCGAAGTGTTTGGAGAGGACAATTCTCCTTGTCTGCAATTCCCTCGAGGAATCCTCAAAGTGTGGCATACTTTTAGGCAAGGCCGTCGCATTGAACAAGATATTTGTGTTTAACTTGCATTTTGTTGTGTAAATTACATGCACAAACATACAAACATATACACATATATATATACCCGTATATATGTATGTTTGTACACTCCCTCACACACTTGCTGCCAGACGCACAGTTACAATAAAATAAAACACAAAAACTTAGGCACTTGGCACTGTAAGGATCTCGAGTCGAATTTGTTCTCGTGTCTGTTATCCCATTCCCATTCCTAGTCTCACTGCAGTAATAATAATAAAGGGAATTGTTATTGTTTTCTATTAATTTGCTTTTGTTTTCTTTTTGTTGTTGTTGTTGTTGCTGTTTCAGTCTGCATTTGATTTGTATTGTGTTCTTTTGCTATTTGGCTCGAATGCCAGAAATTCTTTTGGCCGAACAAGTAGCACAAAGCCCAAAAAATATTTTTGGTAGCTCAAAAATGAGGCCAAAATGTATCGGAATATTTTGAAAATTCTTTTATTTTTCATTGAATATTTTAATATATGTTTCTTGTTTGACCATTTATTGTGGCAAGTTGTTAGTGGATAAATAATCCATAAATTGAAATTGAATCACAGTTTACAAAAATTTCAAAATTGTATTAATTTTCATAAACAAAAGTATTTGTTCCTTTAGCGTTCTCATAATACTTTATTTAAAAAAAAATTCCGAAAATTTTATGAGATTTATACTTCATTCCGTGAGAAAGTGAATTTAATATAAGCGGAAGATTTCTTGACCTTTCAATATACCTTTTTCTCAATGGATTAACAATGTCAATGACATGCGAGTTGCCAAAAAAGTTTAGGGATCTCCTCTGAAGTTGTTAGCTCGTGGATTGTTGCCCAAAAACTAATTAAAGCGCCAGTCAACTTTTGATGAAGATTAATTTCAACTTAATATTAGCAAAAACTTTACATGGCAACAGCTGTCTGCTTGAATAAATTTAAGGCATATTTTGCATAAAGTAAGAAATAAATTTATGCCCAACAAATTTTGTACAAAGCGCATAAAAATATCCGCGATGTCAGATGAAAGTCAACGAACTAGGGGAAACTAAACTTTTAATGAGGGCATCGACATGCCAATACTTTTCGAATAAACTGTTAAAGTTTTCTTTTGCAAGCCACGCTTTTATGATTCTTTATGTTAAAGTTGAGAAAATGCAATCGATAAAAGTTAGGATATCTCTAAAATTGGATTAACTACTGTGGGCTTTCTATGTACCTTTTGATATCTATCAAAGTTGCGTTAATGTTGACTGAGGTATCATCATATTTCAATAGACCAAAGTACTTTGTTTTCTTTTTATACTTAGTCTTAGTTAAAGCAGCTACGAATTCATCTCACATTCTCACTTATACTTATAATAAAGTGTAAGCCCAGCACGCAACTACAAATGGTTCATTCTGTGATCCAAATAAGCTGCACATTAAATGCAAGCCCATGAGATTGCAGATGTGAAAAAGTAAGCCAAGACCAAATGTTATACCAAATGAGTATAATGAAAAGTAGCTCACACACATCCTCAACTCATTCACATTTTGTCTTTGGGTTCTATGGCCACTCTTGGCTATAGACAAAACTCAACTCGTATTTTTGTCTTGCAGCCAAGGACGACGCTGAGCAGAGCAGCCAAGTTAGTTGCCTTCATTGCCAACACTTTGTCGCATTGGGGCTAACCATAACCGCAGCACACATCCCATCCAAAAGCCCATTACAACTACTTAAGGTATGTAAATAACGCGATGAGCGCGCGACCGCTCAAAATAAGCCAAGGCAAATCATAAGAAAGCGTCAGTAGCTAGCTAACCCCATTACCACCCCCTACACCTATCCCTACCTACCCTTACCATTTTCCACCCAGCAGAGCATTAGCATAATCGTTATGGTTATGAGCGACGTGTGCATAATGGTTAAGATGGAGAATGAGGAGCTGTTGTGAGCTCAAAAACAGCGACACGCACATCTAAACTATGTTAAGTGCGCTGACATTCTGATATATAGTGTATTTTACACTCACTTCTAAGAGGTAACAAGACTTTGTTTTGCAGCTTACAAGTTAATCGAAGACAGATAAAGTGGTTATATAATATTATCTAATCTCTATAGCGAATCTACTATTTTCTGAAATGAATTATTTTTAAGTTATAGAAATGTAAGCAACCTATATACTTGTAATATAGGAAAGGGAAAGTGTATATATCCTATTTAACAAGTTAACAATTTTGTTGAATACAATTAAAAGGAGCTTATGGTTAATTTACTGAAGACGTTAAATATATATATAACTCTTTGTATGTAAATTAACCTTTCCGCTTAGACTTTCTTCGTAAGTTTACATATTTTATAAAGCCAGTTGAAGGGAGCATATAGTTCTTTATTTATTATCAAATAAATATAACTTTAACATAGACTCATCAAGCTTCTAAGAATCTGGTTAAACCTTCAAGAAATATACTTTAAATTAATATACATATGTACAAAATAATATATTTATTATTTATTTTAAAATAAATGAAATATAGTTATATATCATCACATTTGTCATCGCAATATTGAACTGTAATAGTAAGGGTATTACTTGTGCGGTGTCTGCCTTTTTTAGTTACTTGTTTTTGGTTTCACAGTGCACTTTGAGTGCGTAGAGGATCTTAAAGTTTGGATGTGACGTTGTGTTTGCTCAGGTGCGCATATTAAGTAGCGGACTCATGTGTGTTTGAGAGTGTGTGTATGTTGGCCACCTTTTGGGGCATACTATTAGTAGCAAGCCCAAAATAAGAAGCAGCAAACACTCTCTCACTTTCTCCAGCACACATACAGGTCTCAACATAATAAATTACCAGCAATGGTAACAACAACAAGAAGAGGAGTCTGACCAAGCGTAGAGTCCGTCGAAGGGACAGCTAGATCTCAATGTGGCGTGTTTAAGATTCAGCACGCATAACTTATAAAATAAAAATTAAAATTCCAATTGCAAACCTCAATAATAAAACACTTTTAAGTGCCGCCGTTGCCGTTGCCGTAGCCACAGACAGAGCCTCAGAGTCTCGGCTCAAAAGAAGGTAAAAGGAAGAAAAAGGACGTCGGCATCGCAATGTGGGCGTTCTAGCCTTTTTCATTTTCCTGCCACAGACCTTCTAGCTGCATGTACATATATATACATATATATATATGTGTGTGTGTGTGTGTGCTTTTGTGAGTCTTAAGGAGCCACACAAGTTTATTAAAAATTTCGCCAAAAGGCATCTATCAGTTATGAGGGGCGCCGGCGTCGACATTGCGCGACTCATTTCAATGAGTTTCATACTGTTTTCGGCTGACTCTCTGTGTCCTGAATGCTTCTAAGCCACGGCTCCCTCTATCTCGCTCCTTCTCGCTCCTTCTCTCTCTTCCTATCTCTTTCTCTTTCGTTGTTCTCTGCGGTCGCCACATCTTGTAATTGGCATTCTGCACACTGACCGAAATGAAAATGCTACGTGCTTTCATTTCACGTTACGGCATCGACAACAACACTCGCCAGTTGGATAAGTCAGCTTCAAACGGTCCATTGACCACCGAAGGGAGCTTCAAGCTTGAAGTGAGACTCGAACTGGGAACTGGCCAACAAAATGATGCTTATTTATAGCATTTGGGCTTTTTAATTTTTTACGTTTCGGGCATACAATTTACTATGTGGCGCTTCTTAAAGTCAATCACATCACACAAGTCACATTTACAGTCACAAGTAACAATCACAGGACTTTTGCATCCTTCAGACATTCGATTTTTTTTCGTATCCCCATCTTTTGGCATCCTTCAAGATGCTTTCAAAAAGGGTGCGGCTCCGTTGCCATCGCGAAAATCGATAGCCTCGCATATTGAACTCCTGTCAGACCTCATCTTTTACTCCGTCTCTGCTTCCCATATTGCGTAATGCATATTCAACGAAATTTATATATAAATATATATTTTTATTTAATTTTTTTGAATGCCTGAAATTGACAGCCAGCAAATTTTGTTGTCAGCTTCATGCGTCTTTCGATTGTTTGCATTGTATTGCGTTTTCTTTTTATCCCTTTTTTCTCTTTTTGATGTGGCATAGATGGAAATTTGTTTGTGCCCCTTTAAAACGCGTTAAGGCAACCAAGAAATTGTATTCCTGAATGATTTTACACACACTTAACGCTTTTTATATGCCTTATGCGAGCTTGTATTTACAGTCCTCTGAGACGCGACTTTCTATAGAAGTTTGTGAAAATAATCTGAAGTTTGCTTATCATCAGCTGTTAAACAGAGTTTACGCAAATACTCGAACATTTCACACTTGGCCAGAATGGTATAAAAACCTTGTAGAAAGAATACGAGTAACAATTGAATTGCATTTATTGAGTGAGATACTGATTCAGAACACTAATTTATTTCGTTACGTAAATTTCTAGTATATGCGAAATGATGAAAATAAATTTGAAATATACTAAACAAAGAGAATTGCCTATTATTTTAACCAGGGATTAAAACCTTAACCGAAACCGCAACCTTTAACCGATAAAAACCGATTAAAATTTGTAACCGTAACTGAAACCGTAACCGAAAATAATTTTTTCCGATGTACCGAAAACCATTTACCAAAACTCTTTAAGCCAAAATAACCGTTAAGTAACCGATTCATTTATAAGGGTTAATTTCGGTTCTGGCCGTAGCAGCTACTGCCATAACTTTGTCAAAAGTCAATCAATTTCTATGCGCAATGTAAATTTGAGCATGATTTTACCTCTAAATTCATTCTGCATTTAAATTTTATTCATTCTAATAATTCGAAAATTTCGAATTTTTTAGAAATTTTACAGTGTTACCCCTTATCGTTTTTCGAAAAAATTTCGAAATTTTTGAATTTTTAAAATGAACAAAATTTAAATGCAGAACGAATTTAGAGGTAAAATCATGCTCAAATTTACATTGCGCATGGAAATCGATTGAGTTTTGACAAAGCTATTGCAGTTCGAAGTTATTAAAAATCAATAAAATCGAACTATATATTCTGGGAAAGTCCAGCTGATAGAATATTATTGGCTCTTTTTCTATATTAACTATCAACTTTAATTTAGCTATTTTTGTTATTTATTTTACAATTTTCAAGGTGAAAATCACATCAAAATAATACATTATTTATTATTATTTATTTACTGATCAAAGCGTATTATTTATAAAATGGGCAGAAAACGAGTAAATTATTTAGCTAGCTTTAACTAAATAGGAAAAATTTTACACCACATTCGTCAAATAGAGACTCAGAAAATAAAGAAAGAGATTCCATCATTTTCAACTCTGTCTCATTCAGTTAGTCTTCCATCTATCATTTTGAACTGTCACAAACCTTTCATGCGCCCATTTTAAAAGCATCCGAAAAATACTTGTAAATTTTTTGAACAATTTTTTTTATGCACAAACATGTGTGGGCTTGTACTCATATTCGTTTTCGTACGGGTACTCGTACTCAGTTGTCATCAAATTTATGAGCACTCGTCGCACTAACTCATAAAAATGGCATCTATAAAGCCGCATTTTGAGTACAAGAAAAACACGAGGCGACACTTTGCATATGAAAGGGATTTGGGTGTTATGCAGTAGAGCACGTGCAGGATGAAGTAGGGAGAAGCGGGGCGTGGCATATTGTATGCCTAGCGGAGGTTTCTTAAGGCGGCTCGGTGGACTCTTGTTGCCAAATCCGACCACACACTTAAGCGACGTTCTTCCAGATGCCTACACAAACAGAAAGAGAAACAAAGCTAGCGAAAAAGCGAGAGAAAATCAGAGAGAGAGAGAGACGAAGATGGAGAGAAAGAGAGCGAAGCTATTTACTCGACTTAGAACGCAATAATATATCATCTACAGTTTATCATCGCTATGACGCCAGACTGAAATTATTATCCAGCAAATTTATTACCAAACAATAAACGCGAAGCGCATGTGTGTGTGTGTGTGTGAGTGTGAGAGTATCTCTGTGTGTGTGTGTTTGTGTGTGTGTGTTGGCAGTGTACCAACAACCGGAGTAACAACAACAACAGCATTCACATTCAACAACAACATTTACAATGACAGACATTTTGACGAGCCTCAATAGCAACAAACAGAAAACCAAACAAACAAATGGGAAAACCAAAGAAAAGAGAACGAGATAGCGATATAGAAGAAGAAAGATAGAAAGAGAGAGGCATCAAGAACAGACAAACGAGCTATATGCTTATACCCTGTACAAAAATTTACGTAAGAATTTATTTTCTTATAATTCAATTTCAAGCAAATAGAAATCACTGATTTAATTTTCTAATTAAATGACTAACTATCATCTTGACTGTTTCAGTCACTAATTGACTGAGCTAGACTGTATTTGAATATTTAGTTTAAATTTAAAATACATTTAATTCTCAGTCTGTTGCAATTAACAGGGTATCTCTAAAGCATATACCATCATTTTATTATTTTTTAGATATTTTTGTTATCGTCTTTTTTTTGTGTCCAGCATTCATACCAACATATATAAGTAATTTGTATATGGGCTTATATATTCATAACAATCTCGAGAGCTGTCACAGACTGAGTCGAAGTTGACGCTCACTCATACTATATGTTTTTTACAATTGGCCAAGAAAACAACAACAAAAATATGTCCAGTGCCAGGCTGTGACAGCGTCGGTCGAGGATCTGAAGTTAAAATCAAACTGCCCCTGTGCTGTGAACTATTTTTGCGTAACAATTTCTTTTTATTTTATTTGCAGCATAGAGAGACAAATAACACAAGTTTTGCTAAATTGTCAGCTGCTGTCGCTCCTCCAGCTCCAGCTCCTGGCCCATTCTCCGCTTGAATTCTCCATCCATTTTCATCTACCATATTCCATATTCTCCAACACTTTATGTTTTTACCCTTTGCCTATGCTTTTTATGACAAGAGCACTCTCTCATCGTCATGCCCTCAAACGTTCCGCACATAGTTTGTTTGCCTTGAGTTGGACCACTGATAGGGTGGGTGCCTGGTAGAGGAAAGGGTTTGAGTTTGTTCGGCAAAATTGCCAAACATTTTGCGCATAAATGACAAATGCCTTTGATGGCATAAAATATGACTTTGGAAATTGTTTTGCAGAATATAAAAAGGCGTTGGAATTGTTGACACATCCACATGGACATGTATATCTCACCAAGGGAGGAGGATATTAATATGGATTAGTAGCTAATGAACTTGTAAAAGGAATGCGATAATAAATTCAATTATATAAATTGGTTTAACAACTACAAGTTCTTCATACACATTTTCCCTTTCAATTGAATACAAGGCTCGCTTGTTTCACGTTAATTTGTATGGCTTTAGACTCAAACCCCCGCGGGTAAATTGACTGACAATTGACTTGTCAAGGCATCAATTATAATTGACAGGCATCCACCACAACCACAGCCGCTTTTAACGTATGTGTGTGAGAGGCAACTGGAGAGGTGTGCATATTGAATTTTGTGGAAAACATTGTCAATAAATGCTCTTGTAAATGGGGCGCATTAAATATTCAATGGCATAATGCTAATCATTTATTGGGCGCAAAATTCATTAGCAGCACGTTGGCAAGCCAACTGTCACAAGCTGCTGCTCACGCAAACCTCAAACTGGTAGCTTTCCCGAAAAACCCTCCGGAAAACCGACCGAGTTGCCGAAAAGCCAGCAAACCCAAATGAAAACTAAAACACACACTCAACAACCTGCCACGTGCTTTGGTTCCGCCCCAACTCCTGCTACCGCCCCCTGCCCCTGCTCATGCTCCTGCTGCTTTTCCTCCTCCCTTGGTTTCCTCACCGCTGGTAAGCAAACATTACACAATTTTGATTGTATTTCCGTTTCGTATGCGAGCAACAGCAACAAAAACAGCAGCGACAGCAACAGGAAGTTGCGCTTATTTCCGTTTGTTTACCTTTACGCTGTACCTTGATTAAATGTCAGCCTCGTGGCAGGGGCAGGGGCAGGGATAAGCACAGGGGCTGGGGATTTTCCGTGGTTTTTCCTTCAGCTCCGACTAGGCCTCAGCTGGGGTAATTTAATGTTCAGAATGTAAGAGAACGACAAAAAAGAAATGCTTGGAAATAAAATAATTTACGCTTTCATCTTTATTTAAGAGCATCTGCAAAGTGTGCACACATTACGCTAATGATTAGCAAGTTTTGCGGAGGGGGTATATGTATTGTTTAAGTAAGGTTCAATTGATTAGACGTAGAGAAACAACAAAGTACTTCATTTAAAAAAATAATATTTATTCAATAATTTCCTCAGTCCAACAACATGTCGCTTAATTGCTGTTTAATACGTTTTATAGGTGGGTAGATATGAAATGATTATTTTAAAATTGTTATGTGAGTAAAGGGTTGTAATATTTATTCTATATTTCAATTAAATTTATTCAAGATACAGCTTGGATATCATAATTTCATTCAATTTAATTCAAGATTAAGATTAGTTACTTCATTCTGTTTGCTTTTGATTTGGGCTGTGAATTGTTAATTTCAATCTGTTAAATACTAGATTAAGCTGTCAATTATTTAGTTTAGTTGTCATATAATATATAAGGGCTTTCCTTCAGTATTTACTTCAAATCAATTAAAGTACTTGTTTATAGCAATAAATTGACACCATTGTTATTTAACTGTCATTTATGAAAAAGATATCAGATTATAATATTGACATGTGCTGATTTATAAATGTATTTTTGTATCAATTGAATTCTGAAAGAATTCAAATTGAAATTTGACTCAAATTACTTATTGAAAACGTGCAAGTTAGAGACAGACACATTAGAATACACCAATTGTTTAATTAAATGCCTGCCACGTTACATAAAAAGAAAGCACTTACAATTTCAATACATTGCGCTCGGGCAATGCCTGACATTGAGAGTAGAGTAGAGAATTATCAATATAATATATATGTGAAACGATAAAACACAGTGTCAGCGACCTTGCATATGAAATATAAATACAACACTTGGTAAATGAACATGACACACACAAATTTACTTGGAAGTGTGTGTGTTGTTTTACATATTTATTAATTTTAATTTATTATTAACAACAATTTAAAGCATTTGTTCGCATTTACTATATGCTGTGAGAGTTCTTAAATTATTGCTGTTATTGCAGACTTTAAATAGCATTGCCCTTACAATAATAACATGGCCGCGTGCCTTTAATTAATGGCCAGCAATTTGCATGGACGCGCCCCGAAAAGTATGCAATGGAAATGTGAAAATTTGTGTGTATGTGTGTGTGTGTGTGGCAGAGTCATTTGTAGGTCACCAAGGATATTCGCCTCCTTTATTGTTGCTGGTTTCTTCCTTTGCCGGGCAAAAATGTTTGTTGATTGTGTCGACGCATGCTTTGGCATAATTTATGTCGCCAAATTCTGTATATTTTTCTGCTTTTTTCCAGCCTCCAAGTTGTAATTCTTTTGTCTTAAAAATTTGGAAAATGTTTTATTTGCAATACTGTATTTACATGTCTACCAATTGCTAAAACACATTTGCATAATTGTTACACATACACACAGACACCGATAGAATCGTTTTTTGCCGGGCCATTGGCTTTCAATTTTTGGTATTAGCAGCTAACTGAAAATGTTTCCATCCTGGCCATATTTTATTTATGGTTTTGAAACCTGCAAATGATCACAATTCTCGTATTTGATAATTTACAACTGAAATATGCTGGCCACTTCATAGACATGTATTTATTTATTTATATTGCTCTTACATTTTTCAACTGTATAAAATCATCGAATTGAATACAGCATAGGGATAGAGAATTGAAAGCTTATCAAAAATGTCAAAGCAATCAATATTGCAATGCGAATATTCGAATGGACTCATATTAAAAGCCTCTCAAATCATTTAAGCCACTTTTGATAACTTTATTTTTGAACTATGCGTAAACCTTTTTGAGCTTTTGACGCCTGCCAATGGCATCAAAATATCAAAAATTAACATTTGGCAGAAGTTTAATCGTTAGAGCACACACATGTACATACATATATGTACAGTCATGTTTTTTCTGATATATAGATAGATAGTTACATGAACATAAATGCTCATTGAAGCGTTTCATAATGGAAAAACGTATATGTATCTGGCAACACATTTGCCTCGGCATCAACTCATTTTCACATTAAAGGACGCCAATGTGGCGCACTGGCAAAATGCCAAAAATGTGCCCAGACATACATAAACACACATTCAAACAGATATATATAATACATAGATAGAAGGTTGATCACATATGTGTTGAGAAACTCCATATAGAGAGCCATTGCTCTCTAGCAAGAAATGTGTGCTACTAGCACAACCAAGAGACCAACTAAATTATCACTAATATGGAGGCCCAGGATAACAGTACAACTGTGTATGTATATTCCTGTAAGTATGTATGTGTGTGTGTGTCTGTATGTGCTGGGCGTGGCAAATAAACACATCAGCTAAAATGCTTTTTACTTAAATTAACAACACCAAAAGCAGCTTGCTCCGATTTTAGGCTAAGCGGCGACCTCCTCGAACTAACGGCAAGTCATTAACTTTAAGTGTATGTATGTATGTGTTGCTGTATCTGTACAAAGTATGTGTATCTGTGTATATGTATATGTATGTGTGGCTGTGTTGTGCAGCATTTTTTAGCTGTTGCGAGGGGTGCATTGAAAAAAACACACGTATCGACTGACAAAACGACAAGCACAAAATCAATGAAATACAAGTAAGTAAATAAACGAGTAAATAAGGTCGAAATTGATATGCTCTTGCGTAGCTTAATAGCAACTTTGCAGTGCTGAAGTAATGATAGATTGGGAAGGTCCATTTCATCTCAGTTATCGTACATATATTTTTTCATGACGCCTGAGAAGAGACGTAAATTTATATTTTAGTTTTCTTGTAATTATTCAACTCCTAAAAATGTCTCTATAATTTTGAAATATTAACTAAATTGTGTAACTTGGCATGTCACCTACGCAAGAACATATTTTTCGATACATATATTTACTTTGTAGGTTTTTGCATTTAATATATTTTTACTCCTTTTCCTATAAATATAAAATATAAATTAAAAATAACTTATTGAGTGTTGCTGTAAAATTATTAAGATATATTATTTCCAACTTTTTCAAAGTTATACAACTTACAGAATAATCTACATACTTATATTTTGGCTTCTAATAATTCAACTTTCTCATGTCCTTTATGCGTATGTAAATTTCACAGAGCAGAAAAATCGTACAAATTACAGCACAAAGCTTTGATTTGAAGCAAATAAAGTATATTCTATTTGCTTTTAGCTCATCTGATAGAAACATTACCATGGAAAGCGACTACCCTTTTTTTGCGCCAGGGTATACATATAAAGCTGAATGCTGCCCGTTTGCTCCTCACTGCGATGGCATACTTAAGCAATCGGAGCAAATGTTTTATCGACACTTTGCCACACATTTACACACACACACACACACACACATACGCATACACATGTATATATAAATGCTTACATATATATGTACATATGTGCTGTTGGCATACAAAGTAGCGTCAGTTTCCTCTGCTTCTGCCTCTGTCATTGCTTTAACGTTTGCCTCAGCATCTTTTTGCCTCAATCTCAAATCGTCTCGACTGCCTATCAATGGCTAAGGGAAACTGAAGATAGGAATGTGGCAGGTGGTGGAATGGGGTAGAAAAGATGCGTATCATGATTCTACTGCTGCTTAAGCAATTGCTGAGTAAACGTGTGTACAACACATTTCTATTGTAAATTTAATAAAGACTCGTAGACGTCTGGAGGCAAATCAAAAATCTAGCAATTTTGATGGTTACATAATTACCGCAGCCTGGCAACCAGTTGTTCAATAGGACACCCCGAAATAATTCGCTCGAGGCTCGAAAAACAAACAAATAAATTTAATGCAAAAGAGCAAGAAACTTTTCTACAAACACAAACAGAAAATGTCGAAAGTTTACAATACGGCAACTGAAGCCGTTGGCTGAACAAAATTGAGGCCGTCTCCCCCTTGGGGGTCTGAAACTAAGACCTTCGGGTTGGGGATACGTCTTGGAGGCCTGAGAATAGTCAAAGTCAAAGCCTCGACAAAAGGCAACAAAAGGCTCAAAGGCAACGGCAACGGCAACGCCGTCTTCCAAATTGCCACAAAATTTATTATTATTGTTTTATATAAACAGCAAATGCGCGAAAATAAAACAGACTACGAGACTGGGAAGGATGAGTGGAAAGCTGGATGGATGATGATGGCTCCCATTCTTGCAATTGAGTAAATGCTAAAGCTGTGCTCTTATTTATTTTTGCCTTTGTTGAGTGTTTATATAAAGGGCCTGAAATCAGCCATCATTTTACAAAAGTTATGCTTCTCTCCCCTCTCTACAACAGTTTAGAGAGCAGAGAAACCTTTACACCAAATGAACATTTCACAGCTGTGCCACAAATATTTTGTTATCCACTATTATTTGAGCTAAATGAAATCCTTTTTATTTATTTCTCTTACTTTTTTCTATTCGATGTTGAGCTTTTTCATTAGAAAAGCGCACTCGATTATTTGATTCATTTTATTTCATTTTCGTGGTTTGCTTTGTGTATTTTACGTAAAATTGCAACTCGGTTTCGATTTCGATTTCGATTTGTAGTAAAAATGTTGTGGTACAGGTATAACTTTTTTTTGCTATGTAAATTAAATGCAGAACGCTGTGCATACATATTTTGTTAGTTGACAAAGGAGATTAAAATGCAACAGATATTTTAAAATCGTAAAATTATTGCAATAAAGATGTAAAATATTTTCTTTATAATTTTATTGAAAATTTGTATATTCAGCTAAATAAAAACATACATAATGCATATATACATTTTTTTCTATTACATTTTTCATCAAGTGCTTACTAATTGTGGCACTGTAATGTATGCATTGAATTGCAACCTCCTGAATGAATTTATATTCATTTTTATCAAATGTATGCACTACGATTATTTATGCATTTGGTTGCAAAACAAATACGCATTCATAAACACTCGAATCGATTTATATTTATTGTTTCCGCATGGCATCAGCTGAATGCAATAAGAGCACATAAGTTCCCCTCAGTCCAGCACAGCTGTCAATCAAAATGTAAATAAAATAAGTAACGTATTGCATTTCACATTAAATCAATTCAGTTTGACTTCTCTTCAGGCCACGGGAAACCACAAAAAATTGCTGGCCATCCATCGATCAAAGTGTGTGCTCCATGACACGCTTATGGACTCTCATATGGAATTATATATATTTAATTAAAAAAATAATAAAAAAACAGACAGATTGGTTTTGGTCTGGTTGTAAGGGATGAATGTCGTGGGCAGGGGAAGGACTTAGTGAACTTAAGCAAATTAAATGTCAGGGGATACGTCGATGTTGTGCTCTTAAGCAACTCAACGACTTGCCTCAGAATGAAGCCCCAACAATGAAAATTGTCTTTAAACTGGCGGCACAAAGCGAAAAGCAATAAATGCTGAGGGTGTGTGTGTGCGTGCGTGTGTGCTTTGGTATGGGTGTTGACTATGAGCTACAAGAAATTTGCATATTTTAAATAACTTGTGGCTCACACTAGAGACGCTGATGCCAACATCGAGGGTTGACAATGACTACGGCGAAGACAACTCCAATTTATTTGCAATTTGTTTGAAATTTATATCAAAGGCGCACACTCACAGTCACAGTCAGACTCATACACACACCCTACATGCCATAATTGAACTCATAAAATGCCAACAGCTCAAAGGGGGCCCTCAGTGTTAGCCGATATTTATGCATATCTGTCTTTAACTGCACACAGACAAACAAACAAATTATGTGCTCATTTGAATAGACATTCTAATGCGAATCACGTTGATAAAAATTCATTGAACCGTGCTGAATACCCAGTTCCAGTTCCACTAACAGTTCCAGTTCCATCCTCTGTCTTGGAGCATTTGCTTGTCTAGTCCCTACCTTGACTTTTGAACTGTGTCTCGAGTCATCCAATCAGCCAGCACATGTTATATCTACATATAAGTGTGACAAGGACACAACTTATTTTGGCTCACACACACACATACGTACATATACACATGCAGCCAATACGCAGTTAATCTATCAGGACATGGCACAATGTGTAGAAAATTAAATGTGCGCCCCTCCAGTAGCTCAGTCAGGCAGTCATGTGTGTAGATGTCCTTGCGCTATATGTGTGTGGGTGTGGGTGTGTGTGTGTGTGAGAGTGGGTGTGTGTGTGTATGTGTAATGTAAATGCAAACTAAATACACAACAGGCTGAGCATTAAGTCGATTGCTTCAAGGACCTTAGCATGTACTAACTGAGCTGCCAGCCACAGTTCTATCTCCAGTTCCAACTCCTGCCACAGTCTGGCGCTTTGTCATTACCTCTAGTAGACCATCTCATCTCCTTCTCCTGCTCATGTGTTGTCTGTGGCATCTACTCACTTAATTTTCGCTTTTGCTGCCACTTGAAGTGAAAATGAGTGGCTCACACCACACTTTTCCGCCCCATCCACACCGCAGTCAACAGTCAGTATCTATCCATGTAGCTTCTCTCTCTGTGTGTGTATGTGTGTGTGTGTGTGTGTGTGTGTGTGTGTGTGTGTGTGTGTGTGTGTGTGTGTGTGTGTGTGTGTGTGTGTGTGCTTGTAAACGCTGAGGCTGCTTTTTAATAAGCAATTTACTTTTAGCTTAACAACGCTCAAGTGCTGTCGCCTGTAATGAAATACGCGAGACTCTAAGCAGGCGGCTTACACACAAAAGTACGCGTATACGGCGAACTTGCAATGATTTTTGTCATTTAATACCCTTTCGTCACAGAGTCTAATCAACATGCCATTAAATACATACAATTATTAATATTCAGATTGATAAGCTGACCCAAGAGAAATATGTCTACATTCTCACCCGTTTTTGGAATGGTTCAGTCAAAAACCATTTTTTTATTTTCAATTTAGATTTTATTTAACGTATGTATATTTAATGGGAAAAGTGAAATTAGCGTTTTAAGTTTTTAATTCAAGATTTGCTAATTTTTAAAGGTATGTCAAAAAAAAAAAACTCACAATATTCATTTACAATATGTTTTACAAATTTCGCACAAGTCACAACAAATTTGGTTGATTTTTCATATAAACAAAATGTAGTTATTGTAATTTAAACTCAACAGATCGAAATTAATGTAATTACCAAGCAACATAATAATTATTTTCAGTTGATCAAAAAAAAGGAAATTATGAATAAAATGTTATGTACACAAGAAATATTCTATAAGAGTAGCTAATTTTCGGCATCATAAAAATATACTTTTTTCTTGTTTTCTTCTACTTTTTTGCCTTTGCTGTTTGTCAACGATAATTAATTTTTTGGCCTGCCTGCGCCAAAGTTAAGATCTTGAGTTTTAATGCATTAAAAATAAATTACAATGTTTCTATATAATTTCATATATATGTACATACATATATGCTATGGATATAGATGTAACCTTGGCAAATAGCTCTTTAAAACGTTTCATAGGAATAAAGCTACTTGACAAATTAATTTGATTATGATAAACTGAAATTTGAAAGTTGTGGTAATTGTCAATTCCATTTCTAATGAATTGCCATTTAATTAATTGTTATTTAATTAATGACAAACTGATACAGTGCTTGCCAACAATTTTCAACATTACTCTGTCAATTTAATAGCACATTTACTGACAGTTCTCACTGTTTTTGGACTCGTTTCGACCTTGGTATCAACATGCCTACACATGTGGTTGAATCTCGGACTGAGCAGAGACAAGTCGAAAGTGAATCAAAGTGAAACAATTTGGCCGCAAATCATTTTAAGTTGCTTTTTATTGCCAGAGAGTGTTCCGGACAGCAAAATGTGGCCAAAAATGTAAGCACCTGCTGGGCGCACGCACCTGGGATCTGATTCTCTTTAAACTCTTCTTTTTTTTTGCTTGTTGTTTATTTTTTGGACCCGACACTTGTCAGGGCCGTTGACAAAAAGTCGGGCTACCATTTTTATATTGGCCACAATGGCGGCGTTAACATGGCAGAAATGTTAAAGCTGAACATAAATCAAATTGGTTTTTATTGCCCATCTGGCCATTTGTCAGTGCACCTTTTTACATGGTCAACGCATTCAGTTAATAAACCAAAATCGAAATTCCGTTTGTACATAAATATTATTTTTAAATCTCTCAATGAAATATGACTACGGCTATTTTGACGAGTGGCCATCTCGCTCTTTCTCTCTCCCTCTCTTTGTCAGATACATACAAACTCGCATGCACAATATTCATAAATAAATAAATTGAATGGACAAATACAAAGAACGGGGACCAGTTTCCGGACACTGACATTTAGTTAAAAACAAACAGACAGCCATTTATGTCAAACCCAAAAATATAAGTCCACACCAACAACAACAACTTCCACAAATGGTAAAAGGTAAAAACAACAAAAACAAGAAGAGCAAAAAAATTAAAAGTTACTTCAAAGCTGCCACTTTACTCCTTGATTTGCATATTTAATGTTATTTGCATAAAACACAAATAAACATAACAACAACAAATGCTCTCTCTACCTTTGTATACCCGAACTCACATACGAATCCGCAAAAGGTTATAGCCCTGTTCCTCTATGTTGGCCAACAGATTTTAGAATTCATAGCTTTCAAAATAAATACCGTGGTGATGGTTTTTGGAAATGTTATCGATAACTTTGCGTACTCTTATTTTAAATTTATTTAAGTAATTAAAATATTTTGCTAACTTATTAATGGGTATCTCTTGGTTGTTCCTTTGCATATTTGCTAGCTTTTGTACATACCTTTATCGGTTTAATCATCAGACTCTATGCCGTCGTCTTTTGTAACCTGCACTGAAAAAATGCAAAACAGAAAAAAGGGTTTCATTAGAATTGTTTATAACTTTTTGGTTTTTATTTCGAGTTCTCATTTCTAAAAAACAAATGAGAGACAGCAGTCGAGAGTAGTCGACTAGGGAAATACGCTGTAAACAGCTCTGCATTTCTGTCTTAAAATAAATAACTTAATTATATTTTCTCAGTTTGTCATGCGATTCTAATACAATTTTCAAGGTTTATAATTTAAATGAAAAAGTACTTAAGTAAGGTACATACAGACGATTTCAACTCGACGAACTATATAATTTAAATTGTCTGTTGATGATAATCCCAAATATAAATACTACATCATTATTTCACAACTTTTGCGATATACTCTTTTGTACATTCTTAATTTGTACAGGATATAAGGATGAAAACAGGCGTTTTGTTTAAATTTTTTGCAGAGTAAAATGAACAATATGCAAATATGTTCTGGGGATGCTTTTGGAATTTAAATTTGAAGCTAAGCCTTAAAATATGCGCATCGTTCTGAGACGGCTCTCAAATTTGGAAGCTGACCCTTTGCGTGACGTATTTGCGCCGGCAAGGACACGGCGGCAGTGGCAGCGACAACAATAAAATTAAATATTCTATTTAATGGCGTCGTAGTATGCCAGACGCGTGGCGGCTAAACTGACGCAGGACGAGTCGGACAGGACATACCAGCTCCTGTTGTCGTGTGTGGGAGACTTGTCGGCCTCTTAAAATATTAGAGGTTCTCTTTGAATGCGAAACATCGCAAGTTAATCTCCGCCACTTGCCTAGTCTGGCATATCCTTGACTAAGCCTTGTGGTTGACAGTCCGACAGACCGACAGTCTGTGTCATGTTTTTAAATTTGAACACACTCAGAAAATATCTCGGCAAATTCTCATTGAGTTCCGGCAAATTGCATTCACATTATATCAATTTTATTGCCCTAAAAACACAGTGTCCTGGGGTCCTATAATTCTTGTGTCCTCGCCAAGAGCATGTAAATAAAATATCTATATACATTAAATAAATAAAAAAAAAGATTTTATTGAGGGTCTCGGCTTAGGGACAGCTTTGGTATCCTTTTATTCTAATTTTTGTCTCACATTGCGTTGTTGTTGAGCTTATCTCTTGCTGCCCTCTCCCGCCCGACCCTCTTGCTTAATAAAAAACCGAGGTAACCGGCAACCCACATTTTTTTCTCTTTTTGTTTCATACAAATTAAGCAGATTATATAAATTGGATAAGATTGTGCGAGTGCGTATGTGTGTTTGGGGTTGGGGTTGGGAAATGGAAAATGGAAAACCAGATTGCAGATTGTAAAAGAATCTACGAATAAAAAAATACCCATGCAGACTTCCAGCCGAAACTTGACAGCCTCGTCAGCCAACCAATCGATGACACAAATAATACCTCAATTAAGCCCCCAGAATTTTCCGCTTGGGCAGCAATTCAAAAAATGTGAAACGCGGCAAACATAATGAAAAACAAGCAACATTTTTCCCGAGCAGTCCGCGCTCCTCAATTTATGCCACAATATTCTACTCAATAGATATTTAATACTCAGCAATTTTTCGTCAGACCCCCCTCCCGTTGCAGCCACTAAAAAAAAAGAATTGCCTGAAAAAAGGAAAGAAAAATGCGAAGAGGCAACCGCAGCGCAGCGACCACGTTGATAAACAACCGTCGAACTTTTACTCACTTTCCCTGTTTTACAACGCGGAGTAGTCGAAGCTCGTAATGAGTGGCTAGGGGGAGGGTGTTGGATTGGGGGACACTCCCCGGTGCTCTGCATTTGTTTACATAATATTTTCATGTATATTTTGCAGCTTGTACATATTTTTTAATGATTTTTTTTCGGACTGCTTTGGAAAGTTTTAAAGGCGCCGCGTGTTTGCCCTTACAACTCACTCTGCCTGGGAGGTCTGTGTGGTTGCTTTAGGGGACTGGTATTTGCCCAAGTTGTCACCCCCCTCCTCCCTCTTCCTCTGGTACCACAACAGCAGCATAATTGCGCTGGGTCTGCTTTCGGCAGAAGCAAATGAAAAACGCCTGGCAATATTGAAGCATCGCGAACTTTTCGAGTGTAAGAAATTTAATTTCGAAATGTAGGTTTAACGAACGGAAATTGCTTTTGCCGGCCTCAAAATGGCGTAAGCCCTTGTATGTGTGTGTGTGTGTGTGTGTATGTTGTGCTCTATATTCCAGTTCCTTAAGCTATTGCTTTTGATTTCGCTTTCGCTTTTGTTATTGTTATTGTTTTTGTTGTTGTTTCAGCTGTCGAACAACAGGCAAAATAATGCAAAAATGCTTTTTTCAAAAAAAAAAAAAAGAGAAACGTGAATTCAGCTTTTTGCTGCTTGTTTTAATTTTGCAATTTGTTTGCTTAACTTTCTGATTGAGCTGGTGCCGCATTATGCCAGAAAAGGAGGCAAATGAAATTATTTAATGTTTTACATTTGTTCAATGGCCCCTCGATCTTTACCCTTGGCCCCTTTGCTCTCTTTTTCACTCTGTCTGTTTCTCTCTCTCTCTGTCTCTCGCACGGCGCGTAATTGCGACTGATTTGTTTGGCATTTTGCACGGCCATTTATTTCCGTCATGGTCAGCTTGAGGCTGGCCAAAAGGATGTGGGCCAGGATGTGGTCGCTTTCTCAGCCCATTGATTGCTCCCTTTGGGAGCATGTTCTTTTTCAGTTACCTTTTTTTTAACTAATGACAAATGAGCAAAAAAAAATTGAGTTCTCCAGCGAATCAATAATGTGAAAAGCAACTGATTAACCCAACAAATGCAGTAATAAATATAGATTATTTTAAAATAAACAGAAAGATCATAAAAATAACAATAAGATAAATTATTTACGTAAATGTCATAAACTTTGGATATGAATGGCAAAATAACAATATTAAACAATCATTTAATAATTGCGTTTATTTTGAATAAATGGAATTAAATTAAATTTTTTTAAATTAACTTGAATACATATACATAAATTAAATATAATAAAAATATAAAAAAGTTAATAATTTAATCAATACCTATTTACAAATGTATTTGAAAGAAATAATCAATTAATGTGTCAGAAAAACAATAAGAAACCTTTTAAAATTAATATGAATTAATCTATGCATTAAAGCTAAAATATGTCTAAAAATTAAACATTTAATAAAAGAATAAAGCATTAAATTTATTTTAATTTTTAAATTATTACTTGCACAACAATATAAAATTAATGAAAATATGTCAAAGTTATGAATTTATTACAGACACAGCTTAATTATACACGAGCTGAAATATTTACATTAAAATTTAATGACCTTTTTGTTAAATTGTTTTTAATTTTTTCGCACAATTAATTGCCAATTTTTGTTACTGTTAAATGTGTAATACTTTAAAGCAATTGTCGAAGCATTAACTGATTGAATTAAAATATATTTAAAGCTGAAGCGGCAGACATGTTGACCAACATGCTGGCCACAAAGTTAACAAGGCTAAAACGCGTGTAATTATCGACGCACTTTAGCACTTTTCAATTTGCCAACCAAGCCAACTTGCCAAGGTTAAGCCGTGCACTTTCGGCCCACTTTTGACTTATTAAGCGCGGTCAGCATCCGCCCTCAAATGCAAAAAGCCCGGAAATTTCAAATGCAAAAGGCCAAAAACGGCCAAAGAGCAGCATATTTAAGGCTACTTCCATTACCGACTCTGGGTCTGTATTTTGGCAAGTGTAACACATAAAATGCACTGACACACAGATACACACACACACAGCCTCAGCTGTAAAACGCAAAGTTTTCAGGGTGAAAAAAACAAACCGAAAACTTTGACTGGAAATAGAATAATCGTTGACAGAATGGCCGCCGGCTTCGATAAGCTCCCGAAGAGCTTATAGAAAAACATTAATAACATTATCCCCCATCACACACACACACACACAACACATGCAAAACAAACTAATCAAACTTTTGGCCAGCAACAAAACTGACACACCAAAAAAGCAACTCGAAAATGCGGAAAACAAATTGCTTTATTTTCAAATGTTGCTGCTGCTGTTTCCTTGATATTTTAGAATATTAACCCAGAAAACGTGCGGCGCCAAGTCGCCACACGAAGCAGCAACAGTGGCAGCTACTTGCCACCCACTCCAACTCCCTTTCCCTTATCCCCAACTACCCTCGAAACTGTGAAGAGAGCAAAAAAAAAATCGAAAATCAATTTTGGTTAATGTGCCCGGGCAAGTTGTGTCTGCTTTGGGCAGTGCCACTGCCACGAGCACGCACACATGTGGCAGCCACGCCCCTATCACCCTACCATCCGCCTCCTTTCCACCGTGAGGCGTTGCCTGATGCCTGCTGCCTTCTGCCGGTGTCCATAGCATATTTTTGCATAGTATATGTAGTTTATGCAAACATTTCTACTCAAAGCCCGCATAAATTATGGTCCTCAACACTTGGTAGCACTAGAAAGTGTACGGAACTGTCTCGGCCATAAAATTAGACCATATCCAAAGGGTGCGGACCCAGCTAGTGGTCCGGGCAATCGCTGTTTACTCTGCATGTCATTTCTGAGAGTGCTGCGAGTGTAGAGCGTGATTGGCCATGGTCATATACATATATAAATAGCACACATATTATCTTCTTTTAGATGCAGTCTAAACACTGATTTACCAAACATTCAATACATTTAACAACATACTGATAATTCAACATAATTTGACTTTCATCTTGATTAGTAACAGCTTTGATGTTGTAAACTTTATTTGGCATCTTTAGACTTGCAGCAAACTTAAACTAGTCGAAAGTGGAGTCAAATGGATTTTTATTTTAAAGAACTAGGTATTTTATGTATATTAAGTTCTTTCAAATATACAGAAATAACACAGATATTACCGATAAATTATAATCATAATATATCATTTATTTTAAAAGGCTGATCTTACTAATTACAAGACACAAAAATACAACTATCTATGACTTATCATTTTATAGTCGCAATTTCCCAGATCAGACTTTCATAACTATTAGTAATCTATGAAAATTTTGTAATTTGAAATTATAAATTATATTGCCATTTAAAATATTAGATTAAGAGATCTCTAAGCTGAGCCACAACTGAAATAATATGTAGAGAACTTGTTTATATTTGTTTTTAAGCAACTGCTAACTACAGTTGGGAAATGCAAAATGTTAGTTATTGTTTAGCTGGTTAGCCGAATAGCATACTGTGTACCAAGAGTAATTCTGCATTTGAGCTCTCATCTTTCAGCTCTGCTTCCGTTTCCGGCATAGTTTTCATGCGGTATTTCAACATCTTGCAACAAACACATTACAGAGTTTCCATTGCTGTTGAACCACGCACATCAGCACATGACACACCTTGGGGGCCTCTACACACACACACACTCACATACTCGCACTTAGCGCACTGCCTACATATCCGGCGTATATTTTATTGTATGAGATACATTTGACTGGCATTGCTACTGAGCCGTGAATGGCGTGTCATCGCCATCATCAACCTGATCATCATCATTATCATCAAGCTTATCATGATTATCACCGGTGTCCGCCCATCATCACCGTTGTGTTTTCATATAAAACCGAAATTTCTACTGTAACCCCATAGACATCTAACGGAAGGACGAGACGCCATTTTCGGTTGTGTTTTGTTAGCATTGTTATTGTTGTTGCTGTTGTTTTTGTGCCTTTTTAACGTGTGCCTCTCATGTTATTTACTTAACAATTTACTGAATAATTTAAACAGCATCCTCCCTCTTCCTCTCTCTCTATCTCTCTCTCTCTGCATGTCTGTCTTTCTCTCGTCTTGTTGTTGCTATTATTCGTACACTTCCTGTTTGCCATTGTCCCCTTCTCAATGCTAGCTGAATTATGAACATGTTTTCTTCATTTCTGTTATGTTTTGGTTTTTGCTTCTTTCCACGTGTAGGTGTAAATATTTCCCCTCAAAGTGTGGGTGATAGTTGTCCACCCACTTTCTCTGTGGGTGTTCCTCACTTTCTCTCCTTCATCCTCTCTCTCATGAGTCTCTAGCTGACATTTAATGCGGTTTGACATATGCCTGTATATGTGAGAAGCTCTCTCTGTGGGTGTATGTGTGTGTATGGGTGTGTGTTGATAATGTGCATAATAAGCCTTAATTAATGTTAAATAATGAATTTTCTCATTTACACGCCAGCGCAATGCTGAAAAGCCATTACTCCGGGAAACTTTCGCAGTCGTCACTTTTCTTATTATAGGTATAAGTTTTCAGTTTTCCTGTGGCCTACCGTATATTTACAGGTGCGCCGGTTACCGTTAACCATTTACCGGAAAACTGAAGAGCTCCACTTCAGTTACCACCTTTGCCACATCCGTTGCCGCTTTTGTTGTGGTTGATCTTTGGCTGCTCCACTTTTAAATTGAAAAGCAGCCGCAACAAAAACATTTAAAACTCGACAAGTTTGCACCTATTTTCTTTTCTTCTTCCTGTTTGTTGTGTGGGTGTGTGTGTGTGTGGGTGTGTGTGGATGTGTGCGGGTGTTTGACTGGTTGTTAATTAAATTTTGTATGAATAGGGTTTGTTTGCTTTTAAATGCAGGGGAAGCTAACACTAATTTTCAGAACCTGGCCATAAATTCAACTATCTGCTAAGCAACGTGAAAATATTTGTCTAACGAACTTTTGATTAAACTACCAATTAGAGATAAATGCTTTAGCCAAGTCCAAAACAAACATTGGCTATAATAATGGTCCAGCTAATTAATCTGTATAAGTTGAGTTCTTGGAAATCCTCATTAAAAATACACAATCGATATCTGAAAAGTATCAGATTTAATTTCCTCTTCTTCTCAAGTTTAAGTGCTTTATATAAAGCACCATTAACTAATTTAATCCTGACACTTGTCAGACAATTGTCTTCAGTTTGGATAATAGATTTTTTCAACTGTTTGCTAAATATGAAAGAAAAGAAACTTGAAAAGCTTAAAAGTGTTAAAAAGATGCTGAAGCATGAGTAGAAACATTGTTTGGTTTTAATATATTCAATTTCAACTTATTTATCTGAATTTTAATTAAATATATATAATTTAAATATGTTTATAAACGATTTAGAAATAAAGAATTTAATTGTACATTTTTAAATATTTAATTTTTAAATAAAACAGAAACAATAAGTGTCAATAGAAAGCAAATAAATAATCTAATTAATTTCTTGAATTGCTAAATATTTTCAATTTTCAATAAAAGTAAAAAATAAAATTCAATAAAAAACTGATGAATACTTTATCAATACCCAAATAAATTTAATTGTATAGAAATTTAAATTTGAAAATTGTATTAAATTCTGTTAAAGAATATATTTAAATTATAATTCAGAAATTAATAAGCTTATTCAAATTTATTACCATCTTTAAATAAAACCGTTCTGTTGTAATATATCTATCTTATTTAAGTTAGTTACAATTAATCTAAAGTTCAATTGAAACACATTTTCAATAAGCCCTCAAAATTACCACCCACTGTACTTAAATGAGCCAAAATCCAAAAAATACAGTCAAATATTGTCGAGGGTCAAAACTTCAAACATTATTATGGGAAAAAGGTTGCACATAAAAAGTTCAAAACTGTCCAAACTACTCTGACAGCAATATTGTTAAGTTTTATGTACAAACAGTCACAACAACAAGGACTAATAGAAATTAGAAATAACATACCCAGAGCGGGAGCGAGATAGAACGTGGCTGTGCGAGGGATAAAGTCTAATGTCCAATGTCCGATGTGCAAAAAGTTTCGTTGCGTTCAACTTTTATTTGATGTGGTTTTCGCGCTATGTTGTTTTTATTGTTGTTGTTATTGTTGATCCACTTTGTTGATGCCACATTTGAAAAAAATCAATGCGGGAATATTTTATCCTTTATTATATGGCACAAAACACACACACACGCGTAAAATACACGCACACACAGCACATGCAGAGTGACGGCTGGCATCAAAGAAAATTGGGGAAAATTCAAGAAAAATTGATTAGCTCAACGATTTTTGGGTTGTTTTTCTTGTTTTCTCGTTTTGTAGTAAAATTAGTTGATTTGCCCATATGCGATATATGTACATATATCCTTATTTATATATTTTTTGTTTTATTACTACAATCTTATCAATAAAGTGCTTTTATGCGCTTTCCTTTTTATTTTCATATATTTATTAGATTTTTCTTTATGTTACATTTGTAATTGAAAGTATTTCAGTTTGTTTTCGATCTGTTTTTTGTTTATTGCTTTAATAATGTTATTTGTTGATATTTCTGGGTGGTTTTCCGGGAAATATTCCGGTATTTTCACTTGACTGATTCTGGGTGGCCTTTGCTGAGTGCCATGTCAATCAAAATCAATCAAAATTTCTTGTTAGCATTTACACATGTTCCATCTTGTCGAAGTGGGCGCGTAAGTGGAAGAGAGAGAAAGAGTGGGAGAGGGAGAGACGTTGCCGTTGTTACTGCTCGTTAGCACAATTTGCGGCAATGGATTTCACGTGTTAAATGCGGCCGTAACGTTAGTTTCTCACACATTTACGACGAACCCGACGTCGACGTTGTGCACCCGGCTACCGTTTTTCCGCAGTTTCGCGACTTTTCTAACACTTTAATTTCTTTTTTTTTTTGGTCTCCTCCGTTTTATTTCGTTTTCTTTGTTCACTTTTGACCTAGTGCCCGGTTTGTTATGCGACTTTTCTTTCGGTTTCGCGTTGCTTTAACTTTTCTACACTGCAACTGTAACTGCATCAAACTCGATGACTTTCGCTTTGAATATGTGAATGTGTTGTTGTTTTACTATGAACAGCGCCAACGCACGACGCCAACTCCCGACGTCCGACTGCGTCAATAGGTGGCCCGCTGTGTCTGTCGTTAACGGCGTACGCAATGAGACTGCTTGGCCGCAACGCTCCGACGGGTTTCAGCAGGCAATCGCCTGCCGGGTTTGCCAGCGTCGCGCCGCTGTCGTCATTGTCGTCGCGACGCGTCGCTTCGTGTCGCATCTGTCGCCTCGTCAAAACTGTTATACGCTCAGCGCGCACACACATCACGAAGAGCAGAAGAGAGTGCAAATGAGAGAGATGCTCTCTCTCAGAGCGTAAGTTTAAGTGAGTTTGTTTTCATTTTCCTTTCTGATTTTTTCATATTTATTTTTTTAGTGCTTTGCGGTATGTGATTTATATGTGACCGTAAAAATGCATCATAAATGCGAGTTATCAAATTAAAATTAAGCAACCATATAAAATAAAATGCAGCACATAATAATGGCCAGCTAAATGAATACACAAATTATATTTATTAATTCAATATTTAAATTTAAATATTTATTCAAAAATACAACTCGAATATTAATGAAAACTTTCATTATCTAGAAGATAGTTTTAATAGAAGTAATACCTTTAATATTTGCAATATTTTTATTAGATCTTCTACTTAATAATATAGAAATTTATTCTAAAACACATATAAATAATATTTAATAACAAATAAATTATTTAAATCACGTTGCATTAGTTGCAGTTTCTCAATTAGCATATTAATTATCACTATTTACAAAATTTGTATTAAATTTTCTCGTTAAAACACATTTAAATAATATTTAATAACAAATAAATTATTTAAATAATTTTGCAATAATATTTAATAACATAAATTAAATTGCAGTTTATTATTTATTATACTTTTTATTTAAAACTTATTTCATCTATTTTAGTTGACATTTTTACTTTATTCTTCAATAGTAAATCGAATAAGATTTAATATTATATTTGTCGTCATCCTCCTTAAATGATATAAATCGCAGAACATTATGCTTAACTCTCTGAAATGTCGATTCATTACTCAAGTGTCTTCAGTCGTCTTCATCTTATACGAACCAGCAGATAACACCCAGTTATCACTAACTTCTCACTTCCACTCAACGGCTCTGTGGGTGTGTGTGTGTGTTTATGTGTGTGAGTGTCTGTCGGTATTTTTTTACAGCTGCTGCTTGATAAGCACTATCAATGGCTTTTTGTTTACATATTTTGGTTCCGCTTCCCAACACTCACACACATACATACCAGGACTAAAGTTGCAACTGTCTGAAAGTACGAATATAAGAGAAACTGTTCCCAGTATAACTGTGGGGAAATATACCAGTATAAGCAGCGTCACTTAACATTTGTATAACACATTGAAAACTTTGCTAATTGCGCTTTCTCTCTCTCTCTCGATGTGAGTCGGCGCTCTTCTAGACACTTTTTTGAAAGGGAAACTCAACACGCAGCTGACTGCAAACTTCACCACACGCAATGCACAGGCTCTCCAGAGCTTAGGCTGCAGCAAAGCGACTTGCCGGGACATGCCAGGACATGCCAGGACATGCTCAGCTCAAGGCCTGGAAACCAAGAACATGAAATCAACACTGCAAAAATAAAGCGAAAAATATCGATTTGATGTGACTCGATTCGATTCGATTCGATTGTTGCGGTTTGCTTGGTCGGGTTTTGTCTTCTGCACACCTCCACTCTCCCTCGTCCCATCGCCTTGCTAAGTACCCCCTCTTATACCTTGTATATTGGTTTATAAGCAGCGTCTGTCTTTTCCCTTTTGCGGTGGCTTTTTAAAATGCTCTTCTTCTTCTTCTTCTTCTTCTTCTTCTTCGACATTCGCTGTTCTTCAATTTGGCTGCTGTTTTTCTTGTTTGTCGCGTAGAAGGTGGGATGGCGAGAGGGAGCGGAGGGGGGATACGAAAAAGAAGCAAATAACCAATGAAGCAGATAGTAATGTTTATTGTTATTCTTGGCAGCCGCCCCTGCGGCCATTCAAATCAATTCGCCGACAGAGGCCGAGGCAACTCAGCTTCAGAATCTGTATCTTTATTTAAATTTCTGTGGCAACGTCGCTTGGACAAAGACGGGACAGAAAACAAGCCAAGCGTTGCATATTATTAATGTCAAATATCCAAAGGGGGAGGCAGTCAACATTCTCCTCTCTTTACTCTCTTCTCTCCTCTATCACTTCCCGCTACCCTTTGACGTTGCTAATAAATCGACTTGTGGTCGCGTATAAAGCAGGGATCGCAAATAAGTTGATAATTTTAATGAAATCAAACCCGCAAAAAATTATCCTTCTTCATGAATATTAATGAGAAAAATGTTAGATATATTAATTTTGGATGGGGAATTCTGGAAATTAATTAATATGTACTTCAAATTTTTTTTAATTAAATACATTGGAAATGAATTAATATGTACTTCAAATTTTTTTTAATTAAATACATTGGAACTCTTTTTATACCCAGAGCCCAATGAAGATGTTTTTATTATTTTAATAAATACAGTTAGACAAAATAAACTGAAATTTTTATTTAGAAATCACTTTCCAAATAATCTACCCGTTTCAAAAAATACTTGCACTTTATTTTTATTTTTCAACTTTATATGCTTAAAATTAAATATTATTTTATAACAAATTAAATTAAAAAATTCAGATCATGTCAAAAATAAGAAATTTGTATTAATTTAAAGAGAATGATCGTGAAATAATTATTTTTATTTGAAAAGTTGTAAGCATTGACACTGATATTACGTATACGCACCGCATTTACAGCATTGTCGAATTAAAACTATTTAAGTTCTTAATGCCCTAACAGCAATAATCTTGTTTTTAAATTAAAAATTTAATAATACATTTTTTAGATTAATAACATCAGAAATAATAAATTTGTATTAATTTAAAGATCATGAAATAATTATTTGCATTCTTAAAATCATACTCATTGTGGTACCTGACATTACGTTTATTTCAGCGTCTGCATATTTCAGTCGAATTAAAACTATTTAAGTTCTAAATGCCCTAACAGCAATGATCTTGTTTTTAAATTAAAAATTTAATAATACATTTTTTAAATTAATAACATCAGAAATAATAAATTTGTATTAATTTAAAGATCATGAAATAATTATTTGCATTCTTAAAGTCATACTCATTTCTGTACCTGACATTACGTATACGCACCGCATTGTTCACGTTTATTTCAGCGTCTGCATATTTCAGTCGAATTAAAACTATTTAAGTTCTTAATGCCCTAACAGCAATGATCTTGTGCGCGGCATATAAATTACTGAGATGCTTTCGCTCTTTGGCTGTGCTTTGAGAGTTGCGTTGAATTGAGGCAACTTCAAAGGCCTCGCACGTCGTTGTCAACGACGACAGCAACAAGGATGAGGATAAGAACGTGCAACAGTAGCAAAGTCTAAGGCCAAGGGGAGGAGGGGGCAATGGGTTTCCGCGCGTACCAAGAAGACGTTGAGCACTTTGCCAAAGTTTTTACTTGGCTCGTTGGCAATTTTTTTACTTTGTTGCTTTATAGGGATTTATGTTTAATCGGCCAAAGGTTGCGCGCACACACACGCAGCAATGTTAAAAGCTCTTTTGTTTCACCCACAAGCGAAAAAGCAAGTCAGCCTCGTCCTTGGCCAGAGTGGGAAAGGGAAAAGGAGAGGGGGAGGGAGAGGGAGGTAAGAACTGTTGGGCGGAAGCGCGTAGGGGAGTTCTATATGCATTGGTAACGTTACTTGGCTAAGATATGAGATTTTGACCCCCTTTGTATAGTGCAAAGAGTTGATAAACAGTTAGCCGACTTAAATGGATTGCTAAACAGCTCTACAGGGGTTTTTCTCACGAGCCACGAATGCCAATCCCAGATATGTGTTATCAGTACCTTGATTAAACTCAAAGTTACATCATTACTTTTTAACGAATACGTTAATTTCACCTGAGAAGCTTACTTTTAAAGAAGATGAATTATTAAAGCAACTAAAGTTTCTTCCCACAAATAAAAGTCATTAAAGCTTGTCATAATAAAAAGCTCATTAAAGCTCTTATAGTGTATGAATGCCAAAATTATTATTAAAGCACATTAAAGCTTAAATACTGCACGTATTAAATTAACAATTAGCACTTAAGAAACTAAATAATTTATAGGTGTTATATTTCAAAATAGAACATTTATGCTATATACTATACAAAAGCACATTAATGCTTTACCTTAAACATACACACACATTGCAACAAGACACATTAATGTCTTCAAAAGCGTCGCTCTATAATATAGTCTATGAAATTTCACACCAATAAAGGCATGAGAATGCTCAGTAATAACTTAAGTCATAATAGATAAAGTTTGACTCGCGAACAATTTCACGCTTAAGTCAATTTCTGAAAATTTCTGTTGCTTTTGCTTGTTATGAGATTGGAAAAATACAAGAACTTTTTCACGGACTTCAATTAACCGCGGCATATGGACTGCAACAACAACAATAGCAAAAAAAAAATGAACAACAAAAAACAAGTCAAATCAAAACACGCGTCTGCAAACGCAGTTAATTAAAGTCGCCTGCAGTCATGGATACATGTCTATATGGCCGTAACTGTGAGTATGATCTGCTATGCAATTCCCCCAACTGACTTGGCCCAAACGAAAGCAAACCAAACCAAGTCCAACTCAAAGAATTCAACCCACTTTGATTGAGCCACGGGCTGAGGAATACTTTGTACACGTGTAACAAACTGTAGCATACAATTGACGCAGTTCTTTGATTTAAGTCTAGACAATTGTTAAAGAAGAAAGAGAACAACAAGATGGAACAAAAAAATTGGCTATGTTTTCTATTTGGCAAGCCAAGATCCATCATTGTATCTTTTTGTCTGGCGCCAGTTTCTTGTGCTCTTGTTATTTTTCTCTGCCCTTTGACGATGATGCTAGAATTTTAATTTCCGCACGTGGTCGTGATGCTGTCAAGGAAGTTTCCCAAACACGAAGACGAAGACGAAGACGATGATGAGTAGAAGAAGATGAATGTTGTTACAGAACACAAGTGTCTCAGCTTGACATACCTGAGTGCGAGTGTGTGTGAGTGCGAGTATGTGTGTGAGTGTGTGTGAGTGTAAAGACAAAAGTTGTGCTTGTAATTACCAAGAGCTCTTTCCCATCTCTAATTGAAAAGCAGTCAAGAGACAACTGAAATCTGACCTTGAGAAAGGGAATTCATTGGCAGTTTGGTTACATTCAAAAACCAATACAAAATGTATTCAATATGAGTGCATGTGAATACTTTGAATAGCTGTTAACGCATTGTTCAATGCATTTCAAATATTTCTACAAATATTTGCCGGCATTTCAGTTACCTCTCTCCTCTTTCCACTTGTAAGCGTTATTGTTTTACAACTTTTCATGCAAAATATTTTACGCCCAAAACTTTTGTCGGCCACGTTGAATACATGTATTCATGTGTGTATGTGTGTGTGTGTATGTAGTCACATCGTCCTGGAAATGACTATTGGCAGTGAGCCATGGGCGTAAAGCTGCAAACCGTTTTTCTACCCATTTATTTGAAGCTTTTGTTTCGATCTACCGCCGCATCGGGGATTTCTATTACCAAACTTTCTATGCACTTGGCCAAAAGCAAAAAGCCAAAGGTATGAAATAACCGACACTCTATCGTTTTGTTAAGTAATATAAATACAGTTTGAATAGTTCTTAAAGCTACTTCAAATATTTATTTGTTTCCCTGAAAAGTAATCATTTTGTATGTTTTTTCTAGGCAGTCGCCCCCAAAAGTATCCTACACTTTTTAGAACTTCCGCTTTCTTCTTATTTGTAGCGCATTTCATTGTCTGCTATGCTGAAGAATTTCGAATTTCCTTCTTATTAATACTTAAAATGCGCTGCGTTGTCAGGCTGGGATTTGTCTGACTGCAGCCAAATGGGAAAACTGAAAACTGTTCGTTGAGCCGAATTTTGGCACGGTTTTCATAGCAAATGGGAGGGACTTGTGCTTGGTACTCCATCCATTGCAACTGTCGACAGTCGAAGCGCTCTTTAAGGCCATGTTAACAATGTGCATTTAAATTATTCAAATATGCAAAGCAGAGAAACAATAGAGATATACCCTGTAAACTGCAGAAATATTGGCCAAAACAGAGCTCTAAAGAAATGGAGTTGAGTCTGATGGCAACTTTCCAATTTATTTCTTATTATCAAGAGATGATTAGAAATTAACTCCACATAAATATTCTCAACAATGAAAATGGAAACACAGTAGGAAATATTATTTGAATAAATATATAAATTAAATATATACTCTCATTACTGTTTCTGTAAATTACTCAATTGTATGCCAATAATTAAGCGATGATAATCAAATAAAAAATAGCATAACATCAGAGAGATACACTGTAAAATATTCATAAATTATCCGAGACTAGATCGACTTAAACTTATAGTCAATTAACCTCGATTCTCGTAATTCCTCGATTCATCAAAGAAAATAAATACAAATTAAATAAATATTAATTCGTCTCTTCTTTCCACTAAAAGTTTCAAGTGTTGAAATATTTAAGGAAAATATTTATGTTTGCTTTTTGCTCAAAAAGCCGCAGCAAGTGCATTCACCTGGATACTCGTACATAAATCTGAGTTTATTTTAGATCTTCAAACTGCCACTTAAAATGCAATGGCTGGAGTGTGCAATTAGCAACCCTTTTACTGGATAAACATACCGACACACACAGAGAAGAGAGAACTCTGGATGTTAAATGGTTGAGGCATAAAATAAAATTGCAGCTAATTGCAGGCAATTGAGAAACTGCCACAGCAAAGTGCAACTTGAAGACGCAACGTGAGACGATGGTTGAGAAAAACTTTATGTATTTTCAAGTGGCAACAATGAATGCTACAAAACATTTCAATGAGCTGCGTTTTCATTTAAAGCAATCACAAGCATATACACACACACATACTCATATATGTGCACTTCTGTTCTAGATATAATTTGAAGATTTTCAGAAGTGGCCCAAAACTGGCAAAAAGACATGAAGGTTAATTGCGTTGGCCCAAAACAGCAAACGTATCTGCATCTGCATTTGAGTGTCTGAGAGTATTTGTATCTATCTCACTCTCTCTCTCTCTTTGTTCCTTGAAAACTAAATTACATTTTTGCTTGCTGCCAAGAAAATTGAAAAATTCAGCATGACTGACAAGAATTTAGACTGTAGCTGCAGTCGCAGTCACTGTACTAATCACAGTCACAGTTACATTTCTGACTTCAGCACAACACATAAAACTACACGTCTTCTCATCAAAAACATGCATTTATTTATTCATGAGCCCCAATTGCGTTTACAATTTCCAATTGACTTAAAAAACTATTTTTGAATAATTTTAGGCACATATATTTGCTCGATTGGCAACTCTATACAAGTAAATATTTGCTTATGTGTGTGTTGTATCAGCTTATCATTTTCGTATTTATTTGTGGTAAATACAAATTGCTAAATGTTAATTGCTTTGTGCATAAATTACATTTTTGAAGAAATATTACGAAATTAATAAGGAATTTTTCTTGTTAATCTATTTAATTTGGTGAAGAGCTAAAATGTTTTTCATTTTAAAATGTTATTAAGCTCAAGGCACATTTTAGATACATAATCATGGACACAGATACATTCATAAAATATAAATAAAATATTGAATAAAGAAAAAAGTTAAGTAGGAATACATAAATTATAGAGGAAAAGACTCATAAGTTAAAATTAATGTATATCAAAATCTATAATAATATTGTTTCCCTTTATATTATATAATTTTCAACAATCTTAATCTTGTCAAAAAATCAAACATAACCAATCATTAAATCTGTATATATAGGTTTATTTATAATAATTAAACAATTTTATTCATAAGCATCAATTAAAGCACATTTCATAGGATATTTTCTATACTTCTATGCAGGGATTAAAACCTTAACCGAAACCGTAACCTTTAACCGATGAAAACCGATTGAAATTTGTAACCGTAACTGAAACCGTAACCGAAAATATTTTTTTCCACTGTTCCGAAACCGAAGTATTTAAGCCGAAATAACCGTTTAGTAAGCGATTTATTTATAAGGGTTAATTTCGGTTCTGGCCGTCGCAGGTACTGATAACTTTGATATCTTTGAACTGCCATAACTTTTTCAAAAGTAAATCAATTTCCATACGCAATGTAAATTTGGGCATGATTTTACCTCTAAATTCATTATCCATTTGAATTTTGTTCATTTTAAAAATTCAAAATTTTCCGAAAAAATCAAAAAAGATAAAGGGGTAACACTGTAAAATTTTCAAATATTTCGATTTTCAAAAATTTTTGAAAATTAAAAAAATTTAAATGCAGAACGAATTTATAGGTAAAATTATGCTCAAATTTACATAGCGCATGAAAATTGGTTGAGTTTTGACAAAGTTATGGCAAGTCGAAGTTTTTAAAAATCGGTAATATCAAAATATTCGAAATTATCAAACCAAATGAACAAAATTTATATGAGTTCCAATTATAATAAAATCGACATTACACTGGACGATTGCAGTAACCAGATAACATTATTTTCCAGGCTAAAAGAGCATTAAGTCTTTTTTATGTAAAACAATGAATAAAGCTTCTTATTTTGGTCAATTAAAAACCTTAATTTTTATTTTTTATTGTGAAACGAAACCATACCGGTATTTTTAAACCGAAACTTATAAAAAACCGAATACCATTACGAAACCGATACTTAAAGATTTTGCAAAACCGATAACCGATAACCTTAATTCGAGCATAACCGAAACCGTACCTGACACCGATATTCGTTTTGGTTTTAATCCCTGGTTCTATGAAAAGAACTCTTTATTTGTGAAGTTATATGATGAATTCCCAGCTCTATTCGAAGTCAGTAACCGCATAGATTTCAATATTTCATGATCCTTTGATGCAACGGCAATAGAAGAACTCTGAAGCAATATTGCAGCTGTAGTTGGACTATGTTTTGGCCAAATGAAACGCATTGTTTTTTAAGACCCCATTCACATGTCGCACATAAATTATACTTAACAGATACTTTTTGGGGTTGTTGCCACTCAGCGACTAAAAGAGAGGGATAGATGAAGTGAGAGAAATGGTATGGGAAAGGGAAGGGAAAGGGGAATCATAGTGCATGTTGCACGTCGCTTTGCTGGCCATTCTGAAAGCGGGAGCAACTGCACTTTGCACACTGCACTTTGCACTTTGCCCTGGGCGCCAAAGTTTTATGCCATTTTTATCTGGCAACGCGTAAATATTCGTTAAAAGTTGAAATTTAATTTTATACCCATGGGGCAAGTTGGTTGTTGCCTTCATCTTGGCTGCAACTGCGACTGCAACTGCGGCCGAGCCATTTCGTCAAGTGCAGCGCCAAAAAAAAAGGTAAGTAAAACAGAAGAAAAAACCGAAGATAAAGATGCTGCAGCCAAATAAATTTCACGCGCACCTTGACGGGGCAAGAAGTCTAGAAAGGAAGGGAGGAAGGGAGGAAGGGAGTTAGGTAGGAAGGTAACGTAACGCAGCTGTTTCAACTTGCTTGTTAGCATTAAATTTATGTCTCAACATAAATAAAGCTTTTCTAAACAGTTTGCGTTTTACGTGTACTGTATTACATATAAGGCCAAAAGCGAGACCAACGGAATTAGCCCGCCCAACGCATCTTCATCTTCATCGTCATCTCCATCTTCTTCTTTTCTGGCCAGCATAAGAGAGAAAATTATAAAAGCGCAAGGAGTAATTTTGGGACACGCAATTGAATTCAAGATTACGTCGTTTAGATAATTTCGGCCAGATAAATTCACAGCAGCTGTAATGGCATTTAATATTTATTATTATTATTAATCCGCATGCGCCGGCATCAACATCGTTTTAGGAATTCAACTTCCTTTTGTGCTCAACTTCCTATCTGTGTTTGCTCTAAGCCAAAAGTCGCTTCTCTCACTCCCTGTTCTATTCTTTGGCCAGTTCAATGACTTCATTCAGTATCCTCCTCGTCTTTTGCCTTTGCCTTTGTCAGTCTCCAGCAAAATAACATTTTATTATTGATGTCTTCATGTTGTTTATGTGTCAACAACAAGCGAATTCGCATAAGCAGAAATTTCATTAAGTACATAATAAAAATTGCTTAGCAGTATAATGGTCATGGCCAACTTGCCTGTCTGTCTGTCTGTCAGTCTGTCTATCTCTTCTTTCTCTTCCGGCAACTAACATTAATGGTCAGCATTGTTAGCTTTAGTTGTGACTTTAATACAATTCTTCCCGAAACATTGCAAGTTTTCTGGTTTCCTAAAATATTCGTGCTGCTTCAACATGGCCTAAACTATTTGCCAAGGCTGTGCAAGCTGAATGGAATTTGCGGTTGTATAGGATAAAAGTATTTTAGCTTAATGTGAGCAGCAGGTCTTCGAATTACACGAAAGCTTATCAATATCAAAATATTTAGATTCTTATGAAGTTTACTAATATCAATAAGGATTATCATAATTACAGATACTTTATCTTTATGAAAATAATAAAGCTAAAAATATTTTGTATTTTGACAAGCTGATTTAAATTTCAAGTTAATAAATAACTCAAATAATCGAAATTAAAATCAATCATTGATTTTACATTTGCAAATTATGTAAAATAATTTTTATAAATTTATTTTTAATGATGCAGAGTTAAAAAGACAGAAGTTCAAGTTGACTGAAATTTTCTGCTTGAAATATAAATTTTCCATTTAAAACAAAAAACCAAATCAAAACGACAAATGTTGTCAACGTTTTAAGAAGTCGAACACATTTTACATTGTACTTGAAACTGCTTCCCTTCTTTTGTTCTTATTTTACTGAAAATGCAAGTAAAATGTGTGTAATATCAGTATTTTCCCCTCGAATAGGAAGTAGATTATTTAATTTTTGAATATCCAAAACTTTTTCTAAAGACATCTAACAATTTGTATAATGATGTGCCTCAAATTTAGTGACCTGAGTAATTCGTTTAACAGGATGGGGAGGATAACTGATAATTTAGCCAAATTTTTATGTATTCATAAAGCCATTATGTGCTTGAATGAGCAAAGTTAATGATGATAATTACACGTCAGTCACTTTCATTCATTATTAACAATATATATAGAATTTATACGGTCAGGTTAATTATGCAACGACCACAGGCTGTGGGATTTAATTGAGAAATTGTCCCAGTTGATTGTCATTTTGCTTTGGATTTTTGTGCTAATGCAGATGGCAGTTTAGCAATTCAGTTTTCCCCTCCTGTCCCCTCGATAAAGAGGGGCTAATTAATATTAAAAACAACTGGCAAGTGTTACAGCTGTCAAAAGTTGTGCAATTTATATTAAATTACGATGTCGAAGAAAGACATAAGTAAAAATCAATTAGAAAATGTTTCATAAAAGCGGCTTGCCGCAATTTCCGTACTTATTCTGTGTATTTTGAGAGCATTAATGAATGCCACTGGGCGACAGAGGGCGTTAGTAGTAAATTATTTTATGCCTGTAGAAAATGCGTTCTCTCTCTTTCATTCTCATTCAATCTCTGGGTAAAACATTTTTCAAAACCTTCAACAGTAACGACAACAATAACAAGAACAAATACATGGCAAGTACAAAAATATTTTTATAATTTACAGTTGACAGCTACAACAATAGCAACAAAATTTTCGAGAAGAAGCTCAGACGCCAAGCTAAATAAATAGTTGTGCAGGTGGTGTTAATTGAAAAACTTTTGCAACACTAATTAAAAGTTTCTAAACAAAATTGCCATGACTATGGCTCCGTCTCTGTAAGCTCTCCTTATTTCGTTCCTCGTCTCCCAACCACCTCGCAACATTTGCCCCCTCCTTGATTCCTTGTCGCAGTGCATCGTGTCGCGGGGCCAGCTTTCAAGTGGATCAGTTACGACTTGCTGCGCTTTCTCAACAATTTCTCAATTGACAAATAATAAACAAGAAGGTGCGAATTACTTTCATTATCTCACTCTTCCTCTCACTTTCTATTCCTACTTCAGTGACATTTATGAGTTGTCAAATTGTGGCAATTGATGGCAATTTGTATCACACTTTGTAAAAGTGTTAGTCAGATATATGACTCAAGATCACAGCTGATTTATGTTGACTTTCTCTATTTAAATAAATAAATAAATAAACAAATAACAAATAAATAAATAAATATATAAATAAATATATAAATTTATACTATAGATCATTATTTGCACTCGAAGTAAAATTGTTCTGTATCTGATTTAAAAGATTGCTTCCAATAACTTTATTTCTTTTCATCTGCTTACTATTTTTCTCACTTAATCACTTATAAGAGTATTTTAATAAGTAGATACCACTCCAAATCCTTGAAATTGTTGTTTAAATATGTTAAATATGACTTAATTAATACAAGTGTTTATGCTAAATAACATCTCCGCAAAGAGCACAAAAATTGATTAGCCAAGAATCCAATCAAGAATGAAAACTTTAATGGCGATTAAAATGCGTTTAATTTCCGTGACAACTTCCTGAAGCTGACCGCACATCCTTTGGCCCTTCCCTGCCCCACTGACAACCAAATCTAAGCTGGTCACACTGTCGGAGCATCTACGTATAAGAAAAATACGAAGAAAAAAATCTGTGAATAACAGCAAGACAGAAAAAAGGAAAAAAAAATACAAATATTTTAAAGGAAGTGGCGATTTTGTCCGTGCTTGTGACCCACGTTTCAAATTTAAAATAACTTGAAAGACTTGAAACAAGTGACTGCTCACCCATTGTTGTTGTTGTTATTATTGTTGTTGGTTTTGTTGCTGCCACCACGCTGACAGAAGCGCTGTTACGCCGGAAGTCTTTGGCAATAATAGAAAACACACCCAATTTGGGTGAAAAATAATTCACTGCGAGGAAACAAAAAAGCAGCTGACATCCCCCACCTGGCTTACGTGTGGAAATTTACCTTTTGAATGCCCCTGTCCCCAGTTGCGTTATTTTGTCAACTTTTCTTGTGCCACAAGTCAAAAGAAGTTTAAAAATAAACGAAGCAAAATATAAGAAAAAGAAGCTGCAAATTCACTTGACACGTGCAAAATACATAGAAAAAAGAATTCTCCATGGCCAGCGAAATTCAAATGATAATCTGGGTAATGGACAGGCCGTTTGGCCGGAAATGACTTAGTGTTTGTTGGAAATTAAACGAGACAACACTGAGAGCAAGCGAAAGAGAGATGGATGTAGTGGGTGTGAAAGAGAAGGGACCACTCGGAAGAAGGTGTAATGAATTTAATTGGAAAGTGCGTGTCTTGAGGAAATGGTCGCTCATTTTATAGGCACAAATGCCCAAGAGAGAAGCAAAGAGCGAGAGCTATAGAGTGTGAGAGAGAGAGAGAGAGAGAGGGCCAATGGAAAAGTTTTCTTGTTGTTGTTGCTGGAAACGCCACGCGACACAAATTGCCGGCAAGTGCCACAAATCGTGCTAAAAACACACCGGGGAGTGATTTTAATCCACAAAAAATATTATTAAGCAAAGTGCTTAATAATATGTGCTAATAGACATATGCCAGGGTCGCCTCATCACACTCTTTCCCCCACTCCAAAAGCACTTTCAATCTATGGCCTGCCAATATACATATTTGTGGTGTAATTAATTAAGCAAATGTCGATGACAGTTACATTTTTACTAAATAGAGACTTTTCTCTCTGTCTTTTTCTCCCACTCTCTCTGTCTCTGTAATATTGTAATGTCCTTGAATGCCCAGAGATATGCCAGTTAGGATTACATTTTTCTATATAGTTCCCTTGAGTGCCATTTCAAGCATTTAACATGTGCGATAAATGGAACAGGCGCCCTGCTAATACATTCCTATTAATAATAGACTGCGGCAATGCCATTTGTCATGCAACTAGAGAAAGGGACAGAAACAGACGGAGTAGGAGATAGAGACAGAGACAGAGGCAGACAGAGAGGGAGAGAGGTAAAGACTCGTCCAGATACGAGACAGTGATAAAAGGGGCAAGGCAAGACTGGATTGCCTAAAGGTAAACAGCTTCATAATTCTCCATAGATTGTCGATTTCGCAGACGCTGTCTCTGACATTTCTATGAAAAATTGCCCCAACAACTTCACTAAATTATGACAACATTTGATAAATTATTACCTGATAAATTTTATCACAATTCTTACATCAGTACGAGTATTTAGGAAAGGTAAATATAAATATGAATAGATGTTGTCAATACAATTACTTAATATACTTCTTCAGAAGTAAACAAAAATATATTTGACCTGACCTTTTGTTCATATATAACATCAATTTATTGCAACCTTGAATTTTGTTTAGAAAATAAAAAATTAATTTATTCTCAATTATATTTAAAGAATGCTTGACTATAAGCAAACATGTTTTTAACTAGATTGCTAGAGTAATTTTTACCATATCAAATTTAAATACAAAAATTTGTTGAATAAATTCTAAGATTATAATAAAAAGCAGTTACTAACTAAATAACACAACAATAGACCTTTTTTTCTGTATTAATAAATGAATTTAAACTTATCTCAATGTGCATTGCTAAGTAAAATGTAAATTTATTGAAATTAATGAAGATCATCAGCGTTTCATTTGTAAAGTGCAAATTTACAAACTTCAGCTGGCTGTTTAATAGAATAATGCAATTGAGAACATATGCAATTTATAGGTGCCACTAAAGTTGCATTCAATTTGTGAAGTCGTGCTGCAGTCACAGGTGCCACTGAGCGTATACTTAATATGCCATTTATTTTGGTCCAAGCCAAGGCTAAGCAAACGAAACGCAGTCAAACACATGCGACACGTCCCACACATACATATACATATACTTACTTATATATTCTGTATTGTTACAAAAGAAAGTATAGATATGCTTTCACATGTATGTACATATGTATGTGTGAAACTTTACAGACTGTAAAGCGCCTTGACTTGCATTTGTATTTGTGTTTGGATATTGCAGTTCTTGTTGCTATCTCTCTTTCTCTCTCTGTGTCTCAGTCTCTCTTCCATTTTCTTCCTCATTGTCGTCTACTCGAGGTGCTGTTCAGAATCAATTTGGCAAAAGTCATTGCATTCAATTGTTCGTTGACAAAGGACAAATGGTGTTGATGCAGACTCAAATACACACAGATGCATACACACACACACACACACACACACATACTTACATAGAGACGTAGTTGTTGCCATCCGGCGATTATTTATTTTGGACACATGTATTTTGAATTTCCACTTGGAGTCGCCGTAAATTGTTGCCATTGCGTTTGCCAGAGCGTTTAAAAAGTTATTGGCCAAGTGGCTTTGGTTGAAACAAGTTTTCAATTGCTTGCCAAAAAAGAGCCGCGGCCCAGACAGATAGTCGGACAGACAGACAAACGAACCCAGTCAGTCAGACAGAGAGCCATGGTCCATAACATAAATTTGTAAAGTGGTGGCATCGGTTAGTGCATAACTTTTGTGGCATGCCAAAAGCCGCAAAAAGCAAAAGCATTGCTGCCATGAATAACACACACACACACACACATCTCACACTCACTTATTCGCCAACACTTCAAAGGCATTTCATAGCATTATGTGTGGCATACTTTTGTGCGCAGTCCGAAAAAAAAGAATAAAATAATATCGTTTGCCGTTGCAATGGCGCCGCCAATAGGCGACTTTATATTTCTCCCATTTGCACTTTTTTTTGATAAGTAAGTGACACACTCATACACACACACACACGCATGTATATGTATGTCTATTTGAGTTGTTTTAGGTCAGCTTTAAGTGCATTGCACCCGAGCACAAACTAATTATATTGAAATTCTTCATAAATGACCACAAAAGCCACAAATACAAAAATATGTCAGGCATTCGTTAAATGATTAGATTGATGAAAACAAATATATATATATAAATAGAGAAAATATACGTATGTACTGTTAACTACTCTGTTAGCGGTTATTTAATTTTTATTCAAGCTTCAAATGTATTTTCAATATAAAGGCGAATAAATAATAACAGTACTAGACCTAATGTCAGATTTTTCAATGAAAGAAAATCGATACATATTTCTTATACTGATAACTATATGCTTATATAGGGTATATAAACTATTCAGTAAAATACTAAATTTGGTTTGATTTGTTGACTAAAATTTCCAACGTTGAGATCTAACGAATAAACATATTTACATATTAGATGAATTAACAGATTAATAAAATTATGTTAAAGCACACATATTAGCATTATAAATATTACTTCTATAAAAAAATCTCATAAATGGGAAAATTTACAGTCCGGAAAAACTCTGATAAAATATGTAATTTTAACAAACATTTAAAATAGTTTACCCTCTTAAGACCAATGCGAAAAATCACAGATTTAAAGATATCCTGAGAAATATGATAAGAAAATCGTGATAATTGTTGCTGAATTTGAATATACATCATTGACCATAAGGAAACATGAAAAACCTTTACAACAATTCTAAATAACTCGATTGACTGACAGACAATACAGAAATGTAAAAACGAAGAGTGAGGAGGAAAAGGAAGAGATAAACCTGCAACTGCTGTTGGGGGAAGAGGAAGTAACAAACTGCATTTTTGTTGGCCAAAGCCAATGGAGCTATGAAAGCAGAGTTTGAGCATTTGGTAGTCGCATTTAAGTTGACTTCAGTTCCCGCCACGGCAGAAGCCATAAGCCCTTAATGAAATTGTGCAACCAATCGAGCGTAACGATGAGAGAGAAGTCAACAGAAATTGAGGTTGCCACTGATGTTGGATGTTGGATGTTTGTTGTTGGCTGTTGACTGTAGGTTGTTGCCTGTTGGCTGTGCAGCATTATGATGATGTTTGTGGCGCTCTTTCACTTCAATGTCACAGCTAGCATACTTTTTTTTGCTGCCGCCTGGCGGCACAAATTAACGTCAACGACGTTAAACTGCTATCGCAGAGCGCATAAAGTGCACAGGTGTACGGTAAGGGGGGTGTAAGGTGAAAAACAAGGGGCAGATGGGGAACCTCTGGGATCGGGGATTGAGCACTGAGGATATACAGCCAAATGCTGTTGCTGTTCGCTGCCAACATAAAATTTTGTTTAATGCCCGCATGTGGCTGTGTGGTGCCTCCCCTCTCCCCTCCCCCACTCCACCCTTCAGTCCACTGCCAATGTGATTTTGAATATTTAGCGTATTAGCCAAATGGCGCGCTTTTTACTTGGCGCATCCGTTGCAACCCAAGTGGAGTTTGGCTTTCATGCAGTTTGCATAGGGGGACAAGCAGAGGACGTCGTGCTGTTTTTAAATGCCATTTTGAATTTTAACGACCATAAATGCAAGCTTATCTTAAATGCTCTTTTACGGCCAAATTTATGCTTTTGGCTACTTGCGCTCTGCTTTTCTACATCTTTTTTCGCTCCCACTCTCGCTCTCATTCTGTTTGACGGAGTTCTGATTATGTCTTTCAATTACCTTTGTAGTGCCATTCTCTAAATACATTTTTACGTGACGTATACGTCATTTTATGTATGCAGAGCAGGGATTAAAACCTTAACCGAAACCGTATCCTTTAACCGGTGAAAACCGATTGAAATTTGTAACCGTAACTGAAACCGTAACCGAAAATAATTTTTTCCGCTGTATCGAAACCCACAAACCGAAACTCTTTAAACCGAAATAACCGTTTAGTAACCGATTCATTTATAAGGGTTAATTTACGTTCAGGCCGTCGCAGCTACTAAGCAACTTTAATAACTTTGAACTGCCATAGCTTTGTCAAAACTCAATCAATTTCCAGGCGCAATGTAAATTTGAGCATGATTTTACCTCTAAATTCGTGCTGCTTTTAAATTTTGTTCATTTTCAAAAATTTTTGAAAATCGAAATTTTTGAAAATTTTACAGTGTTACCCCTTTATCTTTTTTGATTTTTTCGAAAAATTTTGAATTCTCAAAATGAACAAAATTTAAATGCAGAGCAAATTTAGAGGCAACATCATGCTCAAATTTACATTGCGCATTAAAATTGATTAACTTTTAACAAAGTTATGACAGTTCGAAGTTATTGAAAATCTGTAAAATCAAAATAGTCAATATTTTCAAACCAAATTAACCAAATTTATATGAGATTAAATTATAATAAAATCGACATTACGCTGAACCATTCCAGTAACCAGATAACATTATTTTCCAAGCTAAACAGAGTTTAAGTCTTTTTATAATTTTTTTAATTTCTTTTTTTTTGTGGACCGAAACCATACCGGTATTTTTAAACCGAAACTTATAAAAAAAACCGATAACCGTTACGAAACTGATACTTCAAGATTTTGCATAACTGATAACCGAAAAAATTTATTCGATCATAACCGAAACCGTAACTGAAACCGATATTCGTTTCGGTTTTAATCCCTGATGCAGAGGCAACAATTCAATGAGATTAGAAGATGAGCGATAGAGAAATAGAGGAAGATTAGTCTAAAGCCAGTATGTTATGGTTCTACTGTAAAAAGAAGACGAGAGGCCATTTTTAAAAGTGATTATAATCAATATATTAATACGCTGAGTCAATCTCATATAAATTTTTTAAAACCAATTATTATTATTCTCGAAATTATCAAATCATCTCTTGTCAGTCATTTTTTCCTTCCATGAATGTGACTGTGGATTTTGTTTATCATTTACAAATTATTTATTCATAATTATTTCTCAATATTTATAAACCAGTTATTACTTGAATAAGATTTATAAACATTAAAATCCGCAAACTTCTATAGTTAATTTTGTAAAAAACAAAAAAATTATTTTGTATTTTTATTTTAATTTTTTTGTTATTATAGTTACTATAAATTATTTTTACATTAATAGCTGTTTTTGGTTCATAGAGTAATGTAAAAACGAAAAAATAGTTAAATCTATTGGGTTTATTTCTCAAAATAATTTTTTTTAAATTAATATGTAAATGTACTTTTGTCAGAACAATCACTTTATTTATCTTACATGACTAACTAAATATTTTTGTATATTTTTGTACTCGGGTGAAGCAATAAAAAATACTCGTAACGCTTGTTTGTGTTTATTAAGTTCTCGATTTCAGTGTAGAGTATTTTCTAGTCGAGCACACTTCCAACTTGTTTATTCTGTGGAGACTATGCTAGCAAGGTGGCAGATCTTCTACTTTAACATGCATTTCGTAGTCATAAAATGTGTGCAATTAATGACTCAAGATCTTAAACACACACTCACCGACAGACATGTGAGCAGGGCAAATGCCTTAAAGTAGACTGCAATTCGCATCAGTTAGTACAGTTTCGACCTTCAAACAGCCTCTTGGCAGTTGGTAGTTGCCAGTTGCCAGTTGGCAGTTCCCACCTGCTTGGAGGAGCGCGTTCTCGCCTCGTCATTAACGACTGCATAAATATTTACAAGGCACATAAAACAAGCACACATGGTGAGACTTATGGCACTACACATGCGACTAGCACTGTGTGCACTGTGCACCGTGCACCGTGGGGCAAACACTTGCGCTCATAAATTGAGAGGCAAGAGATGTGGAAATGAGGGAAATGAGTATTAGGAGTTGCCCCCTTTGAGATTTTAATTTCAACATGAGTTATCATCATGTCTAATCGCGTTAATTAAACATTTTGCCACCTTGGCGACACCACTAGTAACAACAACAACTACAAAAACTATTACAACTACACTTGGCGAAAATTTGGCGTCATTTAATTGCCGGATTTGGACTGTCTATTTTGTGTCGCGGCATCTTGAGATATACTCGTAATTAAGAGGTAAACCACCAACTGAACCACCTTGAAGTGGTTGTCAGGTGGTGCGTTTAAAAGACAACTTGACTTTGTTGTGGTTTTTTAATTGAAATCGCCTCATGCACTCATGTATGTATGTACGCATGTTCTTTATGCTCTCTAGTTTGCATTTATTAATTAATATGCGGTTTGACTTTAATTCCAACATCGTTGTGTGAACATATTTCACAGTTGTTTATGCATTAATTATTTAATTTGCTTTGCTTTTGTGTTTGCTATGTAACGTTTACATTACTTTTTGCCAGAACTTTGGAGTTCTTTCAAGTGGCATTAGTGGCATTAATGACTGCAGCGTAAATATTTATCTTCCAAAAAAAAACTTTTTAACAAAGTAAAAGTCTAAGTGACGAAAGTCTTTCGCCCCAAAATTTCTGATATCCCATTTTGTGACGAACGATATTAAACTTAATATATAAATAATTATAAAATAAAAAGTTTGGCATTCGGAACATTGCGCATAAAGATCTTGATTCTTTATACCTAAAAATAATTTTAATGCGCAGTGCCGAATGCCAAACTTTTTATTTTATAATTATTTATATATTAAGTTTAATATCGTTCGTCACAAAATGGGATATCAGAAATTTTGGGGCAGGGAAAGACTTTCGTCACTAGACTTTTACTTTGTTAAAAAGTTTTTTTGGAAGATATCAGAAATTTTTGAATTTAATATGATTCTGACAGTGTAATTTTGCTATAAAATTATCAAAATGCTTACTTCAAATAAAAAATAAATAGGGCAGCTATATAATATAGTAAACCGATTTTATCCAATGTTGGTCAGGATGTATAAAACCAACCCAGATGCGTATGGTTGACAGTGTGATCAAGATCTGAAAAAACAACAAAGTTTTTTATACTAAAACTTGATTTTTAACCGATCGTTCCTATGACAGCTATATGATATAGTGGACCGATTTGAACTAAATTTGGACATAATGTGTAAGACTAACTTAAATGCATACTCTGTCAAATTGGTTGAGAAACCTTAAAAAACAAAAAAGTTGTTCATACTAAAACTTGATTTTTAACCGATCGTTCCTATGACAGCTATATGATATAGTGGACCGATTTCAACTAAATTTGGACATAATGTGTAAGACTTACTTAAATGCATACTTTGTCAAATTGGTTGAGAAACCTTGAAAAACAAAAAAGTTTTTTGTACCAAAGCTTGATTTTCTATTTAGTACCATATAGTAAATAGTAAAATGTATATATTCAGTTTACCGTTAATATCTTCCAAACCTTATGGCTGAGACACATGTGTCATATATCAAAAGACGCGAAATTTTATATGTTACAACATATTGAAATTTAATAAAAATCGTCGGAACCGTTTTCCTAATAAATCGCCAAAGTTTAAGCTAAAAATTCTTTTTTCACCTGTAGCGTTTTACCTGAGCACTTTGCAAAAAAATATTCAAGGCACGTCTGAAAGCCCTCTAATATACCTTTCTAACGACATATAGAACACATCTCTAGCTTTCTTGGATTGGAAGCAATGGGTGTTTCAAATTTATCACGTTTTAGCTTTTTCCCGCTAAACTAGCTATTTCCCGCTAAAGTCGTAGAACAAACATTTCTAGATTTCTGATAAGAAACAATTCCTCATCAGAAAAATTTAGCTTTTTCAGCGCCTTCGTACAAACAAACAAACAGACAAACAGACAAACAGACAAACAAACTTTTCATCTCATTTTGAGAAGGCCCTTAAAAACTTCAAATTAATATATCTTTTGAACCAAATGTCGGATTGAAATGATCAAGGTATCATTCGACGCGTATTTTTAATAAGAATTTTTAAAAATTATAAAATTTTACCAAAAGGCTCCAACGGCCCCACTAGCTGCAATCATTAAAATTTGGCCCCTCCCACTTACACCCCCATATCTTACGAACCAGGTGAGTTACCAAAAGTCTTAGTATGCACTTTTGTTAGGTAAAGTCATACCTTTCGATCGGTATATAACTCAATCCGATCGGACAGTCATAGCAAATTTTCCATTCTGCGTGTATATATTGCTAGTCGCCTTTTGCACACTACGTGTTGCTTTCGTCACTAGCGCGGACTGCCGTCCGCAGTGATAAGTGCCTTTTGAATGACTCAAAACATTAACCAGAGTTGACAAGCTGCAACATTTCCGTGCCCTCCCCTCAACTCCTTCCCCTTGTTTAACTCCAAGTCTTCATCCTCATTAACTTCACTTGCCCTGCAGCATAAGCTGAGCACCGAGCACTCTCCTTATTGTTAATCCTCAGCGGCCTAATGTTCAAATGTTGGAAAATTGAGCCGACATCATATTAACGGCGGCGGGGAAGTTGGTGGGTAGCAAGAGAGAGAGAAAAAAAAGTAAACTTTTGAGTGATGCTTGCTGCGCGATAAGCGGCCCAGCTATGAAGCTCGAACTCCCAAAGCGCCGCCTGCGCTTTTGACTTTGACTTTAGCTACACTGTGCAACAAATTCCAGTTAATTATATTTTATAACTTATGTTGAGATATTGACATAGTCATAGATTTTAGAAAATACTTATAAACAAGTTTGATTAAATATAAGACACATTTACATATAATCCCTTATTTTTTTAATTAACTAAATTAAATTATTATTATTTAATAAACTAGTGTTACAGATATCACTAGTCACAGCGTAGAAATCTATTTATTGTTATTTATTTTATTTATTTATTTATTATTTAATATCAGTGTTGGGCATAATTCAAAATATTTGCCATGCATTGAAAAAATAATGATAATGAAAATAATATTTCACTTTCATCACAAAATGTACTGCCAATGAAATGGCATGAAAAGTTCTTCAAATTATTCTTAGTCTTAATTTCTTAATCTTAAACAAATGACATATATTTACAGAAATATTCTTCTCCCTCAAATATTGATATCTTTGTAACGATTCTAAGATGGTTTCTAACTTAAAATTAAATAAATTAAATATATTTACTGAAATATCCTTCTGCTTCAAATTATCAATTCTAAGATGGATTCTTACTTAGTGTTATCCCATTAAGAAGAAAATCAAAAGCTTTAGTTAAGCCTATTTTAGATTGAAAGAACCTATTTTTATAGAGAAATCTTAACATTCCTTATGAATTGTAGTGTAAATAATTGTAATAAATTATTATGATAATATATATAAAAGCTGTCTGGCTAATTATGTAGCCTAGTGTTATTATTAGTGAGGTGTGAGTCGTGGGACAGTGTTGAGCATTTTCTTGGGGTCGGGGGTCACCACTTTGCTAGTCCAGGACAAGCGGCACAAAAGTTTGTTTGTTCATTTCATGGTAATTATTGTAAATGGCAACTGCGGCGCAGGTGGAGTTTTTGGCGCTTTGATAAAAAAAAATAATGTGGCTGGAGATGAAGGAAAACCAAAAGCGAAAAGCGAAGGCGAAAGCGAAAGCGCTTTGGGCGCTGATTGAGCAACCAAATAAATGCGCCAAACTTTGACAATAGCTGATGATGTTGATAATAGGACGATGTTGCTGCTGCTCCTGCTGATGATGATGCTACGTATACTCCTTCCCGTTCCACGCTCGTTGCCCAGCTTGGTGTTTATTGTATTGTGGCTGAGGTTGTCGCTCGTTACGCTCCCGAGGTGTGTCATAATGCTTTGGCATCCAGCAGGACCTGCGTCCTGTGAGCCATGTCTGTATGCCCAGCGGCTTCAATGGCGAAAGTTGTAGCTACCAACTAGTTAATGGCGTTTGTCTGTTCCCTGACTCAGGTCGCAGTTGTGGTTTTACTAAAGCTCCTGTAGCCCTGTCCCTCCTGGTTCTGGAAATCTAGCAATGTCTGTGGTGTGTGGCTAGAAAACATATTATTCTAACGCTCAGGCTGTCAACTTGGAAATGTTCTCTTGAACTGCTAATTGACAGTTGGGCCAAGCAGTATGATCGAGTTGTTTGCTGTCAGTGTAGAAATTTCTAATTACTTTAACTTAATAATATGCTAGACATATTGATTAGCAGATATCGAAAAAAGTACAGCATTTATATTCAAGTTGTTAAAGCCAGGAAGTTGTATAAATAACATAAAGTCTGCAATAATTTCCAAACAACTGTTGTTGTTTATTAAATGCCTGTTTAAAATAAATAAGATGTTATTTTAATGATACTCTCTTTATTAGTTTAAATAAATTAGTTTATTAAAACTTTGCATTACATATGTGAACTAAACTTCAACAATTGTAATTTGATTAGTTAAAGTAATTTATAGAATGCTTCCAACCTGCATGCATCTAAAAGTAAATGTAATAAAAAGCCAAGAAATAATTTAATAAGCAAATAAATTAGTTGAAGGACCATACCGAACCTTGCCACAAGACCTGGTCAATTGCCATTGATTGGCCTGGACACAAAGCAGGTAAACATGTATGTAATATAAGAAAAGGATGGGTTTTTCTTTTTAATTTTGCCAAGATGCCGCAGGGTTGTTGTGTGTGTGGGGAAGTTGTTGTGGCAGCTTTACCTATGCAAAGTTGACAATCACGTTTACATATCACATTAGACAGAGAGAGAGAGATGATCTGAGGGGTGAGGAGGGGGTCTGTTAACATTCGTGCAACAACGACAACAATGCCTGAGAGTCATTCAATTTTTGTTGCACAAATTGAAAGAATGAAATAAGAAGAAGAAATCTGCTGGCAGGACATTATAATTTTATAAGAAAATTGCAGTGTTTGCTGTTGGCAGCAACGACAACAACAACAACAACAACGACAACAACAACAACTCATTGAAAGCCATTGAAGCAAACTATGTACAGACCGGCAAAAAGTATGGCAAAATAATGGAAAAAATCATGGCTGGGTCATGTGACTCTATGTGTGTGTGTGTGTGTGTGTGTGAGCTTTGTGACTTACGCTTTGTGTTTTGTATTTGACTCTTTTTTTCTTTTTATTTTTTTAAATATGTAAGGTAGGACTTTCTTTTGGCTTACAAGTGCCCCGCAAATACGAAAAGAGAGAGGGGATTTATCAGGTAGGAGAAAGAGTTGCCCTCGCTGGACGGTGCCACTTTTATGGCTTTCTATTTTCATTTCCGCTATTGTAACTCATAGATGAAAAATACGACTTCCGCTTTGCAGCATGCACATTTTTTCTCAGCATTATTCAACTTTTTAACTTTCTACAAACGACAAAAAAAATAGTGCGAAAACTTTTCATTTTGAAGGTGAAATGAAAGTCTCAAGCGGTGTTTGGGTGTGTGTGTATGTGTTTTTGAGTGAGGGGGTGTGTGTGTGTGTGAGCGGTCATTGCATTGCAATTTTAGCTAAAACCCATTGCCAGAAGTCAGACACATCATTTTGGATTTGCCGTAAATACTCCACAAAGTGCGTATGTACACACACATGTGTGTGTGTGTGTGCAGGTATTTTTCGAATATTTGTTCTTTCATGTGCATTGTCTTTTTCGTTCATTTTCCAAACTGTTGGCTTTTGTGGGTACTTTTTCAGCTGGCCAGTCAAAAGCTTGAGTGTGCAAAAGTTTATGGAATTAAGTGCATAGCACACACACACACACACACACATATATGAGCACTCTCACACTGAGGTGAATGGCATTTGAAGCTGACCAAAAATAGTTGAGCGACCAGCTCGTAATGAGATACGCTTCACTAGCTTTTAGTGCAAGTGATTTTTTTGATAGCACATAAAGTTCTGCAAACTGAACTAAATGGTTATCTACTTTCAGTTTATCCCCTGCAATCAGTTCGGAATTTGTGATGCCAGCAAAACTTTGATAGTTAAGCTGAAATTATTGAAATCTTAACGAAAATTGCAAAAATTTATTAATATCTTGTTTGGTAATAGCAAAATATAAGTTAATAGTCCTAAATTCAACTAGTTCAATGATTATTATCTTTATCGATAAATAAATTTTGGAACTATTATTTTAATGTATTGAACATCAGATTAATCAAAAGAATTTAATACCTTTAGCAGTTTAAAGATAATAAATAATACTTCAAATTACAATTAACTAAAGATCGTTATTTAAAAATTATGGGAATATTTTGATCATTCATATACGAAAATAAAAACATATTTTATTGTCTATTGAGTTTGTCAATGAGTTTATAAGAAGACGGATTAAATACATAAATAATGTAATAAAATATAAAATGCAACTGTTTACACATAATCATTTTAATAATAATTAATTTTGTTTATTTAAAGTGCATAAAACAATTTGCAATATAGTAAAATTCTGATCAGGCTAACAAAATAAATAAATGCAATAATTGAACAAGTCTCGAAACAATAAATTTATAATTAAATTAAATTTTAAACAAACATTTTAAGACCCAAAATAACTAAGTCACAATTCTAGCTATTTTTTATACATACATATTTAAACAAAAGGCCACAATTTATGTTTGTCTTTGCCATAGACAAAGGAAATGTATGAAAACTGTCTGCATTTTGCATAAATCATAGGGAAATTTGGTTGGAATTGAGGAGTGGGTGAAATAGCATGTGGAAATAGCCTCAGAGTAGACTATTGGCTATTGGTGGTAATGCATAAGGCAAGTTTTTAATGTGATAAAATGGGCAAGGGCCAGAATTAAATTAAAACTTTTTTGGCACAAACAAAACAGTCAAAAGAGACATAGGAATTGAACGTGAATGTGGCACGAGGGTCGGAAGCAAATAAATGTATTAAATCAATGGAAGTTGAGTTTGGAGTCGTCGGATTTGCCGAAATCAAAAGTGATAAATCTAAGCTGGACGTGTGTATCTGTGTGTGTGTGTATGTGTGTGTATGTCGGCACTCAACACTAACAGAAATTGAAATACGGAAACCAGAATGAAAAGGACATGCAAGAGAGGAAGAGAAGGTAGCAATAAGGAAGTGGAAATAAACAGTTGGACCAAAGCGATGCCGAAACTATAAATTTTATTTCGTTTGAGGGGATGCCAATTTCAATGACACTTTAATTTAAATTCGCTCAAACGCAATTGCTGGGCACGCACCAGAATCAGCCAGTTGACAATCAAAAGGAACTGAAATCAGCACCAACTGCTGACCTCCCCTACTCCACACCCTCTCCCCCTTCCCTCTTTAACCCCGGGGCTCCAATACAATTTGGAACGCCATTGAGCAAGTTGTCAAATTGTTTGAATTTATTTATTGACTTGCCAGGGCGGCATTTGCATTCCAGCTGAGAGATTTTTGACTCAGTGCCTTGCAGCGTCGGATGTGGAAGCTCAGCTCTCGCCCCTTGCCTGCATAATGAAAGGCAAGTGCAGACAGCCGACACTTGGGCGGTATCAACCAACTTACAGTGGGGTCAAAGCACACATTCAACTTAAGAGATTGACAGAAAATGACACTTCAGTGTTAAATTATACTTCTACGGAATTTAAAAAATCAGTAGCATCTAAATCTATTGTGGTTACATTTTTTCATTTTTCGACACTGACAACCATTGTTAAAAGGCTATAATATTTTTTAAAGTGTATGAAGGGATAAGCTTTCAAATATTCACTTCTCCTGATAAATAGATGTTGGGCAACAATTATATCTATTATTACCATTTTAACACTGAAAATTTTAAAAGATTATTATTATGACAATGTGAAAAGTGAACTTTAAATTAATTTATTACATTGGTGGAAATTTTATGGAGCAATATATACATAATTCTAAAAATGACAACGTTGCGTATGAGTAACGAAGTCAACTGAAACTACCCATTATTTCTATTTGGATAATATTTTAACAAATTCTTTATTGAGTGTGCAAATTTCTACCACTGTCGCTGTGCAATTGAATACCAAGCGGAAAAGTGAGCACAGTTACGGAAGTGCCCGCCCACAGTGCCTGCAAAAAGCAAGCAGTCAAGCGAAACACGCTCAAGAAGCTGCCGCCCAGGCAAAGGGTCAGGCGTGTTATACTCAACGTGTGTGTGTGTTAAAGTTTGGGTGTAGAATCTACATCTACACTGTATATGCTTAACATTTTCAAGCATATACACTGAAAAAAATAACCATTCTAAAGTTCAAGCATGTAATGATTATTTAAGACAATATGCGGTTAAATGACAACGATTCAACATTTAAAGTAAATGAATCAACATTCAAAGAAGTCTAAAATATTTTTATTAACTAAAAAAAATTTGAAATCAAAATATTGCTGAGAATTTTATCCAGGAATCCCAGATTTTTTTCTGTGTATGCGTATGCGTGTGAATGTCGTTCTGTTTCCATTTGTGTGTGTATCACGCACGCCTCACTTTGTCCCTGTCCCTGTCCCTCTTATATGTCCCTTCTCTGTTTCATTTCCCCCTGTCCATCTACTCCGCTCATTCTCCTGGATTCTTTCACTCTGCCCCATTTCACTTTTCTTAGCCGCCTTTCAGTTGACTATTTAATAAATCCCAGTTTTGTGGTCAGCATACCAAATTAATGCGATTTGCTGCACGCACCACAAACTTGCAACAGTGGAAGAAAGAAAGGAAAGGGGGATTGCCAATCGCAGTAGCAAGAGAAAAATTCATTTCATTTATTCTAAAGATTAGCCATTCATTTCAGTGTGAGTGTGAGTGTGAGATTGTGAGTGTAGTCATATGACTTACAGTGGGCGTGTGAAAGTCGGAAGTGAATTGTTACACCTATTGGACGCTGTTGCAGGCGGCGCGTTGAATCCAAATTGTCGGTACCCTGTATAACCCTCAACCCTCCCTCTCCCAACCCATCCAGTCAGCAGGTGTCCCGTCTGCAAAAACTTCTGGGCAACTTTTTCTGTCTGTGGCGCCAACTGGTGGCACGTGTTTGACTTATGCGCAGAGGGCCATACGCAAAGTTTAAACTCTGGCCAACACCAGACTTACAAAAATACCATATAACTAGCATATACATACCCTCATATATGTATATTTGTCAGAATGTGTGCGTTTTAAATCAAAACGCACAAAAGTTTGAACCCAATGCCAACACCGGACATTTAAGGACCGGCCAAAAGTACTTTGCATCAGGTTATAAACTTGACTCAGTCCCTCATCTGTGGGGAGAAGAGAGTGAGAAAGAGACAGCGAGAGAGAGAGAGAGAGATTGAGAGCGTAAAGAGAGCTAGTGAGACAGGGAGAGATTGTTGGTACATTGTTTTGGTTCAGGCACAATATGCTAATTTCTAAGAATGCTTTACATATTTATTCTATTTATTATTTGTTTGTTTTTGTTTATTTTTTGTTCCTATTGTATTTGCCTGCTTTCTGTTGAAAAGAAGTACCCGAAAAGTATTTAGGGGCTCACCGAACTGAACTGGACAGTGACTTACAGAGAGTCCCAAGGACTTAGGAACACTTTGTGACTTTCATTTATACTTTTGTACTACTTTTGTTCTGGAAAAATTTTAAATAGCTGTTGTTGCATCTATCTAATGAAATATTACCACAAAATTATTCTCAAATATTATTCCCTCGACGAATTTATAATTTTTATGATGAAATTTATATATTTAGTTTTAATATTTTTAGTTTTAAGCAGGGCTTACAAAAAAATAAAATTAAGGTATTAATTGCTTTACATGAAAAAAAACTGTATGCTCTTTTTAGCCTGGAAAATAATATTACCTGGTTACTGGAATGGGCCAGCGTAATGTCGATTTAATTATAATTTGACCTCATATAAATTTGGTTCATTTGATTAGAAAATATCGATTATATTGATTTTACTGATTTTTAATAACTTCGAACTGACATAACTTTTTCAAAACTCAAGCAATTTTCATGCACTATGTAAATTTGTGCATGATTTTACCTATTAATTCGTTCTGCATTTAAATTTTCTTCATTTTGAAAAATTTTTAAAATTTTGAATTTTTTAGAAATTTTACAGTGTTACCCCTTATCATTTTTCGAAAATTTTCGAAAATTTTGATTTTTGAAAATGAACAAAATTTAAATGCAGAATTAATTTAGAGGTAAAATCATGCTCAAATTTACATTGCGCCTGGAAATTGATTGACTTTTGACAAAGTTATGGCCGTTCAAAGTTATCAAAGTTGCGACGTCCCGAACCGAAATTAACCCTTATAAATAAATCGGCTTAAAAAGTTTCGGCTTGTGAGTTTCGGTACAGTGGAAAACAATTTTTTCGGTTACGGTTTCAGTTACTGTTACAAATTTCAATCGATTTTTATCGGTTAAAGGTTACGGTTTCGGTAAAGGTTTTAATTCCTGGTCTTAAATATTTTCCACATTTATTTATTAGCTTCAATTCTGTATATAAGCCCAATTCTTATATTCTTCTAGCATTTTTACAATATTTGATTGCTATAAAACTCTAACGGAATTTTTCCCTCCACAAATAGAAGCAATGTACTTTATTTTATTTACTTGCGAAGCCTTAGAATTCCCATTATTTTGTGTCGCCCAAGTTTAATGTCAGTTAATCCCTTTCTATTAAATTTATATAAAAATTCCAATCTATGAATGAATGTATGAATTTTCTTCTGATGTTTTCCTTACGAATATCAACATCGATTGGAATTAAAATCTTAATTAAAGTGATAACTTATTTATAGTCTCATTAATGTAATTTATAGAATCTGCTATAAGTATTAAGCTTGCAACAATTGGCGTATTGTGAATATACCCATATTCGTATCGCATTTAACAACCATTCATTTAGCTATTCGTCGTCTGCGGTCAAATCACTCACTTAAGCTGTCTGCATATGTAGGAGCCCAATCTGTCGATGAACTTGCCCGATTTGAGCCAAGGCCAACAAGGCGCTCAGCAAAACAAATCAATTAAAATGCCACACACATTCTCACACACACACACACACACACACACAGGCTTGTTCCATTAAGGGACACGCAGCTTAGGCTTAGGCCGAAGTCCGCATTAAGTCCACTTCAATCAAACTATTACATAATTAAATCACAATACCTCTCTCTCACACTCACACACACAACACACACACACACATAAGCATAAAGAGAGAGAAATCTTGAAATACTCTGTAGAAAATGGTAAGCGGCGTAAAACTTGTAATAAATGGTGGATTATGTTAATCAAGCAGAAAAACAGAGTCACGCAACTTGAAAGGAAGAGAGAGAAAACACAGATATAGATAGAGAGTTGGCGAGAAAGAGAGAGCGCAAAATAAATGAATGAAACATTTTATTAATGGTTTTTTTTTTATGCTGGGCCCCGCAGTTGAAACGAAAAAGTTTCGCCAATAAGTGAAAAAACATACTTAAAAAGGAAGACAAAAAAAAATTCAAGAAGAACAATGAAATAAGTGAGGCAAAACAAAAGTTATAAGCATTTGGCATTGCCTTAAGTTGCTTAAATAATTCATTAAATTAAGTATACAAAACAATCAATCAAAGCGCATTTAGTCTTCACCAATGAAATGAAATGTTAATGAAATGCTCTGATTTTCTTTGATTTCTCTTTCTTACTTACACATATTTACAGTCAGCATTCATTAATTTGCTTTTTATTAATTTCTTTAATTTTCTATTATTTATTTGTAATGCATCACAATTTTGCTGTTTACATTTTTTAGAGGGGGAACTTAAATTCTCATCTTCCTCTGGTTTCGCTAGGCTCGCTCTAAAGCGAAATGTTTTGTGGCTGCAGGTCAAGCCCAGGGGAATGTCAGCCAACATCGTAGCATATACGGATAGAGATACAGATACACGCCAGGCTCCAAGCTCAAGGCAATTATGGCAAGAAGCTGCAACTTCCAAGGCGTTCTCTCACAGCAAAAAGAAGAGCAAAATATGAATAAAATAACAACAAAAATATGCAGAAATGAAACTGAAAACATTTTGAAAAATATGTATTTTTCTATACTCTCAAATGTGCAATTTTAAGCGGGTATATTCGATTAGCAATTTATTAGTTTACACCGAAAAAAAAATATTTAAAACAACAATAAATGTAAGATATTTTAATTCGCAACCTAAATTATTTTTAGGGCCAAATTATGTATTTATAAGAAAGTCAAAAAATATAACTTGAAAATTTAGTTATTGATAACAACAGTGTTGTTTAATTAATAGAAATAATCTCTAAAATATTTTATGATTAATTGTAGAATATTAAATATATAATTGAACATTGAAATATTCTTAAGGATTAAAATAAGATTGGATTTAATTGGATATGATGATAATCTTTTTGAATTTGTGTTGAAGCTGTTTTCGCCAATGAAATAGATTTAAGAAATTAAGCGTACTCTGTTACTGAACTAGTAAAATTTGGCAATGGATCCTAACTATTCGCTCTCTGCTGACTGTTGAGCTCGGTGCAGTGCAGCATAAAAATGTGCATAAAAACTTGCACATTTTTGCAGCAGTTGTTGTGGCATCCGAAACAACGCCCAGGACAACACTCACAGCGGGTCGAAACTGGCTGAGAAAGCAAGCATTTCTCTCTTTCTCTCTCTCTCTCTGTCTGTTTGTCTGTCTCTCTTTCGCTCTCTGTCATTCTCTTGATGCTTCTCTTCATTGCTTTCTCCGGTTGTCGCAGCGCTGGATCAACTTGCTCGTCTCATAAGCAGTTGCAAGTTATTGACGCAAGATTTCCCCTGACGTCGGTTTTTGTGTGAGCGCTGCTTCAGCCGGGATGCGATGACGAGGTCGTCGACGAGGACGAGGACATGGACTAGCAGAAGGACCCGCACACATTCAAGGCGAACGCCGACGGCTGCAGCATAGTTTAGTTCCTCAACACTCCCACATACACACACTCATACTCAAAGAAGCCCGAAAAAAATATGTGGCGTAAATGTTTGCCTTGTGTTGCATTTTTAGCAACATTTTCATAAAAATTATGTTTACAACTACAACAAATACAAGTAGCCTTTGCTATGCTTTCCTTTAGTTAAATATGAAGTTTAGTTTTAGTTTATAAACGTTAACAAATAGTTGCCAGTCCATGGCTGCAGATTTTTCAACAAACTTATTTACTGAGCGAATAGTTGTACTTACATTTAGTTAGTTCGTCAGACGACTGCAAAATAATATGTTTAACACACTTACATTCTAAGTAAAGGTGTGAGTTTATGTTAAACTTGTGTCAATATTTTTGGAATTTCTTTTTACCTCTCCTCAAAAGTCATAAACTAAAACATATAGCATTATTTCTTATTAACAAAAAATAGTTATTAGCAGCTTTAAATATTAAGAATTGCCCAATGAATTGTTTTAATATACAACTTTTATTTAGCTTTTTGCAATGCAGATTTTGTGGCAAATGTAAAGAACACTTGTATAAATTAACCAAAATATTTAATATACAATACAGTTTCAAACTTTACTTTTAAGTCATGTCATTTGATTCAACTCATTAGAAATGTAATGAAATTTTACCAAATATTCATCTGTCCCAAATAACATGCAATGTATTTTGCCATAGCATCGATATGAAAGCGAAATCTTTCATTAATCGGTAAAAAGTATACACAAGAAGTCGAGATGCAACAATATGCAATTTAAATGGCTTTTGAAAAAACAAATTTTTTTTTACATTTCATAAGGAAAAATTGTTGTTGATTTTTAAAACCGTTTTAAAAGATCCTTGCGGCGGTTTCATTTCTTCTTAATTTTTTTTTATTGCATTTTTGTTGCCTGCAGCACGTGCTGCCTGCCAGGCTTTCAATTATGTAAGGTCTTTATAATCGAATAATTAAAAATGAAAAATTAACGCATGAAAAATGCATTTTCAGCTCGAATTTACAACGGCAGGTGCATTGGGTTGTCTGTACTCGCTTCACTGCTTCCAGCCATGTACTCTATCCGGTCAATTCGATACCCTGTACTTAGTAATATTCTTAAAACGAGCATGCTCAGATTGACAAATGAATGCACATGCATGTAAATATAAAAAATCATATAGTATATGTTTATTTAAGAATTTTACTTCTGTCATCACTTTTAAGGCAGGTGCGTGGTATCTCGACGTTTTGTTGACTCGTTTTGTGAACTCGTGACTTGTTATGTTTGCTGGGTCGCGCTTTTCCATTGGTAAACACTTTGAGCTCACATGCAAATATAATTGCAAGATATTTCGCTTGCTTTATGGTCGAAAAGAACGAGCTTGGCGAATGGTTCGAAGGCAGCCCAGAGCCCAGTTCAGCATTTAATGAAAGCTGTCTGAGTAATTAAATACATGATGACAAAAGTATGCACACACACACACACACACACACATGCATATAGTACAATGCTGAAGTTAAAGCCGAAATTTATTTGTATAAATTACGTATACGAACAGATAAGGCCGAGTCGAAATATGCCAATTATTTATGGCATTCATCGAACAACGACAATGATAATGACAACAGGAAAGACGACAAGGGATACATTGACTTGACCTCTTTTGTGGCATTTTGACGCCCCTCCTTGTGATATTATTGGCTGCTTTGCGGCACCTTCTGGAACATTAATTTATCAGGGCCCTGTGAAAGTAAAGCGCATTTGCTGCTGCCTGTGGTCACCGCTTACAGCTAATGCGTTAAAGAGTTGAGCTCATTAAGGCGAGTCCTGGCAAGACCAGCCGAGACCAGGGATCCTGTGGAGCAACTATTAACGCTCTTTGTTTGTGCTGGGCCAACACTTTGCTTTTTTTTTTTTAGTGCAAATAATTTACAGGCGACCCCGACAAATGGCAAATGGCGGAAATGTGAAACCCAAAACCCACCAAGTAGTGTCCGGTGCAAAAGCATAAGAAAAATTTCAAACAAAACTTAATTACTTGCCTCAAGTTGTTGGGCTAAGGGCCAAGAGGGGAAAGGCACTAAAAAGGGAATGGGAGCGGAAACAAATTGGCCAAATTTGCTTGACTTGGTGCCGCGTTTGTATTTCGTATTTTGTAATTCGTATTTGTTGTACTTTGTTTACATTAACTGAGCAAGGGTGACACTTACTTCTCCCCTCCTTTTTTTTTATTCAGTTACTATAATGAGGGTTTAAGTATTATTTGCTCAAGGGTTGCCTTTGCCCTTTTGTTTAACGACGATGGACCACAAGGCACCTCCATACCTTGTCGCCGTTATTTAAGCGGGCCAACAAATAACAAAAATAAAAAACAACAGAGAAAAACAAAAGAAATAAAAAGAAGAACAGAAATGTTTATTTGTATTGCATGTAATAATTTTTAATTTTAATTTTTAGTTCGTTGCGGCCAAAAGTTTGGCTTTTTAAACCACTTTCTGGTGAACAAAGCGAAAAGAAAAGAGGCAATGTAAATAACAAATCAGAGATAAAAATTGCTGCCGTTTTCGCGGTTAAAAGATAAACAAATGTTCTTGCTACTCCTTAAAGTAAAAGAAAAGGGCTAAAAAAGAGAAAAATAAAAAAAAGTTAAATTAAGGAAAATCTAGGAAAATCCAGGCAGAAACTTAGAACTAAAATTATACATAATAACACTTCAGGGGCTCACAGAGTGTCTCATGTTATTAATACAAATTTCATAATGATGATGTTATTAAACTGAAGAATTATTCAGAATAAGACTTTATTTATTTGACATATATGACAAAAATATTATAGACCTAATAAAATAAATTTAAATCAGGTGTTTCTTAACATTATGTCCGAATTTAAATATGACTTTAAAAGAGAGACAAAATGTTGAAACAACTCTAAAAACTGCACAAAACAGAGTAAAAGTTTCATGTAGTTCACATAATTATCAATTGATGTAGAAAAGAATGCCAAAGAGTTTACATATTAGCAAATAATTTACTTTCAATTGTTTTTGCTGGTAATTGTAATGACAGTTTTGAATTGTCTATTATTCCCCTACTTGAAGCATATTATGAACTTCAGTTCAAGTTGATTGCCTCCCCCAACTTACAGCATTACTATCCACATAATTATCAATTTGACTCGTCGCATAATTTGCCAGTCTGAACACGAAGAATTGCCATCGAGCCATGTTGACATTGCGACAGCGTGAGACATGGAAATGAATTCCATTTTTTATTAATTGTACGCTCATTCTTTGGATCTGTTTGTCTGCCCAATGGCCCAATGGACCCATGGCCCAATGTCCCAATGTCCCAATGTCCAACCATGGCCATTCATTGCGACGCAGACGGCGACTGCAATGGCACTTGACTGATGTCGTTCATGAAGGCGCTGACAATGGGCCATGTTGGCAGTTGGAACGGATGCGGATTCGGATTCGGATGCGGACTCGGATGTGGCTGGGACGGGTCATTGAAACACTGTCCAACGATGTCGAGCATTGGCTGTTCTTTCAATAATTTGTGTGCTTTAATGAGTCGCATGGATCTGCGGAGGTCGAGGGCAGGGCAGAGCATAAAAATAATTTTAAATCAGCTGCATATTTGCACAAAGCTTTATTTGATTTTAATTGATTTTTTTTGTGTGCTTCTTCTTTCTTTTTTATGCGCGAGCTATTTGCTTTTAATTTACCAACATACAGACAGACGGACTGACGGACAGACAGTCAGAGAGAAACACACACACACAAACACACACACACACGAGTGTGTGTACTGTCGATTGTGGGTTCAATTCATTTCAATTGGCATCTCAGCTGTCGTATGGGTGCGATGTCTGTATGTATTTTCCCATAATTCGACTGTTTGATCTGTTGAAAAAAGAATTTTTATACATATACATGTATTTATATGCGCGTATTTTCATTTTATTTGCTTTTTAAATGAAGCATCATCAGCTTCAGGGCATGCAGCTGATTGCCTCACTGCCTCCAGCATACACAATCAGTTGTCCAATCCCCAAACTCAGACCAAAAATATAAAAATAAACACCCCCCTCGGAAATTAACCTCAAATGCAAGCAATGCGTGTGTGCTACCTAAAAGTATGCTATACATAAATACATATATATCATACAATACAGAGAGCATAAAAATAAAATGAAATTTTATTTACGTTGTGTTGTTGTTTCAGAGCTTGGCCCGCGGCTAGTTAAGTTTTTGGCTTGTCGTTTCTTCATCGTATCGTAAAATATTTGCGTTATTATGCTAGTTATTTTTTGCAATGTTTCAGTTGGGTTCAGGTTCAGTTTCCGTTTCAGCTTCAGCTTCAGTTTCAGTTTCTATTCAGCTTCAGGTTCTACTTCTGTTTCTGCTTTTGTTCTGGGGTTACCGTCACAGTTCGCTAGCTCATTTTTATTTCATCGCCTTCGGGCTGGGGATGACAAAATGTGAGAGGGAACTCGCATTATTCCCTTTTCGTAATAAAATGTCAAGTATTTGCTGGCAGAAACAACATAATCCTGCTACTAATAAAACTAAACCAACTGATGCATGATTTTTGCTGTTTCGCAAAATATTAACTTGTAGTTGGAGCTCGAACGATTGTTGGAAAGCAACTCTTCCAGCCAATTAGCAAAGCTTCCAACAATTTGTTTAAGCCATAGCCAATCGAATGCAAAAAAGAGCAACAAAAGCAGAATAAACTTTATAAGCAAACTGGCAGACATTTAAATGGCCTTCGACTTGAACAATCTGTCGAAAAATGGCAACAATCGGGGCGTTAACGGATATTGGCTTAAAATGTCATAAAAATGTTACAATAGCTGCCAGCCAAGAACCTGATGAAGGATCTGAAGGAGAACTAGGAGAAGGCCAGCACATTTATTGGTAAATAAAGTTCCTATTCCTCTTTCCGGCCATGATATAAAAGTTAATAATAAATTGAAACAATGAAGCCCAAATTGTTGATCTTTGGCGGAGAACGTAAAACAAAACTCAACTTTATAGCCATTGTAATAAAATTTCTAATGGGCTCCCGTCAAAGGCATATCAAATCAGCTCGGCAAAATACAGCAGCTACACACTGGATTTAATTAATTTTACGATACGAATTTGTAATACAAAATGTGTGTTTAGACTACCAAAGATGCGAGTTTAAACTGATATTTGCTTGCCATTTCAATTTCAACCTGTAGTTTAAGGTGACACTTTGCTATTGAGTAAGGAAATTTAAGAGAATAGAATTTCATTTAATTCATAATAATCAATGAAATAACTAATGACTTTTCAGACTCTTTGAAGTGTTAACTGAGTCTGTCAAGCAGCTAATTTATAATTTAAACAATTTACGAACTATCGCTGTTACTACGACTAGTGACCTAAATTTTGGACTGTTGAACTTGACTTATAAATGAAAATATTGTGCTCAAGTGTAAAGTTTGTGTGCCTGACTCTGAGACATATAAAGTTAAATTTTAATTAGGTATCATTATACATGCTGCTAATGAAAGGTGAGACAACAGACGACTTGTATGAACATGTGATACGACACAAATTGTTGGGGAATTTATCGAATATCAAACGCAGCTAATTAATAATTAATAAGCATTGTCAATTAGAGGCCGGCGCATGGAGTCTTTGTAAAAACATTTTTTATGCATGTCACAACATTTTGTCATAAAGTGATAAAGGTAAAAAATCAAAAGGACTTGGGGAATGGGTATTACATTTTGGGCCAGGAATCTTTGTCCTTCTTGAACATAGATGACAATCTTTAGCATCGTGTGTCGAGATTGTTATGTTTGGAACCTGCAAAACTCTAGCTGAAGACGATGAAGATACAGATGGAGATGAAAATTAAGATGGAGATGCCGATGGAGATGGAGATGAAGATGCCGCACGCATGTGGCATAATTGAAAGAGACATGGCTGCCACGTTGCGACGTTGACAGCTATTGTTGAGGCACGGCCTGAGACAGGTGCACGTTTAACTTTTCCTGTCTCTGCCCGCCTTCCAATAGAAGATTATAATGTACGCATTGCTTAATTTAAATGCTGAATATACTTATGTATAAACATATACATAACATATATGTATTAGTAAGCGTACATGTGTCTCTCCGTGTGTATATTTCGACTTTCCCTATGGCAAATTGAATTAACAGCAGCTGCTGCGTAGCGAAGCGGCGATAACAGACACTCATGTTTTAAAAATTCAACGAAATAACGAAATTAGCATAAATAAGGAGCGCTAATAGGATTTCGTTTGTAATTATCAAATTGGCAGCATTAAAAAAAATAAATCGACCCAAAAAACAATTGAATCAAATTAAAGATACACCCAGTAAACAGATTTGCTTTAAGCATTTGCCAAACTCACGCTTATTTTGATATTTATTGTTTTGGCGAGAAAATAATCCAACAAAAATTTACACGCATGTTGGCACCTTTTTCAATTATTATACCCTGTACCAGATGAAAGGACTAAAATGATTATTCTAACTAAATGGAACTGTTTGGGATAATCAAACAATAAACAGCTCTGTCTATATGAGTTTAAAACTCAAAAGTTTATTTGCGTATCTTGTTGATCAGCTGGATTAAACACAAACTAACAAACATTTATATTATCTATCGCGATAATCTATGTTTTTTTTTTTATACAACTGAGCAAGACATTTTTATAAATAATTTCAAAGATTTACTTTAAAACCTTTTGAGTTGGATACTAATCAGACTCAAATTTCCATATTTCTACCGATACAAAATTTAATTTTTCACACTTAAATAATTTTACTATCCTTTTTCCACTTTTGTCTTAAACTCAGCATTTCTGCTCCTACCACATGAATTATTTTTAAGTAGAAATGAATTTAAAGGCGTCTTTCCAAATTTTATAAAGGGTATTTCTAAATAGAACACACTTAACTGCCGCATTCTCAATTGTTTTTATTTATTTGATAGCAGCATTTGGGTTTTGTTCAAAATTTATTGTTTGGCTCGCCAAATCGATTTCGCATTATTTGCGCATTGCAATACACCTGCTAATTTGCTTAAAAGCATAATTAACAACAGACGTGTACTTCCCACTCGCACACATATCCACACTCGCACACACACACACACATATGCAGACATGGCCACCCACATATCAAATTTGCGGCATTTTATAGCTGCATGTGAGTCGTAAAAAACAAGAGCACGCAAGGTGTAAAAAAAGAATACAGAAAAAAGCAACCACTGTAAATCAGCGCAATGAAAGAGCAACGAACACAACAAGCGAACAACTCCAATAGCAACAATAGCAACAACAACAACTACAACAGCTACAACAATACAAAGTGGCGCGTCAGATGCGACGTATACGTAATGTATTTCTTGTATGCTTTGTTTGGATGTTTTGCGGTTTTTTGTAGCGTGTGAAAATTGTAATAATTGTAAAAAAAACAAATATTAAAATTGGCACGAACAGCACTTCATTTATCGATTAATGGAGCAGTGCTTTGATATATCATAAGATATAATATCGTATTAATGAAAGTCCTTAGCTTTAAAGCGAAATATTAACTAACAAAGAAGTATTTCAAATTACTTTCAAACAAATTGACAATCTCGACCATTTCGACCATAATTTTTCGGATTGAAGTTAGGACATACTTAATTTGAAAATTTATGGAAAACATCTACTTTATTTAATTAGCCATTTATTTTAAATTTAAATTTGGTTAACATTGTAATCATTTTAATCAAAAAATATAATTACAGAAAATATTATATAATTATGAATCTTAGACTTAAATATGGTTTAAGTCTATGTAGTGTAAAAGGCATTTAATTAAAATATGTAAATCACATATATATCTGTTAAATAAATTCTGGAATATGTAAGTCGAAATTGGTTCATTTAATGGTCCACAATGTTGGCTCTCATAAATGGCGTACTTGGAAAAGTTTTTCGCGATACTTTAACAAACACAATTTAATATTTTAATAGCAGACATAAGTTTAAGACTCCCTCGAGGGCGGGACAAAAGAGAATTGGAGAATGAAAATATTGCCCAAGTGCGCCGAGCGAAAAAAAGGTTTCGAAGTCGGTCGACGCTTTTTCATTTCCATAATTTGCTTTGTGCACCAATTAAAAGTGATTAGTTTCATATTGCGCCATTTATATAATTCTTATTTCTTATTGCGAATTTTGTTTTGTTGTGCCCGTAATGCGAAGCCAAAGTCGTCCCGCATCGGGCAAATGGAGGAAAACCTTTTAAATTCTGTGGTAATTAATTGGTGGGCTATGCAAATGGAGCAAACCAAAAATAAGACTCCTACCTCCCTCCACTCTCATTCTTCCCGTCTTCTGATTTAAGTCTGACATCGCGTGCCGATGCACGTAAACGTTTACCTATAATTTTATGACTTTCAGAGCGACAGCATTGGCGGTAAACAAAGTTTTCTGTTGTTGTAGCAGCTCCTGCCCCTTCCTTGCGTCCCCTTCTTCATTCAACAGTCGCCTCACCACCCGAAAAAATAACTTTTCTAATTATAATCTACATAACTTAAAATGCGAACAGGACGCGAGGGCAAAGTTTAACGCATGTGAAATTAAATTATAGCTCTGTGTATGTGTTTGTGTATGTGTATGTGTTTGGGAATGTGGAGTGAGTGTGGAAAAACAAAAAACAGCTGTTGAAATGGAAAACAAATACTTAAATACGCAAAAGTCTGAAAAGTGGCAACAAATGCAACCAACAAACAAACTGCAAAACTTGAGACGTTGCCTGGCGACCGTCTAAATTAAATTTAAAATTTTTATTGATGGCTTCATTTGCATGGCAAAGGCACAAACACATATACATACCTACACACACACACATACGTAAATACGTGCTCGTTGTGTATGTGGCAAAAGCAAAGTACCTCACAACTTGCCGCATTTATCCTGAAAAATCATCTAATCTAAGCTAGACTTCATATTTTTCTTGTTGCTAAGCTGCCTGCCGTATGAATATGTATTGTATTGCAAGACTGTTTCAGCAAAAGAAATCTCATAGATTTCACCCAAAATTTCAACTGATTTTTGAATAAAATATCTGAATAAAATATCTGAATAAAATCCAAGAATTATAGTCACTGCAATCAACTTAAAGCAAAGTCATTTGGGCGATTTCAAGGCGATTTCTTGCCGCTTTCTAGGCGTTTTTCAAGCGATTTTTGGGTGTAAACACACACCGTGTCCTGTGGTCGCTGGTGTGTGTGTGCAGCTAATGCTTTTTCACTTTGGTCCGGGGTAGCTGTGTCAAGTTTTTTTTGGCCAAACACCCTGGGGCATATTTTAGAGGCTCATGTGACAAATTGCCAAAGCACGTGTATTGCATGCTTATTTTGAGTATTCCATTCAGCTTTTTCCATGCTTCATGCGCCTGAGTTGCCTCCTGTCTGTATATATGTGTGTATGTGTGTAGTTTACCCATTTGCCGTTTGCCGTTTGCTCCGATGACAAATCCAATTCATTTCGCTCCGCCTTACGTGGCGTATGCGTAATGTGTCTCAACTAAAGCTAATGGCATGAGCCTGTGCTACCTGCCACATGCCCCCGTGCGCTGATTTCCGCATATAATGAGCGAGCAATGAATGCTGTGAGCATGTCTAAAAACTAACGCACACTTCAATCATTTTTTATTGCTGTTTCCATGCCTCGCTCAAGTGAAAGCCAATCAAAAAGTTGCGCTTCACAACAAAATGTTCAATGAAAATACAAAAATCTTCCCTCACCCCACACACACACCCTTGTGCAATACAAACAACGAGTGCTCTGATGTGGATGTTGTGTTGTTGTTTTTGTTGTGCATGGGGTGAAGCATCAATATCATCTGCAACTGGCAACAATTACGCGCTGCCTTAATTGCCACACACTCGTTAACAAGCCGGCGCAGCAGCAGCAGCAACAGAAGCTGCAACAACAACTCTGTTGCACTGTTGCACTGACCCGTTGCTGGGGTTGAAATCAAAATCATTGGTGTGAAAATAAACTAATTGAAGAAAAATTTCATTTGCAACAGTAACGGCAACAGCAACGGCAACAGCAACGGCAACAGCAACAGCAACGACAACGGCAACGACAGCAACATGTTTTCCTATACGGACATGTGCCCCATCTTGTTGCATTTGACCCGAGGTCAAGTTGCAAGCGCACGGATGGGTTGCGCAACCGGAGACAGGAGCGCCAGAACAGGAGACACAGCGGCGTACCATGCTTATTTATCAGTTAAGCCATTGCTGCTGTCGATGCCAGAGGACATGCAACAAAATAAACAACAACAGCAACAGCCTTTCCCGGCAATATTTTCTGTGAGCTGCCGGCGGGACTCGACTATCAAAATGAATGCATGAAAAACTACGAAATGGTAATGTGCCGTTGCCATGCAGCTTCGACAGCAACAACAATAGCAACAGCAACAACTGCAACTCGTTGAGGCGCCACAGAATTGTTGGCTACAGTTTTTGCAAACGCCCTTTGGGCTTGTCCTTGTCTGTTTATCTACCGTTTGGTTCTTGCCTGAAGAGCCGCTTATGCGTTTTCATTGCCGGTTGCCGTTGCCGTTGCTGTTGCTGTTGCCGTTGCCGTTGAGGTTGCCATCAGCAACAGTTTCTGTTTCAGCTGTTGCTGTTGTCGTTGCGTGTGAAAAATTGATGGACATGTGTTCAGGCCACAGCCAGCAGCAAACAAGCTGCCAGGATGAGAAAGAGGAAAGAGAGAGAGAGAGAGAGAGAGAGAGGAAGTGGAAACCTATCAACTGCATGAGTTTTCAATTTCTCACCTAATTGGCGGCGAGTCAATTGTATTTCAAGTGCAGCTTTGCAGCTGCAACACACAGCAAACACATGCTATGCACAGCTGCCTCACTTTGGTCAATTATAAAAACAGACTCACTAGAAATCTAAATTTAATCAGCTTAAATGCAATTTAGTTGCAATTTTATTTAGCAGTCAATTTCTATTTAATTACTTTTTTAGGTACTTAGTTCAGTTTCAGCAATGCACTGTGAAAATTATCTACTTACTGTAATTTGAATTTAAACAAAATAATACAAGAATTATCTGAATGGGTCCTTAAACTGAAATTTATACAACAAAAAGCTAGAATACATAATACTACATTAAATCTTAGTTAAAGTTTAAACATATTTTAATATTTTTTGTTATATTTAAGTTTAGTTATGTCCTTAAATTCTTTGAACTACACTTTCTACACTTTCTTACACTTGTGCTTTAATTTTTGCATATTTAAGCTCAGTTAAGAACTTTAATTGCCTTATTTATAAGTAGCTTTCAAAAATATCTATTAAAATAAAAACAAAATAATTTTCTGATTGTGATATGATATTAATAAATTATATTAACAATCGAATAGTTCTGGCATTTAAAAAACTACTGTTCTGATTCACACTGTCGATAATGCCAGAGTTTTTCTTTTGCTCTCGAACATAAACTAATTTCTTTCTCGGTCTGTCTTGAGTTATGGCGCTTTAATTGCCCAGCGGAATAAACCAGGCACACAATTTACCCGAGTCTCCGTCTATCTATATCAATCTGTCTCTCCCTCTATCTCTCTCTCTCACACACAATTTGCACGATTCACTCTCTCTTTCGCTTAGAGACTTGCTGTCTCTGGGCTCAAGTGGGTCGAGCATGGCAAATGGGGCTGACAACCATACAAAATGTGGCTTTTCATTAAAATCTAAAAACATAAATCTAAAAACTGAAACCAACAATGGCTGGCAGATGGGCAAATGTTCCTACCAATGGGTAGATCGCGGTCTTTGCCTTCCTTTCTTTTCTCCTTTTGGTCCTCCATTCAGCCCAGTTTCGGCTTCAAGCTAATTGAATTTTGAAATTCGAGTCAAAATTAAAAAATTACAAGCAGACGCCACAGCAGAAGCAGCAGCTCGGCAACGCTTAAATAAACTGTAAAACGGAAATGTATTCGACAGGTGGAAATTGAAACTGATTGAATTGTAAAATGAAGCATAAAAATCTGTAGCTTTTATTAATGTTTATGCTACGCAGCTGCTGCCACACCACTTTTCCATTCCCATTCCCATTCCCAATCCCATTTCCATTTTCACGGCCATTCCCACGCCCACACCATCACCAGCCCACACCAGCCCTGAAAAACAAATACATTACGCATCTCGATAATTTATACTTTTTAATTTTAATTTCCACAATTTCGCGTCGTATTTTATGTTTCTTTTTTGCATAATTCTTTGCCTTTGTTTTTGTCACTAAAAACTGCTGAAAATTATTATTGCAAACGAGGGCTGATCGGCGTGTATTTAATTACAAATGGTTTCAGTAAATAAATAAATTGATTTGACAATTTGTTCAGTACATAAATAAATTAAATAAATAATAAAAATATAAGTAAATTGATGATTTATGATTTTTACTTGGAGAACGTTTCGACCCTTAAATAGTCAAAAGGAAACTTAATAACGGATGATTAATAATAACAGATAATAAAAAAACAAAATATGCATCCTATATTTATTTAACATAACTACATATATTCAGGAACAGCATAACATAACATAACAAAACAACATAACTACATATATTCAGGAACAGCATTATTCAACGAGTCGATCTAAGATTATTTTCTTAGAAAGCGTGTAATTTAACCAAGACTTAAAAATTTTTGACTAGGTTTCGTTTGACGGCTTAAATAATATAGCATTTTATTAAATTTATATTTAGATATATAACATTTATTTGATTTTTTTCGAAAAGAAAATAATTATATAAATTCAGATTTTATAATTCACTCTATAATGTAGTAATCGTTTCATTTGGCGATCATTTACTCCTAACCAGGTGTGTTCTGACATCTACCTTAAAGTGTACACTTTGTGAAAGGTCAAGCAATAATATAATATTAAGTAAATACATATGTACATATGTTAATGGTTTGCTTTTGATTCGCATTGAACAACTCTCGTTGCATACTTTTAGGCATGTATTTTTATTAGAGCTGTAATTGAAGTTTAACTGCGCATGTAATAAAGGCAATTTGAGCTATTTTCAACGCATTAGCGGCATAAATAATACAAGTCGAAAGTGCGACATAAAGACGGCGACGATATGGCCGGCCATTTCTCAGGACTTTCCCAGTGAAAGCATTTCTCTTAGCGAAACCAAGGCGATGAAAGTGCGTAACTCAAATGAACAGAAAGAAATCCGAAACGAAAACTGAGTGAGAGACGCCGCAATGGAAAATGGGTGAAATGCGATATAGGCGAAATGGAAAAATGGAAAAAGGCGCAGCAAAGCATTACCAATTGCCCTAGATGTGTGGACGTGCATGTACGGGTACTCATATGTATGTATGTGCCACACCCACAATGTTGATATTGCCCGCAGCCCTCGACGCGACGCCCCCAAACAAACGATGGCGACTTATTCATTGCGCTTGCCATTAAGGTGGCTCTGATGCCGTTGCCGTTGTTGTTGTTGTTGTTGTTGCTTCTGCTGTGATATATAACACGCTCATAATTGGTCATAAATCTGACAAATGTAATTTGTCATCACTCAGGCAGCAGTCAGCCAACAGAGAGAAAGAGAGAGAGAGAGAGAGAGTGAAGGAACAACCGGACGTGTATAATGTGGGAATGGGAGTTGGAAGATGGTCGGACTTGGCCACGCTTTGCTGAGTGCCAAAATGAAAAAGGTGCTTGACACAAAATGTCAGCTGGATATTTTTTATTACACAATCACAACACACACAGCATAAACAACACGCACACACTCTCACGCACTTTGGTAGAACTTTCTTCGAGCGCCTAAAAGTATGCTTTGCCTCCTGAGTTTGTCACACACACGCACAGCTGAAAGACACACACACACACACACACACACACACGCACATACACCATCACACACACACACATACACAGTTAACAGTTAAGGATAGCATCACACGTAAGCCACAAAGTAGTTACTTTTTATGCTTTTCGCTTTTGGCCATTGTTTTTGCAATGGCTCTGGTCACTTGAGCTCGTAAATATTTTACAAGTTTCCCTTTGCGCCTCAAGTTGATCTCCCCTCTCCCCTCGCCCCTCCTCCTCCTCCTGCCATCCTCACTATTTAGCTAGTCCCTTTGCCGTTTGTCTCCAGCAACTAATTTTTGCTTTTATAGATGACGTACGACTTATTTGGGTGCCAGGTTCAACATCTACATTTCATTATAAATGACTTTCAAAATGGCCTAAACGTTCTAAATGAACTACTCTCTGTGTGTTTTGGGGGCGCCTTTTCCATGGCCTCCCCCATTTGATTTTAATGATGCCACTTGGGCGGCAATCAATAAACCGTTGCAAATTTATGGGAATTAAGTTGCCATATAATGACTAAATAGCAGTAGGTTATATACGTATATATATATATCTATATTTATTTCTTTAGGTGAGGTGAAAATATGACAAATATAAATTGTGTATGCAAATATTTGTAACCAAAAAGGAGACAGATGAAGCGTTTCCTTGTGGCTAAATAAAACCGAACTTCATTTAGAAAAAGAAAACATTGTTAAATGAGTATAAGTATCGTCCTTTTAGACCCTAAAGCAATATTGGATACTTTATAGAATAGTCTCTATTTTTATAAATTTCTAGCTCTTGATAATTTTAATAAAAATTAAGATTTCTCTCTGAAAATTAAGAATTTTTGTCGGAAGCCACAATTTATTTCAAGTACTGTAATATTTTACAAGAGTCCTTATTTAAGTATTCTCTTTTGAAATCCCTGATTCCAACAAAGGGGAATCTGATATAAATTAATCGTTAGTAATTCAGAAAGGCTAAAGATTATAAAGAGCATAAGTGATTACAGATATACTATTGAACATTTACAATAACTAAATCTCTTTCAGTTGCATTTTATTGCAAATTTCGTCTTGGTAATTCAAATACAGTACTGCATCTTTAAGACATTATTTCCAAGCGTATTTGAATGCTGCTTTTCTCATAGCCATGTTCAGAATATCGTTTAATAAATATGATGCCATGGCCTTCGTAGAGAATATGTTCTCCTTATTAAATGCACATAATGCATGCAAATAGTGCATCTCCGAGTTCTGAAACATGCTGAGCAAGCCAGTGAATCTTAATGAATTTTAAACACGAATTTAATACAGAATAACACTCGACCGATGGAAATTTGCGCTTTCAAAAATAAAGAATATAAGCTAGATCTGTGGTAGTGTTAAGGATAAACTTTGCTATTAATTTAACGTTGCCTTCTTTTCCAAGATCTAATTTAAAAATTTATCTAATTAGTTCAAGGAAAATTTTCACATATAAACTTATTATTTTTGATGCTTATTTACAATAAAATCGCACTTTATTTAATAGTTTAGTTCACTTAGTTATCACATATCACAATTTGCTGGAAAGCAGAAATTTCCCAGGCTTTGATATTCATAAAAGTTGATATTGATTGCTATGTAATGACCTCAGTTTATTGTCGCGTTGTCAAGGCGTCAGTGACAATGCATTTTGCTGTTGATTTTTTTGGTTCGTTTTAAATTCACGGCCTGGTTGTAAATGGGTCAGCATCTTGACAAGATCGGTCGGCTCATGAACATCCACGATTGTGGAATTGAACGTGACGATTCACAAGTGCGCATTACCTTTAGATTTATTTGTGACTACAAAACTGCAAATATATGAGATCTGATGCGACACATTTGGCAAATTGCTGAGCGTCGCTTTGCCTAAAGATATCAACCGAGTATTATTTTCTCTTTTTACTATTTTTTTCCACATTTTTTACACTTTTATTGGTGTTGTTGTTTATGCTGCTTGGCTGGAGACATCGAGAAAATCCGAGGATTTGAGTGCGACTCAATTAGAAGCAATTGAATTATTACACGACGACACTCATTCAATTTTCTATTTGATATGAGGGGACGTACAACTGTACATGAACATGTATGAATTTCAGCAACTGGCAATGCTGTCAAATCCAAATTGTGTGATTCGTAAAATTATGTGACATTTCACTAGGTTGACGTGATCAAATAAATGCGCTACCTCGTGACGACTGTTAAGTAAATTTAAAATAAGCTGCTATTAAAAATAATTCAATACTTTATACATTTTAAGGATGCTGAATTGCACAAACTCTCTTTTTAAATTTCATGTATATAAATTTATTTGAACTGAGCATGTGCCTAATTCTTAACTGATTTGATTAATATTATATCATAAACATATTTTTTTTTTTAAATGCATATCAAAACTATGTGATCTAATTTATTATATATTAATTTAAAAATCTTTACGGCTTCTTAAATCTATCTCACGCCTAAAAACATGCTGAGAAATATCTGCGGAATTTCTAAGGTACAATTTGAAAAATATCCGAATTAAATCAGTTTATTTAAAAACAGGGGTTAAAACCTTAACCGAAACCGTAACCTTCAACCGATGAAAACCGATTGAAATTTGTAACCGTAACACTGTACCGAAACCCATAAGCCGAAACTCTTTAAACTGAAATAACCGTTTAGTAACCGATTAATTTATAAGGGTTAATTTCGATTCTGTCCGTCGCAGCTACTGAGCAACTTTGGTAACTTTGAGCTGTCATAACTTTGTCTAAAGTCAATCAATTTCCAAGCGCAATGTAAACTTGAGCAAGATTTTACCATTAAATTCGTTCTGCATTTAAATTTTGTTCATTTTGAAAATTCGAAATTTTCGAAATTTTTCAAAAAATGATAAGGGGTAACACTGTAAAAATTCTAAAATTTTCGAAAAATTTCGAATTTTTAAAATGAACAGTATTTAAATGCAGAACAAATTAAGAGGTAAAATTATGCACAAATTTACATTGCGCATGAAAATTGGTTGAGTTTTGACAAAGTTATGACAGTTCAAAGTTATTAAAAATTAATAGTCAAAATGTTCAAACCAAATTAACCAAATTTATATGAGATCAAATTATAATAAAATAGACATTACACTGGACCATTCCAGCAACCAGATAACATTATTTTTAAGACTAAAAAAAGCATTAAGTCATTTTTATGTAAAGCAATGAATAAAGCTTCTTATTTTGGTCAACCGAAAACTATAATTTTTATTTTTTTTGTGAACCGAAACGATACCGGTATTTTTAAGCCAAAACTTGTAAGAAACCGATAACCATTACGAAACCGATACTCCAAGATTTTTCATAACCGAAAACCTTAATTCGAGCATAACAGAAACCGTAACTGAAACCGATATTCGTTTCAGTTTTGAATCCCTGTTTAAAAATAAAGATAGATTATAAAATAGTTAAAATTAACTATTTCTTTAAGTGAAGCAAAACTTAATAAATTTGCGGGAGAAGCAAATTCGATATAATTAAGAAGTCATTTCGCTAAAGGATGTAAAAATAATCAAAGTCTATATTAAGTAGTATGTTGAATGATCTTTGTTGTAGATGATCTTAAGCTTTAAGTTCTTTGGGAAATTTATATGCCCGACAAATGAGAACGTACCGCAGTCGCTCACGCATATCATACTTTTCAGGGGGATATAGGCGCCGACACGTAGACTTTATCTCCCCAGTTTGGATGTGATTATTGCCGGATGCAGATCAGCGAAACACAAGCATGAAGTACTCGAAAATTGTGGTCTGTCTGCTGCTCATTGCCGCCTGTCTGGTGGTGCCCGGAGCGGCTCGTGGTGGTCGTGGACGCGGTGGTGGCTCATTTGGTGGCATCTTCGGTGGTTGGCGTAGCAAATATGGCAGCAAATCTTCGTCTACAGGCGGCGGAAGACGCGTGGTGAGCGGCTCTCCAGTGCACACTGCGATGACTGTACCAAAGGTACCGCCGCCACCACCTCCACCAGCGAAGCCCATGTCCATGCCGAAGCCACAAGTGGGCAATTATCCACGACAGCAGCTGCCGCCAGGCTATAGTTATCCGCCAGGTACAGGACAGGGAACCTACTACGCAAATTCACAAGCATTGCCCTCTGGAGCTGTCTACTATCCACAACCACCCATGGGTATGTCCATGGGACCAGGTGAGTGCCATTGTGATACTAAGAAAAATCCAGGATCTATTTAAGAATCTTGCATCTTTCTTAGGTACAAGTGGTTTTCTGACTGGCATGCTGGCTGGAAGGCTAATGGACGGCATGCTCTTTGGACGTCACCATCATGTACAACATGTCTATCACCAGAATCAGCAAGGAGAGTCAACAACCTCCGATAGTGGTCGAAAGATTATAATTATTAACAATGGACAGCCGCAGACAGAGGGAGAAGGCGAACCAGAGTCGGAATCGGATTCGGATCAACTGATGCCAGAGAATCCACTAACCAAAGTGGAAGACGAACAAGAGGGAAGTTCCAGTGAAGAGGCGACATCGGATACCAGCGCCCCAGCAGCGCCACCTGTTGGCGGCATTGTTTGCTTTCCCATTTTGCTAAATGAAACTGATCTTCAGAATTCGGAAGTGGTTCGTCAAGTGGAACGCATTGTTTGCTTCCCTGCCCCGCCCAGCATCGATCCACAATTGGCAAACGTCGATTGTCAAAATGATCCACAGTGCATCATTGACCAGGGCAGCAGCACCACCAGCACAGAGCCACCAGTTGTTGCTGGCGATATTGGTGGTGCACCTGAAGGCGAAGTAGATGGAGAAGGAGATGGTGAAGGTGAAGGAGAGGGAGAAAGAGGACGAGAAGGGGAAGAAGTAAGCAGCATTATACCCGATATGGATACTACGCAAAATTAGCCTTAAATTTATATTGTAAGCTTCTATTCAAATAAAACTTTGATTAAATTTTGATTTACAGCTTTAAAGCTTCAAGTTTCGTTATTAAATTATACTCTACACTAAAGTTAATTATCCGTTTTTAACCATATTTAATTGACACAGTGTACAAAATCTTTAAGCTTTTGATGAACTGCAGAAAAAAGCTTAAGTCATAATAGGTGGTAAAACTTTAAAGCTTTTAAGTCTAGGCTAGCTTTATCTTCACCTGTCTCTCTCTTTCTTAGTCTCTCTCTCTATTTGTATTGCCCATAAGCACGTATCGCTACGTCAGAAATGTTAAAAGCTACTGCTGGACAGTAAAAGCAATAACAGCAGCAGCAATAATAATAACAACAACAGGAAGGCCGAGTACAATAGCAACAATAACAATAACAAGTGTGACACCTCAGCGAAAACAAACACCTCAACAACAACAACGACGACGACGATGCTGACGTCGACGTCGACGCCTGCTTTGACGTTGACGACGGATGCCAACACACAAACAAATATTTATTTATGCATGTGTAAGTGAGGTGTAAGCGCGATGATCCAAAAACACGAAACTCATCCGCTCATTAATCCGGCAATACCAAAGCGAGGGAAAGAGACAAGTAATGAAATTGCTCTGCTCTCAGTGAGAGATTCGGAGGCTAAATGCATGTGAGCTTATCATTCACTTTATTACAATCAACAAGTTGTTGCATTCGCATAAAGCTTTTTTAAAAATAAAGACTATCCCACAAAAAATTAAAATATAAAAATTAAAGTAATATTTAAAAAATAATTAAATTAATTAAAATTAGAACTTCGATTCCCACACAGCAACGTATAAATCAATATACCCTGTAAAAATCCTGATACAACACTGAAAATGCTTTATGTTGCAAGTAACGTGTTCATAATATTAATAAATATGAATCAAAAAGTATTTTTTTTTATTAATTTATAAGATACACAATATTGTGTTATTGGTTTCAACAGAATTTTAATTTGCTTGCATTTCTTTCTAAGCATACTAAGTAAAAATATATATATACTAAATATGCCCATGTATGTGAAATATTGTAAATGATATATTGCATAGAATATGTAAATTTATCCCATGTGTTGTATATGTACATACTATGTATGTGTCTGTAGGCGTGTACACCTGATTACAAACCCTATTTGTTTGCCCAACCACGATGCGTAAATGATATCATAACTAATGCAGAGCAACAATACACTTTACAGGTAATCCCCCCACTCAGATGGCAAGTCAAACAATAAAAAACGAAAATTAAATAAAAACGTTGGAGCAAAACAACTCTCATGAGACGTAAAATGGAAACACACACATGTGTAAGTCCACATATATACACATATACATATACATATATATATGAGAGAGCAACAGAGACGCCGGCAGAGATGACATATACAATAAATGGAATGAAAATTACAATAACAACAAGTTGCGGTCGCGGTCGCTGTCGCAGTCCGTTACTCTTTGCTCGCGGTCCGCGTCGCAAACGCGTCGCCTCTCAACAACAAATGAAACTAAATGAACAAATTTCAAGCGCATTTCAGTTGTTTGAGAAACTTTGAACGGAACTAAACACGAACTAAACGTACGCGGCAACTAAACAAATATACAGTAAACTGAACAACAAAGTCAAGTAAATATTTTAATAATATTATAATCCTTAATATTATGTGTTACGAATAAGTTAGTGTACAATTGTGGCATCGCTCAATACCGGTTTTTAGATGATATCAATCGCAAGCTATCGCCTCTTCAATTACACAGTCAATTGAAGCGAAAAGCTCTTTGTTTTGCGACTTTGCGAAATTTGAACTAATTCAAGGTCAAACAATTTTTAAATAAATACAGTGAAACACCAAAAAACAAACACCAACGATTGACACTTATCTCAACTTTAAATATATTAAATACAAATTTGTGCTGTCGTTTAAATTCCGCTGTTCATCTGTGGGAGCTGTACTTTATTTGGGTTTTCACTGTAATATTAAATGCATATGTCATATATTCAATAATATGTACATATATGTCTGTAGTCTAGACATAACACATGCCTGTCCAATTAGGTATATAAAAAACAATCGCAATTCGAAATCATTTTAAAATTTTTGAAAAATATATTATATTAGAAATGCTTTGAGTATATTGCATACATACACATATATCCGTAATATGTTATTTTATTCTGAGTACATACAAAACTTTTAAGAAGGTTTGGAAAAGACTTTAATACTTTTTAATTCCTCTTTTTGAAAGGCAGATTCCAATACAATTTGCACAATGATTAAGTATGCATTGCTGAAATTTGCTTGATTATCATTAGATTTAAAAAATCAATGTGGAATTCCGGTTATTCAACTACGACCATCAATTGTCCCACAAATGTTCTTGACTGTTATCAATAAAATGTTTGTATAGAATACTAATGAATGTTTTCAGTTGAACCAGTTAAAAACATTGCCCATTAAAGCGCGGTTCGAAATTGATTTAAAAAAAAGACTGAGAAATTATATAATAATAAAGACATATATGCTTAGTACACATATTAAGAGTGGGGAATAAAGAAATGCCAACAGCTGGAACAACATTTAATATTTATTTACCTTTTTGCGTTTTTGGATTGCCTCTAATAATAATATTTGTGTGATCTCAAATAAGTTCCATAAGCAATTCGTTCCCAGTTCTTTATTAAATTGTTTTTTATTTCTCACTCTTCACTCAACAGGTTTGTTTAAATTTGGGTATTCCAAATTTATTTACATATTTCTGTCCCCTCGATGAGCAGTGTCAAATGAGGGGGAATTTAGGGCAGTAAAACTATAATAAAAGACTCAATCTGAATACAGTTCTATTAAATGGACTTCGAACTATTAAAATTGATGTTATCTAAATAGATGTTGTGGATATGCTAGGCCCTTTGAGTGGTTATTAAACTGAAAAGTTTGGCTTCTTACAAAGAAATTGACAATATTTTCAAAATTTGAAATTGTGTTATAATCCCAGAAGGTATTCAATCAGTATCTCCAGCTACTCTGTAAAGACTTAAGAGCATACAATTCCATGTTAATGTATCGAAATATTTTTAAATTATCTCAGAACTGAGTACAGAGTATTTCCAAGTCGAGTATGTTTACTAGTTTAATTATATCACAGCCCAGACTGACTCAACAGTGATCCAAAAATAAAGTTTTCAAGAGCTCTCCCACATGGTCGTAATATTTACTTTGGTTGCCAATTTCAAGTCGCTGATTTTGTGGCATTTGTAATGACGCGACGTTTCGACTTTTGTGCAACTTACCTGGAAAGGAAACCGGTCTAGCGTATTAACCAACTTCCCCTTAACAGTGCGCAAAGAAATAATTTCCATTTCACCCACTGACGAAGACAACATCGACTATGCGATGCTTTAAACTAAGTCAGAGTGAGCAAATAAAAACGATGAATCTAATATATATACACATAAGTAAACATATGTTATCAGTATGACCACACTTGACATTTTGAACCCGCTGAGAGATTAATAAAATATGCGAAATACGTAATTGTAGTATAAACTCAGTTTAACAAACCGATGCTTGACGATAAAGTAGTCTGCTGTCTCAATAGCATTATCAACGTTCCAAGAAATAAATAAATAAACAAATAAATTTAAAGAAAACAAAAAATAATTATTTAGTTCTGGATTATAATTACAAGATACTTGGATGACGTCATTAGCATTAAATGATTATTAAAATTTGATGCGATGACTCACAATGCAACAAGTTTTCAGGTTATTCGTGCATTTCAAAGAGCGCATGCATTTATTATAAACAATAGATTGCTGTTGCTCGTGTACAGACTGCAATATCATTATTTTCATCGGATTTCATTTACATTCATGCATATGCATTATTACAGATTGTATAGAGAATGGGTTAACTAAGCTAGAACCACAACTAGTGGTAGTTTGCATTGAAAGTATATTAATATCAAATACGTAATAAATTCCGGAAATCTCAAATACAATCAGAGTTTATCTCGACATCTTACTTAATCATTGATAGTTTTTTTTTTAAATATCTTTATATAAAATATGCAATATTAAAGTAATAATAATTTAATTAGTTGCACTTTAGATTCCTATATGAACTATTCAGTCTGTAAATAACTTTGCTGGATAAAATAACTACTATGCAGCATTTCATTAGTTAAATGTACAAGTTGAAACTCTTTGCCCTGTTTTCTTATCTTCAAGTTGCGTTGTGCTCAATTTGTTTACATATTAATTTGGCATCAATAAGTTTGCCAGATTGATCAGTAGATATACTATTTATATGCAATCTGACAATGACACATCTCAATTTCTTTACAAATATTTGTAAATGAATTTCTCTGTAAAGTCTTATGAATTTATGAAAAGGTACAGAATTCTACATGTCAAGCTCGTTTATTGAGTTTTGCTATCTCCCATATATTAATTTGTGACGTACTTTATGATGAATTATTTTGTGACGTATTTCATGACGAATCTATTCTGTGACTTATTTTCGGATGTTTTTACTTTGTGACGTATCTCATTTATTTAGGTCATGACTTTATCAGTAATTTTGGATACGTATGAACGTATTCAGAAGTGCCACAGACTTCAAAGCTGATTTATTTATTGATTTATTATAAGATGGATGAATACGTCACTGTCAGTTGTGTATAGGAATTTCTAATTCCAATCTATAAGATTTTATTTAAATTAAGTATGTTAATTAGTTAATGACATGCTTACTTTTAAAATTAAAATAAAACTAAAGAAAGTTAAGAAAACTAAAATTAATTTAAAAATAACATCCAGATTTTTAGTTAGAATGAATCATATGGCAGAACACCTTCAACGTTCATTTGCAAAGATAGTTTCCGTTCACCTTGAGAGTGAAACTTGACCTTCCGATCCCCCAACAACCTCCCATTGTTAATTCTTAATGTCTGGGTGTGTGTCTATTAATTTTGCTAGCATTCTAACAATAAAGTCCTCGCAACATGAAAGCCGAAAGCTAAAGGCAATGGAGTGTAGCCACGCGACAAGCCGACCAAATCGTCAAGTTAATTACCATCACGGCTAACGCGCCCCAAAATGGGGCACAGACACCAAAAGTGGCAGCCAGGGCGTGACATTGCGTCAGCATTACAGGGCAGGGCTAGAGACACAGCTTAAGCTCTGACGCAAATATGGAGAATCAATAACAATAAGAGCTTGCAAAACTTTCAAAAGAATGAGAATGCGAGAGATTTGTAATCCGCTTTTGGGAATTGTCTACAGTGTTCACCCCGTTCACAAGTGGTTCAGTTAGTGCTCCGAGTATTATTAGCACAAATTGAATCAATTGTTTTATGCAAACAACAAATTAAAGCGAAATGAAGAATGACACTGAGAGATAGCGAGGGGTTACTTGTAACACATTTGTATTAGCGATGGTAAATCCATATCTAAATAGATATGATAATCAAATATTTTAAATTATAATAAACAGTATATTTAAGCTAATTGCAAACTTGACTGTAACCTGTAATAGAGTGGAGAAGGGTATTACATTTGTGAAAGTGAAATTTAAATGAGAATATTTGAAATCAGTGATTTTGAAGTTTTTGTTTATTAAGTCCTTTTAAATTTATTTTTGGTGCACTTCTGTATTTCTTTTTATGTGTTGTCGGTGTGCCCATATTTCTATAATAATAAATTTCTATATTAATAAATATAAATATATTTACATATATTTAAATATTTAAATATTTAAAATTGAGAAATAATTATAAAAAATAAATAACATTTAATATTTAAAATGTTTAACTGCCTCACAGATATCCTAAATGGACATTAAACTTAAATACATCAATTTTAATTTATTAAAAATTAAAATATTAAAAAATTAAAAATATTAAAAAAAAGCTTTAGTTAACCCTTAGTTCGTTTAATAAGTTCCGATCGATATCAGTTATTTCTTATATATCAGTATTGTACATTATATGATGTGCTTGCTTTATATGTAAATAAATACATATGTTTGTATATATATTTAACTTCATTATATTCTTCTTCCTCATTTTACTCTCTCTTCGTAAGCATCATTGCCCACTATTTAAATTGTCATCGCTAAATTTCTTATCTCTATCTCTGAAAGTATATATGTATATATATGTGTACACATGTATTCTTTGTAGATACACACACACAGTTGTAAATATTAAATCGCGGGTTTTTTTACATTCGAGAGTCCACGGTAGCCTGTTGATAAGCATTGGCTATACACGTATTTAAGAGCTTCAATCTGGCGAGAGCAGCTCAGTCAAAGTCGAGCTGGCCACGACAGTCATTTAAATATAAATCTTAATCGTTCATATTGAGATTGTTGAATTTAGAAACTAAGTCAAAAGTGATTCTACATTGAGATTGAAGAATTCGGAAGCTAAGTCAAAAGTGATTCTCCTCCATTTTGTAGCATGTCGCTCACAACGAGGCGACTGAGCAGTGTGCTCCTGTTGCTCCTCCTGCTGGCCACGCAGGATGTACAGGGTAAACGTTGGTTCGGTGGCGGTGGCAGCAAGAGTCGCTCCAGTTCCAGTTCCAGTTATTCGGCAAGACGTCCCTCATCCTCGTCCTCGTCGCACACTTCACACACCTCGTACGGTGGTGGCCATGCGGATAATACCCGTCTCAGTTATGGAGGGGGAAGTCATTCCCAGCCCAGTCACAGTGTCTCCAAGCCGGCCACGCCCGCTCCCGTAGGATGGAATGCGCCGAAGTCACAGGGTCCACCACCATCGTACTCGGCTCATAACCCAGCTGGTGGTGCTCACACCAACATCCATGAACCGCCGCCGGCGTACAATCCTTCCTACAAGGCCAATGCACCGCCTCCGAGCTACTCGGCGGCCACCAACACTCGCCCAGCAGCGGGCAACGCCGCCGCCAGTTCCGGTTCCGGTTCCAGCCATTCCCACTATACACCCGCTAGTGTCTACAGGCCCCGCGCGAACTCAACGGGAGGTGGATTTGGAGGTGGTTACCAACACACACCCATTACGGCCACCAATACACATGGCGTGCAGTCGAGTTATCCTGGCGCCACCTATCACAGTCCTGGTGCTCTACCTGCTGGAGCCACCTACCATCCAGCTGGTCATTTACCCGCTGGCGCCACCTATCATAGTCCTGGTGCTCTACCTGCTGGCGCAACCTATCACAGTGCGCCACCCGCTGGCGCCACCTATCATAGTCCTGGGGCTCTACCCCCTGGCGCCACCTATCACAGTGCTCCACCTGCTGGCGCCACCTATCACAGTCCTGGTGCTCTACCCCCTGGCGCCACCTATCACAGTGCTCCACCTGCTGGCGCCAGCTACTATCCAAGTGGTGGAGTGCCCCATGGAGCTACGTACTATCCCCAGCAGCCGGTTCACGCAATGCCCGCAGGTGCTACCTACCTGCCAGCAGGTGCTGCCATACCCGCTGGAGCCACCTACTATCCTCAGGCACCCAAGTCCTCTGGACCCGGTTTGGGTGAGTTAAAAATATACATTTTTCAATAATTTTTTAGACAGCAATTTTAAGTTTTGTGAGACAAATAACTGTCAGACAAAACCGTGGCAGACTCCATAAAGTACATATATTCTTGCTTTTATTTTCTTTTTCTCTTAAACTTGATGTATAAAAATTCAAATAATTTTAACATATCATTCTTAATTTTAAAAAGCGGTTTTTTTATCAGTGTACCATAGCACGCCTTTGTTTACACTTTGAAATATTATATAAACAGGTTTAGCTTGATATCATTCATATACCGAATATTTTATGCCAATTAGATTTCAAGTAATATAATTATCGGTAATCCACAAAATTATTAAACTACGCATCGATTCGCTTAAAATTGTATTTTTGAATAATATATTGATGCATATGTCACCGTCTACCCCAAAAATCATATAACATTAAGTTCTCGTATTCATGACCAATTGAAAAGAATTGCATATTAATATTAATATTACATTTCCAAAAAACTACTCTTTCAAATCTACAATCTTTACAATCTAAAAATTCTTCTTCCTCCAGGAACTGGACTTATTGCTGGCGCTTTGGGAGGTGCGATTTTGGGACACGTTCTTACTCCCCAACATTCATCCGGAGGCAACTACGGTGGTGGCAACTACGGTGGTGGTGGTGGTGGCAACTACGGAGGCGGAGGCGTTAGTGGTGGCAGCAACGGCGGTGACGACAAGATCATCATTATTAACAATGGACCACCAGGATCGGTGACTACATCTGAAGTGGGACATGGCACAACGGTTATCAACGCTGGCGCACCACAACCACAACCAGCATCTGCTCCTGTTCAACCCGCCGCAGTTTATCCAGCTCCTGCCCCAGCTCCTGCTCCTGCTCCAGCTCCAGTTGGTGACACACATTTAGCACCATTGGCGCCTTTAACACCAATTAGTGCACCACAACCAGTTGATGGCTCCGTTGCTGCGCCTGCAGTTGCCACGGCCGTAAATGCCGCACCACCAGCTGCCGGAGCTCCTGCTGATCCCAATGTAACCCCCGCACCTGGGGGCATCATCTGTGTGCCAGTTCGCGTGCCCGAGCCGGATCCAAAGGATGCCACGAAGACAATTGAAGTTGAGAAGATTGCTTGCTATCCGGCTCCACCTCCAGAAGCGACGCCTCCAGTAAATGGCACAGCACCTGCTGTCAACGGTGCAGTTCCTCCAGCAGTTGGTGGTGCCCCGCCCTTAGCTCCCCTCGCACCGATCCAGCCCACACCGATAGCTGTGCCCGAAGGATCCGTGCCATTGGCTCCCCTGCAGCCCGGTGGTCAGCCCGATATCATGCGTATGCCCGGACAGACGTCGGCTCGACTCTCGGCGGAGTCGGGATTACACGATGCACGCAGCGGTGTGAAGTCCATCTCTCAGTGGAGCTCTTTGTCAGCCCTGGTGACCATTCTGGTGGCCTACTGTCTGCACTAGTTAACCAAGCTGTAACCCAAACCAAATAGATTGCAGTCAGTCTGGCGATTAAACATCTCTCAGCATCATCAGATGGTTCACCTCTTTATTTTGTAAACCAAACGAATTTTACACACATAATATACTCGAACTTCTGTAAGACTCCATAATAAAAGAAATCTCTAATAAAAAGTGAATATATTTAATTTATAAAAAATAAAGCGAGAGATAAACGATTTAGGTATTTATTTGAATTTTCAAATTATACGGGTAATTTTGTGTAGCGCACTCTGTTGCTAACATACTCAACTAAGAATATTTATTTTCACCTCACTTGTAATGTTTTGTGGATCTTGTCTAACTGAGAAAGGATAAACGCTTTCTCACTATTTACAGCGTCATCTGTCAACAGTGCGTATTAACTGGCTCACTTATCTAAGACTCAATACAGGTCGTTGTCTTTGCTTTCATTCAGCTTGTGGAACAGCATTGCCAAGCCTAATTCATTTTTTTATTTATGCAACAACCAATGCGTAAAAGATTAGCGAAGACACCTGACGCAGATTTCTTACGGAATGTAAAGTGGATCAAAAGTGGAACCAATTGGCAAAGGTTTCTTAAAATTCTCGTTATTAGCGAAATGCAGTCGATTTCAATTCGCATTTTTTTAAGTTATTAAACTGAATAGTAGTATATAGTAAAAATATCAGTTAACCCAATTAAATAAATAGATAAGATAATTAATAATTAACTATATATTTTATATATGTGTACTATCATCAATCATAGCTTATACAGTTTTTGGAACACCACACCAATTTTCACAATTAAAATCGGATTACTCGCTTTTCCTTCCATAATCCCAATTCACACTCCAAATTGCCTTGGACTAAACTTTTTCATGCTTTTAGTAGACTACTTAAATTAAGTTTGCTATTTTTCTGCTTCATAGATATTAATTTTATTCAAATTTTGTTTACAAAAAAACTTTTGTTTGTTCCTTCGTGCATATGTTTGAGTGTGTAGGGAAAGGATTCTCATTAAGTTGAGGCTTGTAAAGTGTGAGTATGAAAGCATTTTTCGTAGAATTTCAATCTGCTTTAATTTATTTCATTGAGTAAAATTTATGCAATAATTGAAATTCTGACTAAATTTTATATGTAACTAAAAAATTTGATTTTTTATTATTCACAAATACATAAAGTGTACAAAGGTCAAATAAAGGTATGTAAAGAGTATCTCAACTATCCAATTGTAAGGTAGATGAATAAATCTGTTGTTTTCCGATTAAAAGATGCAGCCAGACGTCTCTGGCGACTTGGTCCAGTAAGATAAAATACACAAAGAGTATGAATCCTTGGATTGTGCCCGTAATGCAGAAGAGATAAGTGAAAAATAATCCCAATCTATAATAGGAGCAAATGCCAAAGATCCAAGTCAGGCCGAGCAGAGAGAAAAGTAGAACGAAAAGTCGCAATTGTCGCCAGAGAAGCTGAAAGTTTTGATTCTGCATCTGGGAGATGCTGTAGAGGATTCGTCCAAATGCATAACCATTGATGATTAGCACCAATCCGATTGGCAATACGACGCCATAGGCCAAGCCATGTCCTGATGGATAACATAAAGTGCCAATGTCATCCTCATTTATAATGGGACTGTACGAGCTGGAGTCGATAAAGAGCAGCAACAAAGTTGGTAGCAGGGGCATCAGCCAGGCTAAAGTTGCCACACGGAGCACCACATGCTGTGATCTCACCACAAGGACTGTGACAAGTCTCTGGTATTGCAGGTAGCCGATGAGCAGCATCCAACTGAACAACAGCAACACTGAGTACTGCAACAATGCACCCAAGGCAATGCATTCAGCATGATTCTGAATGAATGAGAAATGCCACACCCATTCATTGATGTAGACCAATAATAAAAGGATAAAAAGGAGTGACAAGGCCAGACTTAGATTCAGCAGCAACTTTGTTGCCTGCAGTGAACGCCATTTCTTGGACACAGCTGCCGTTAACCAAATGGCCAATAGGCCAAACAGCGAGATTCCACAACCAAAAGCGGTGATGTCATCCAACATGGACTCATCAAGAAGTTTCTTCTCCTTATCCTGGTCATCTATAATCCGTTGCTGCTTAAAACTGCCACCCACGAGAAAGGCAAACTGGGTCAAGTGGCTTGTGTAGCAAACAGCAATTGGATCGTCACTCGATCCACGTTTATGGGTTGTAATGCCTTCCTTCTCCCACGTATTGTACTTCCAGTAACCACAATATGACTCAATGGAATTGCCTTCCGTATTCACTTCCACGTAGTTCTCATTGCGCAGCAGAAATACCAATCGATGGGGCAGCTTATCTAAAATGGATTTAGATTTAGGAAGAGAGTATAAGGGTATAATACTTTTAAATTTGTGGCATAAATTCAAATCAATCTCATGTTAATCTACCTTATTCAATATTTACTGAGAAAATTGCTCAAAGTTTCGTGTTATTCAATCACTTTATTATATTGTATTATCAATTTATAACCAATCAATCAGAAGAGAATAATTTCATTATGATTAGAATAGCTTTATTGAATAAAATTTGAGATGAGAGAAAAACACTTTTAAACTTATTCAATGTAGTAATTTTATTCTAATTTATAATTATTAATTATTTACTTTTGTCTTTAATTTTTCTTTTCGAGAATGCCAAAACCAATTTAAAAAGCTTTGCACTTTCTGAAAGCTAATAAATATATAAACCATTTGAATAGTAAATAATATTAATTCATTTTTAAATGACAAAAGCGTCAATATTGAATTTAACTTGTATTCAACAATCAATATTATCTTTAATATACCTCTAATTTTTAATTACTTCTGCCATTTTTAATGTAGTTATAGTCTTCACTTACCAGATACTTGGGGTATATTTATAGAGAGGACATGGCTTTGTAGTCTAGCCTTATCAGTTTGAGAGTGGCTTTCAATGAAGAACGCATTGTTTGCATAAATCTTGAAGATTAAATATGTAGCTCCAGATCTTTGCAAAGCTGTCCACAATTCATCTGTTAAATATGTGGCAGTCTGCAGACCAGGTTCAGCCTTCAGATCATTCAGACTCTGATTAGCGTAGAGTAATCGATACCAGAATCGATGATGCCTGCAGTTTTTTCGCTGAAATCCTGCTTGATCGTAGATGGCAATGCCAGTGAATTTATTGCATTGAGGATAGAGATAAAAAACGCCGAGACTTCCCCCAATTAAAATCTGAACACCGTTGGCGACTTTGACATCAACCAGATTCCTCGGCATGGGAATAGATCTCTGCTTCTTGCAGCTTTTAAGTGGTCCCAAATTTGTTGCCACTTGATTCATGTAGTCTTCAAAGTTGTAGAGCAAATCATTCGTGGCATTCAGACGTGATGAGAGCTCCAAGACCGAAGTATCCGTGGTCATCAGTTGATTATACAATCCAATAATTTCAGTGCTGACGGCCTCGTTCTTTGGCTCTTTCGACACCAAGTTGATAATCTTGTTAACATTCAGCACATCAACGGGCTGCATTTTATGATTGGCCTGGCTAACAATTCTGGTTACATTCTGCACAATATCTCTGCAATAATTCGGAATGGAGTCGCGAAAGGGAGCTCCCTCATTGAGTTCAACGCTGATTTCATTTAGGCTTTCGCTCAACTCGTTCGCAGCCAGATTTACCTGGCAGGTGACGTTGCCTAGATTCTCCCATTTATTATTCCCAAGGCAACGACGCACAACTGGAAGACCAGTTTGATTCACACACAGATGTCCCATCATGGCAAAGTCATTCACGAAAGTCAATGGAAAATAGTTATTAAATATTGTTAAATTTACACCGCCGTTCTCATCGCGAAATTCGTAGAAATGTTTAAAGCTTATTCGCGGACAGTATTCAATAGATCCTGCGTAAACCGGAATGACACTCAAAGTCAGCCAAAGTTGGCAATAGTTAATAGAGAACATTTTCAGTTCTCTAGCGAATCTTTTAAAGTTTTAAATCCTTTTCAAATTAACTTTCTGACTCCACGTCCACGCACGTACTAACTACAGTCCGACTTGAATAAGATTTATATTTATTGATTAATCATAATTATAAACCACAGGATTAGTGTGTATAGCTTCTCTTATACGATTTATAAGAACTTACACAGAGTATTTTTATTTTGTCAATCAGTGTGCAATCTATTTAAGACGTCTGTTCATTGAAACTTTTGTATACTCCTGATAATAGAATTTCTAATATTATTCAATAAATATATAAATATATTATTTTCCAACTCAATTTTATCGTATAAAATATTTCCACTTTTATATATTCAAGATTAAATTTAGATCTTCTCTCAATGCGAACTCTTTCTATGGTTAGTTTATGACTCAAAGCAATCTATCGCGATAAATACTTGACGTAATAAAATGACGTAAAATTCAGATTGTACATATAAGAGTATGTATAGGAATTTTTATATAATTTCCAGTTCATTTTCATGTTAGTCAGATAAAGGGACACCCAAACCTTAACCTATGTCAACATGGTATTTTAAGAATTTATCAGATTTTATTTTATGTTGAGTAACAAAAATAATAGTACAGATTCATTTAAATAAAAAAGCTGCAGATAAGTTTGAACAAAAGTTTTAGATACGTTTTTGTGACACAAAGACTTTATATAGAAAATAATAAGAAGGCCAACAACAGGAAAAGCTTTACATGTTGGTAAACAGGAAATTACATATGGCTTTTGTCAATGTCAGTAAGTAAGTCTGAAAATTTGGAAAGTATAAAATATATATATATAAATACTTTAAGCTTTTTTATATTCTTAAAAAAATATATAGAGGAGGAATTGAACTGAGAAAAGCAGAAAAATTGTATCATTTTGTAAATTATATCCAGCTATAAGCTACTCTTAAATTAAATGCGATCATGTGTCATGCAACTTTAAATACACTTCAATTGTAGACCAATTTATTGTTAAGTAATATCCCATAGACTTGAACAAAACATATTTTAGCATATAGAAACAACAATTAAGCAATCTGCTTAAATTTATCTTGAATTTTGACAGAATGGCGTTGGAAAACTGTGTTTAGTTTGTGGAACAAAGTTTGTCATGCGGTCTAATGCCACAAAATGTTGATAACAAGACGTTGACATGCATCTAAAAAGTATTCAAATTTGCATGCTAATGAATGCTGTGAAACTATTTGAACTCATGCTGGGGTGTCTCTACCAGACAACAACATAGCAATTTCAATATATACATATGTATAGTCTAAAATGATATCAGAAACTTGTAGACAATTTAAAGCAAAAGCCAGCAGCCAACAGTAATTAGATTTTGGAATTAGAAATTGTGTTGAATTGGTGAGAATCATAAACAGTCAGAAATTGCAAGCATTTAATGTAAGTTAACCATTGCAATTCAACCTAGTTAAATCACTTTAGATTGGCTAATTGCATAGGGGAATAACCTAAGTTTTATTTTAATATCTATTTATTTTAGGAATTTCCTTGTCGTGAATGAACTCGTTTAACTACTGTGTAAACTTTGTCAAGGATATTGCATTGCAGTTGAATGGGCCAAGGACATTTTAAAAGGGTTTCAGCCAGCAGCAAAGTCATCGAGTATTCGCATTTTATGCCCTTGTTTATCAAGTCAACTGTTCACTCATTCACTTTGGCCTACGAGTTGCACTTGTCGATGCATTCATTTGAACGCGTTGTACTCGTATTTGAATTTGCACTTCACTCGGAATGCATTCATGCATTTTATAAGGTAACTTTTAACCAAAGTCAAGGTAAACTTTGGCTCTAGCCAAAGTGGTCTAACAGTTGGCCAGGTAATAATTGTCTCATTGTTTCAGAAAGGATGGTTCTGTTTATTTATTAATGCAATAAATTGAAAAAGTTTTTAATGGAAAAGCATAATCAATTTAAGAATAACATAAAAGAGACAAATACGGTCAAGGGGATCTTCTTTGGAATTGCATTTTTCGACAGACAAGAGCTACTTTAGTCTGCATTTTATGAGCACTTAATCGGGACTCGGGTACTCAAGCAACTCTTTCACAAAATTCAATTTGTATATTTGATAAGCTTTCCCCAACGGCTTCGAAGACCTTTTAGCACAATTTGATTAGGATTAGAATACTTAAACATAACAGCGACTGTCGCAACACTCAAAAGATTTTGGCCCAAATCTATTTTCCCTCTTCCATTTTTCACTTTCCATTCATGGTACAACAACTGTGAAGCACATTTTTGTATGCTGCGCTCCTGTCTGACTCAATAGAACGAATATAAAAGGTCAATAAAATTTGTCTGGCGGGTCTAAATGTAATTGTGCTGAAGCAATTGTTGGCTGTGACCATGCAACAACAAAAGAAACAAGTGAGACTAATTTCGATGTGAGTGCTTGAAGAGGAAAAGTAATAATAAAGAGAAATCAAATAACTTAATTTGTTTATAATATATAAAGTTTATCATAAGTTCGTTATCTAGATTGTTTTGCTTATTATAAATAAATTCATTATAAATAAGCATCTATTTAAAGCTATAGAAAACATTGTTCAATTTAAAAATCTATAATTAAATCTATTACTCGTTTTTAGCTGCCGCTTTTTCCATATCCTCGATAGTATAGTGGTTAGTATCCCCGCCTGTCACGCGGGAGACCGGGGTTCAATTCCCCGTCGGGGAGGAAGCTATTAATTTTTTTCTGTACCTGCAATTTGTATTTTTTCTCGTTTTAGAAAAAAGAGGATTAAAAATAAGTAGCCTGCAGTTACCTAAAAGCCAGAACCATTTATTAAATTGTTGAATAAAATAAATTCATCTAGCTTATATTTATTTAGCTGATAAGAAAGCGATCTGTAGAAAAAATATGTATATTTAAAAACATGACTTACGCTTTTTAAATGCATTATATTATATTAATTGTCTTAAAACATGTAAGCTATTGTTGATTAAAAAATAGATTGGTAATAAGAATGATGTGTGAAATACTCGTAAATTTGAATTCTTACTACTACTCTCAATAGCTACGAGCACTAAAACGTTATACGAGAATTATTTAAAAAGTCGTATATAATTAATTAAGAACCTTCTTTTAGACATCTCAAGTTGAACAACTTCTACGTGTTTCTGTATGTGGCAGAGATTAAATGCAACATACTCGTAATCAACTGCAACTGTCTGATAAGGGAAAGCCTTCACAAACGAGTACATATTAAAAGTTCGACTTGCATCTTCGTTGGCATTTTAGCCGCCAATTAAGGGGTTACATGTTTGCTGTCGGTAAGCAAAACTCTTCTATTGCGGTTTCATTAGTGGCCAAGTAAATGGATCGAAGACTGCATTCCTTTTACCATCTCGTACTGAGCGGTTTTCTTCCTTCAGAAAAACTTTCGCAACGCCAATTTTCTTTTACAAAACTTTTGTGTCGCGTTTTTCTCATTGTTGCGTATAAATTGCTGTCAATTAGTTTAATTGTTTTACTTCTCTTTTTTGGGGTATTTTTCTCGTTCCTATTCTTACTTCCTAATGATGACCATCATTGATAAGTTGCGCAATTATTTTTCAAAATTCAATAAGAGAAAAAAAACAAAAGTATTTGATACTTTAATCGATTGGATTCTTAAGACTTACATCTAAGTTTTTTTATATATTTAAAACCTTTTAATTTAGTTGAATTGATGGTATTACTTTACATTTTAATTAGAATTTTTCATTACAAAATAATAAAAAAGAACATTTCGGTGCAATAAATGTCTCTCAGCCATATAACAATTAAATTTTATAGCATCTGCAATGATTCGGTTTGGAAATTTATCGGCGCTTTAAAAGGGGATATAATGCCACATCGGGTGGCAGGACATGAGTTCAGCAACTTGGTGACACTCCACGTAATCGGGAATTATAACATAAATTTTAATTAAATCCCACACACACGTCTGACAAACTGCCAAATGTATGGGCAGAGCACACGTAGACCGCATAAAAAGATTAAAGAAGGATTTTCCATAGCTTTAATATTTTATTATTTTTTTTTTTTGCAAAAGACGATTTACTCAACACAAAACAGCTTTGGTCATATTATTAATGTTTCTTTTATTCAGCCTCAGTCCCTCTTCATAATAATTAGAAAAGTTTACAAAGTAACTCAGAATCAGTTGATTGATGGGGATTACGAATAAATTTAATGGAATGAGAAGCGCGAATCGAGCAAGGAACAGCTGCAACATATTTGAATTATGTTTAAACATTTAAGAGTAATTGTATTTATTGATACACATTTTAATTATGCTTACGGTCTCCTCTTGGTTACAGCTATTTCATGTATAACTTGTGCTTCACTTAACAATTCCATTGGCTGCAATTGCCAGTCTGCAATTTGGCTATTAAAGTGTTGGCCACACACATAGGACATCCTCGTCCTGCCCTGCAGACATTTTCTTCTCTTCATGCTTTGGCTTCTATATTAACATAATTGTCCTCCAAGGACCTTCAGCTATTGCACAATAAAAGCAAGTACAATGAAACTAAACCATGTCCACGCTGTCCTCTGCCATAACTGTGCGATACTCCACAGCTTGTGTGTTCATAAAAGGACCATAAACATTTTTATGACCTTTGCCCCTTTTATTCCAATATATAATGTGCAAAGGAGAAAAAAAGGTTTATCTGTATTAAAGCGTTGGCAAATGTGCTGAAATTATAGTTATTATATTAGAGTTAGACCAGCTTAAAAATAAGTTCTTTTAGTAGGAAAAAGTCGAAGAGGAGATACCCTCTAAGCAGATCTGAAAAACCCTAAACAGTTGCATATGCTACATAATAAAATAATAAAAGAGAGAGAGGCAAAGTGAAAACTTTATTCGACAAGGAAGAGAAGAGAGTTAGTAGTAAAGGCAGCAGTTGATTACTTCCGATATTAAACTGTAGAGCAAAAATTTTTGGCAAACAATATAAAGAGAAAGACGAAGGAAAACATTGACAATAAGGCAATTTAATTATTTGGTTAACTTATTAAAAAATATCTATATTATTATCGCCTGTCTGTTTGCTTCTCCAGTATACACAGACTATAAGAGTAAATATTGCATAATGTAGATGATTTTTAGCGAGCTGCCAGTTTGATTTTGCGTTTGCTTTCATCTTAAATGCCCTGAAGTGTTCAGCGTGAAGAGATACTGCCCATCACATCATAACGTCATGACATCAATCTCCTTTTACTAAAAATTCAGGTTGCTTTATGAAATTTTACTGAATGTGCTGGCAGCTGCAATGATGTCGCAATGGAGGGTATGAAATGACTCTAATACCAGAGTAGATGACCTGCATATACCCAGTTAAAGAGGTAAAAGTTGTGCCTATTTTCTACTTATTACATAGTAAATTTTTAAGTTATTTTCCTAAAGTTGCATTATTTTGGGAGTAGCCAACGATTTCTTTACAAAGTGATCAATAAATTTTGTCGAGGGTCATGTGTGTGCAACGAACAAGGAAGAGGAGGAAAAACAAGAGAGAGAACAAGAACAAAGAACAAGCAGCAGCAATTCGATTTGTTTTGAACTGTGCACACGTCCAACATGTCGTATGTGTAACAAGTGTTGCACATAAATTCGGCAAACCGCAAGATAAATAAAACTCAAAGATGTATGATTTAAGTTGTGTTTTTGGCTTTGCAAAGTGTTGGACAACAAATTTCAAGCAATTTGTTGCCTTCACAGAAAACATTAAACTTGTCAAGATTGAACAAGTTATCTTCATCTATAATTTGCATACAATTTAACAGAAGTTCGTAGTTTGTGTAATTGTTTATTTGACTGAAAAACGAATCAATGTTGTATTATTTACTGGACTTCAAATATTATTTTATTTGTTGGCTTTAAGATTGAATCTTTAAGCTTAATTACTTGATATCTTTAGGCTGAAAAAGACATTTATAAACATATAAATGTGAGAATTTTAAAGCTATTTAAAACCATCTAACACAAAAAAACATTATAAAGAGTAATTAAAAAACCATTTAAATTTTTGATTTTTCATATTAAACGTTGTAATAGTTTTCAGTCATTACATTTTCACAAAAACTAATTTTTTCACATTTGTACAGCTGTAAATCTATAAAAGCTATTACATGGAATGCATTAGGCTGCATAAATATCTGCTGACTGTAACACAATTCATGGCCTTGCAAAACACATTACTTGCACACACTATGACTGCATTTACACACATTCACACACCCACACACACACACACACACATTTGGAGGCTGCAGTCCTTATGGCATGTTGTCTCTTTGCTTCCTGTGCCATCAGACATCTTTGACACTTGGGGCTTTGTTACTACCAGTACGATATGCGTTTGGCTTTCAGTTTTGGCCATAAATTCGCATACATAAGAAATTTGTTGGCAAAGCCAGAGACTTGAAAGTTTTTGTTCCTTTAACTTACATATACATGCAATGGGAGATTATGCAACTTATTCGAGATATGTTCGAGATGTTTAGTGAGTTATAAAATATTTTTGCTGGTCCTGTCCTGCATACCGAATATTAAATATTCTAATGTTATATTTAATTATTAAATTTGTATATTAAAGTCTCCAATGTTCTATTAGAGAACTTCCAAATTCAAACATCAATTTTTATTGTTGAATATAAATAACTTAATAAAATAAATAAAATATTCGATTGATTGATTTTAGTCATTTTATTAAGAAAATGTAAAAATTGTTGAACAAAATTATTATCCCAGGACTCCGAACATCATTCAATCAATCAATCAATCTGAGGTGATGAACGCCGCTCACTTTGGCCGTTTTCCAGGCGTACAATGCTCGGTCAACGTTACCGGAGGCCTCCACGAGGAGGAAGTGAGTCGACTTGAGACGCCTGATCAATAAGGATCGCGCTGGGTTTAACCTGTAGAAGCAGTCAGCAGCTGTGCCCTATGAGTTTTACGCCTCCATGGCCTCCATGCGATGTTATTGCTGTTCCAAATTCGTTTTCTTTACTTAATTTAAATCATACATTAGCTTCTCAGCATTGTTGGGTTCTTCACAGTCAAAAGAAGCCATCATTAGATCTGCAAGAGCAAAAGATAAGTTTCATATTAAATAGTTTTCGAATAATATGATCAGATTAGACATGTTTACTGATTTTCTCATAATAATCTTTTAAGCTGTCAAGTGCCTGGTCATTGGTTAACAAGCTCAGCTTGGCCTGACCTCATTATGGACATTCCCTGTCCATAGGACTTGGGGTTCAAGTGGTGCAAAGACTGACAAGAAACCAAAGTGGATACTTGTACCAGGAATGTTACATTTTAATAGACAAACAAGGAAGAAAAAAAGAACAACATAGCTTAATAAAGTTACAACAAACTGGCGGCTGGCCAAAAAAAAAAAAAAAAAGAAGAAAGATGAAATGTTTGTGCGTTATACGTATGTTGAGCAAATGTAGCAAAATGTGGCAAAACTGTGGCAGCCATGTCCACTTCACACCATGAGACCATTAAAATTCTACAGTGGTGCAAAGCGCTTGGCTTCGTCGTTGGTCAACAGATGTGCTCCTGACTTGCCACAGAAAGCCATCCTCCTACTGCACTCTGTTGTCCCTCTGAGTTTATAGGATTTAAGCCCGCATTCTTCTCTGCTCGAGCACAAAAAATTACATACATACATGTGGTATCAACATTTACGAGCCCCTTACCCAAAAATAAAAAAAGGGTTGCCTTTGTTTGTGGAGGGATTAAAATGGTTGGTCATGGTACGAGTATCTACATTTTCTTGTTCACTTTTAATAGAGTCGTGTGGGCAAATACTTTTTTCTTTCCATTTCTTGGTCAGATGAAAATTTGTGCAGCTTCGCTTCATGTTGTTGTTATAATTCTTGTTTTGTATATTTTATCCCACAGACTGTGCACTTGACGCATGCTGAGAGTGTTGGGCCTAACAAGCGGTCCTCTGTGTTGGGTCAACAGATTGTCATCTAAAGTATATAAAGAAAAACATTTTTGGCACTAGACCACAACTTGATTGCTTCGCAGATTCCATTTTTGATGAAGGAATGTCACCAAATTTGACTTATGCGGTTCATTTTGTCAAGCTTTGCATTGGTATTTCAATTTGATTTGTGGAATTTGGGCATATAGAGAATTACTACGAGAAATTCTTTTCTCAACCTATCTTCATTGATTGCATGTCAAAATTAAATTAGCTGACTATACTGACTATACTTAATCAGCAGCAATTATTCATAATATTATCAAATTTACATAGTTAAGTATTTTAATGATTGTTGACTTGATTTGTTAACAGAGTTGAATATTTCAATTATTTATGATATTTCTTATATCGTAAATATAAATTAAACTTTCTTAACCAAAAATTGTAAAAACCTTTTTTTGACTTATTTTATTTTTATCTGACATTGCCTAAACATTTTCTGTTGTTGAACAGATGTGTCTATTCTGTATTCAATAGGCACCAGACGTAATGTGTGTCTGAGTTTAGAATGTGTTTTTTTTTTTTGGTTGTATGATATCCTGTCCGTCCTTAACATATGACTGACAGCTGGTAAAAACAGGTTGTGTAAACTGAAAAAACATTCCGGAAATGTCAGAAAAATCCTCTAACATAACTTTCAAGTGGCTGAGAGATTAAGAGTTTTATGTTTCCATCAACAATGACTTGAGAATTGATATAACAATACCTGTGTATATATCTGGTGTATACATATCTGACATAATTCAATTTAACTCTCAATTCTTTAAACGACAATATCATTACAGAGATTCCATTGTCTAGCTTAATAATTTAAGTTGACATATCAGACTTTGAAACGTACTTTAAACTACCGGAGAACACTCTGAGCTAATCTGAATACTTTAAGCCACTTTTTAGCTTGTCAATATGCCAAGGAAAATCCATCCGCGAAAAGTGCATTTTTCAAATTCTAGAGCTGTGCAAATTACTTAGATAACAACGTAAATAACTTGACTGGAAAAATATTTATTTATAGTGGGCAGCATCAGGGCAAAGTACGAGATGTGGCTAAAGCTGCATTTAACTTATCAAGAAACTTTCGGTAACTTTTACTTGCATTTCCCGTCGTTCCTGTCGTTGGCTTCAAGTTTACCTAAACTTTCAAGTTAGAGGACAGTTTTGAGATTTGCGGTTCGAAGCAAAACTGATTTAGAAGTTCGTGCTGGACTAAATACTTACCTTACCACTGGAAAATAAGTGGTTTTTACGCAAGAATAAATAAATATGTATAGCTCTTTGATGTCAACAAATTTGCCGAAGCATTTCCACTTAAGTAGCTGAGCTTAACTAATATGAAAGATACACTTTATTTTAATTGAAAAATTAAATAATAAAAAATGATTTTCTCATGTTCATGGTAAGTTTAGTAGTTACTTAATATATCAAAATTATCTATTCAATTTACTGCCCATACTCATACCACAGGCAATGTGTAAACTAAGTTCATTCCAAGTTTATCAACCTCATTGCAACTTGTCAGACACACCTGTGCTTCTTGCAAAATAATTCATTTATTTCTGAATGTAGAGTTCCACTTTTATTCAAAGCACATTGTTCGACTGCAAGTTTTCCAAAGTTTTCTCACCTGTTTGCACTTTTCACGCATTTTGGCCAAGCTCGAAGTATCGTAAAAAGCTGTTCTTACGAGTATGAGTTCATAAATTGCATTTACCTCACATTAAGTTGCACATCATGCATTGCATTTCAATAAACTTTTTGGGCAACATACAAGGGCTCAGATGCAGCTGAGAGCAAAGAGTTGAGCCTTTGCAATTTGAGGTTTTCAGTACAACAACAACAACAACAACAACAACAAAAAAGTGCTGACTCAGTCATAACTTTTCATTCTTCTCCTTGGTCGCTGTCAAGATGCACCAAAGACAACTTTTTTTGTACGTACGACTTTGTTGTTTGTCGCCTGTGGCAAAATTCTTCAAAGTATCCCACGCTTCCTGGGTTTTTAATGAGTTCGGTCTATGTGGACCTTTCATTTCAGCACTATGCCTGGTTCTCTATTTTATTTCTTTTTTTTTTTTTTGCTTTCTATAAGTATTTTTCTTTCACTTTTGATGTCGTCACCGCTGCTTTCCTTTCCTGCACTTTGTTTGTGTGAAAACTACTCGTACTCGTATCTCAACGTGCAGTTCGTCGTTGACAGCTCCAAGAAGGATTTCAAAACTTTGTTTCTGCTTCAGTTAGACTACACGTGGTGTAACTTATTGTAGGTGTTGTTCTCGTTGTTATCCTTGAATTGTCTCTTAAACGTATTGTTCTTTTCACCTTAAGTAAATATTTACGGATGAGAGCTATTTGTGTAGCTTTTACCATGTTATTTGAGTCGGAAATAATCTAAATAGATATATCAACTGGTGGGGGTTCCGTCTATAAGATATAATAGCAGCTAAGTCTTCTTAGATTATATGAATATTTATTACCCTTTCTTTTCAAGCCTATTCAAATATTTTACACAATCAAGAAGAGCTCGAAAGGGGTTTGAAAATTAATTCTTGTTAAGATTCAAAACTGTTGGTAAGATAAAATGCTCTTGGTAGATAAAGTCAGCCAAGTGTTAACTGAATGTTTGAACCCTTTTATGGTCGTAAACTGTTCATTTTGCCGTTTTATTGCGGTTATTAATTTGAATTAATTTCCCGGCAAATGGCGTTACTGTGTCCAGGAATGAAAATTGATTGTGCGGCATCTTTTAATGGTTCCCACATCACATTAAAAAATGCAAAAATATATCATTTACATTTTCCTTACGTAAATAAAAAAAAAAAATACAAGTGAAAAATATTTATAACTTTTGTAGGTCTCTTGTTTTTTTTGTACTTTAATTGCCTCACTTGTGGAAGTATGTGCATATAATGTGTGCGCTGCCAGCTGCATTGCATTTAATTTTTCATTTAAGGCATTTAAGTAGCAACACACACTTAAACACTCACACTCACACTAACACACACATACACAGGCACTTTTCCGGGCCACTTGAAGTCATTGCAAGTTGGCCGCGTTTCACTTAAACTTCGCACAAAACAAACAAACACTCAAATGCCGACTAGGGCCAGTGAAAAATGAGAAAAATGTGGAAAATGCGATAAAGTACGTGGAAAGTGGATAGAATAAAATGTGAAAAAACTACTAGCAAAGTCTGCCTGCACTCGTTGAAAGTTTGACTTACAATATTACTTACCCGCTTCGCTAAGTTTTGTAGTTTGTTGCATATGGCAACAGAAGTGCTCATACTCTCCGCTGGATGGCGCCACTGATGGCTTCATTGCCTGCATGTGCTTGGTAAAGGCCCCAACTATTGCCGCCATGCGATCGAAGGCAATTATATTGATGTGGCCATTTGGTAAGCTGCAAATGAAGAGAGAGGGGAAACAGCTGATGAAAATATGGTATAAAGAGCATAAGCGTTAGCTGTGCATTGTCTGTCTGTCGGCAATAAAATATTCCCCAGCTGCAATTTGATGCAAAGTTCACAGTGCAATTAAAATCAGCGTCTGCATTGGCTACCCGTCAATTGTGAGTTTGATTAGCGCATTGAAAAGGCGATTTACGCACACGCATCATTTGATTTTGTTTTCGAATCGAATGCGGCATTGAAAATGGTTGAATGAATGATTTTCCGCTCTCTGCCATCGCTCGATGACTGAGCATGAGGCTAAACAAATTGCAGCCAGTGTTGGCTTAAGCCCAATTGACATGGCTAACCAAAGAGTATGCTCAACTAGAATAAACGCAGTACTAAAATTCGTAATTAAATTTAAATTTTAATAGACCAGGGATTAAAACCTTAACCGAAACCGTAACCTTTAACCAATGAAAACCTATTGAAATTTGTAACCGTAACTGAAACCGTTACCGAAAATATTTTTTCCGCTGTACAGAAACCTATAAACCGAAACTCTTTAAACTAACTAAATATCCGTTTAGTAACCGATTAATTTATAAGGGTTTATTTCGGTTCTGGCCGTCGCAGCTACTGAGCAACTTTGATAATTTTGAACTGCCATAACTCTGTCAACAGTCAATCAATTTCCATGCGCAATGTAAATTTAAGCATGATTTTACATCTTAATTCGTTCTGCATTTAAATTTTGTTCATTTTGAAAATTTGAAATATTTGAAATTTTTCGAAAAATGATAAGGGGTAACACTGTAAAATTTCTAAAAAATTCAAAATATTCAAATTTTTAAAATGAACAAAATTTAAATGCAGAAGGAATTAAGAGGTAAAATCATGCCCAAATTTATATTGCGCATGGAAATTGATTGACTTTTGACAAAGTTATGGCAGTTCGAAGTTATTAAAAATCAGTAAAATCAAAATAATCGAAATGTTCAAACCAAATTAACCAAATTTATATGAGATCAAATTATAACAAAATCGACATTACGCTGGACCATTTCAGTAATCAGATGACATTATTTTTCAGGCTAACAAGAACATTAAGTCTTTTTTCATGTGAAACAATGAATAACGTTTCATATTTTGGTCAACCGAAAACCTTAATTTTTATTTTTTTTGTGAACCGAAACCATACCGGTATTTTTAAACCGAAACTAATAAATAATCAATAACCATTACGAAACCGATACTCCAAGATTTTGTATAACCGAAAATATTAATTTAAGCATAACCGAAACCGTAACTGAAACCGATATTCGTTTCGGTTTTAATCTCTGAAATATACGCTATCTAGTTAAATGTGAAACATGCCCCACCGACATGTTATACCCAATTGATGGTTACAGGGTATAATTATTGGGCTTTCAGTGTGAAAACTGCAGCGGTTTTCAACTAAATTTCAATGGAATCCAAACTCTATTTTCTCTATGGAGCACAGACGGGCAAATTGATAGATATTATGTTTAAAAATATTTTGTGGTGTGACTATTGACATAGAATTAAACTCTGTAAACTCTTTATTAACCAGACTGTGGCAAATTGAAATTAAATCAATACAATACAGAAAACACTTTAAATTAATATATAAGTCAATACGTATGCGCAATATTATTCATACGACTCGTGGTCCGCATCGAATATATATTTGATTTGTTTGCTTATTTTTCAATTTAATTCGATCAGAGTGAGCAGGTAAATTGAAATGAATAAAGATACTTGTACTCACCGCTGCAAACAGTTTTCGCGTTCGGCCAACGCCAATTTAACAATATCCGCAAACACCGGAATAACAACCCAATCGTTGGGTTTGCCGCAAATGGTTGTCGTTGTTGATGGTGCTGTTGTTGTTCTGGTTGTTGTTGCCTCAACTGTATCCGGTTTGGTACTACTGCCAGCCACAGGCATGCTTAGAGATGGCTTCTCCAATGGAGTGGCCATTGCATTCAAGCCGGAAGCGACTGCTTTGCCAACTGGCTGCCCAATGACACTACTTGAGGGTTCCTCGCTCAAGTCCTCTTGGCCAGTCGATGCTGGAGGCGTTGTTACCGCTGTTGCTGCTATTTCAACTTCTTCTGCTGCTGATGATGAATTTTTCGTTATCTTAGCCTGCTTATCAGTCTTTAGACTCAGCTGCTGCTGCTCATTTAGGACGATTGCCTGCTTCTGCCACAAATGTCCATGTCCTTCGGCATGACGTTGCATGCAATCCAATTGTTGGCATGTCACTTGTAATTTGCTCCACTGTAATCAAATCGATATACTTAAATGAATAAACTCTCTCTCTCTCTATCTCTTTCTCACTTTCTATGTTGTATTCTAAATGGAAAAAAATATCTCTAATTCGTTTTGTTTTTGTGTTATTTGTGACTTGTTTCGGGAGTGTTGTAAAAGTTTATGGTTTTGTTTTGTGTGCGATTTTTATGTTCGTCATTTAAAGCTTTGCATCGAATTTTATGGCGTGACATTTGGCTCTTCTCTATCTCCCTCTGTTTCCCTCTCTCTTTCTTTCTCAGAAAACGATTTGATTTCAGATATCTTTAAATTGCACAGTAATTACAAACAAAAACAAAATCTGAAGGAGAGAAAGAATCTTAATTACAATAATCTTAACAGAGTAAATCTATAATTTATTTATGTATTTGCAGAGCAATTAATTTTCTAGATAATCTTAACTTCATTAGGATTTTTTAAAATATTCACAAACATAATATATTATTGAATAAGGCAATTCGTTATGATATGCCTAGTTAAATTAGATACCTTATCTTTCCTCTTAGAAATGTGAAGAAAACATTTAAAATAATTATAATTAATTTCATAAATATTCCTTGCATTGTATCATTTACTGCTATCGTTGAATGTCGAGTCATAAACATTTCAGTAGCCATTAAATGCAACTGCGCAAAATATGGAGAGAAAAAATTGCCAGACAATGTAAAAACCATCCGCTCCTCCCTCCCCATTCTCTAAAAAACGTGAATTTATGGAATTCCGTTTCATTTTTTGCGTGCAAAAACTTTTTGTTCGTCCTTTGTGTATTGTGCAATTTACGCCTTGCGCAAAAAATTTGAAATGAAATGCAAGAAATTGCAAAATTGTACCCAGTACATAATGAATTAAATATGAGCCAAAGGCATTTAAAGTAGCAAACGAGTTGTAACAAGTGAGTTGCTCAAAATTTGAACAGCTGCCCAAAATGATGAACGGCAGTTCCTAAGAAAAAGCAATCCATTAACTAATTCCAAAACTATTTATAATAAAAACTACTTTCATTCATTCATACTGAAATGGATGCATCATTATACTTGGACCTCAGCTCTATTGAAACATTTGCGGGCGACATGCCAAGTTTGGGTACTCACAAAAATTCGAGTACTCGTAAGCAAAAAGTGCCAAAATATATAAATTTGATGAAAAATGCATCACGACACAGCGTGGGCTGATGCCACTGTGGTTACTTGGGCGTGGTCATCCTATTTTCTTTTCTTTTCTTTTCTCATTTTCATTTTTTGTTCGCCCTATTTGTTCTCGTGATTATTTGTGGTCGGAAAGCTGACAGGAGAGAACAGTTCAGTGACAATGACAAGGAAAATAAATAGATATATAACACTAAGCTCATTATATATATAAATATCAATTTATTAAAATTGTTTTGAAGCAAGAAAAAATTGTAATCCTTAGATTGCTGTAGATTTATTATCCTTGCAGTTTCTTACTACTGAAAATATATTTATAACTATGCTTTATTAATTCCCTAGATTGAGTTCTTTGTAACTAAATTATGAAACCTTCAATCAGTATTCAGTCAAGTTGACTTAGATGACAATGTAAATAAAACCATTAACAGTTTACATACTCACCGTAATTTTAAGCCTGGCAATGGGGGGGGACTCGAGGGACTCGAGAATGGCCGTGGCACTGTTGTAGTTACCCACAAGGAGGCAATACTGTGCCACACCACTCCACAGCTCCACAGTCCGGCTGCGGTCCTCAATTCCACTGCACTGTAAATCAAGAAGACAAGATGAGTTTGTTTTGTTTGTTTGTGGAAGTTACAATAGAATATGTTGACCACGTGACTTGGCCAAAAGTTTAACGAGCCCGTTACGACAGACAGTCGACAGACAGAACTGTCGATGGGAAAGTTACGAGCAGCATAAATTACATGCCAACTCGTGCTGGGAGGAGTTCAAGTTTTAGTAGGGAAAGACTCGAGGTCAGTCCCTGTAACTGTGCATATTTGAGTAGTCGTAGTTTGTCTGACCTCACCTGTAGTATCTCATTGCAGACAAACAAACGTAGACGTGCCGACCAGTCCAGATACGTTTCCAGATTGCAGGTCTTCTTTGGATCCTGAACACCTGGTGGTCCACCCGATGTGGTTGGTTGGTCCCATTTCTTCTGTTGGTTAATTGTTGTCATTAAGTTAGTTATATAATTTATATCAACTGATTGTTAATCTCTCGATTTACCTGCTTATCCAACAACACCATGCTGCTGCATTGCAGAAACTCCTCTGGGCCAATATGCTTGGCCAACTTCTTTTCCAGTCTGCATAAGATCTGAGCGTACTGCGTGGCCGTGGGGCAGTTTAAAGATGCAACCAGCTGTGGATCAGAAAGTGGGTTAAGTCTTGTTTAAGCCCATTTCAAATGGAGGGGGAGTCACCTTCTCGTTGTTGCTCTGACAGGCACGCAAATCGGCCTCATGTCTCTCCAAATCAGTCAAGCGTTTGAGTAAGGCACTTAGTACTTTTGAGACGACGGCTTCTAAATGTGACTCGGAGCAACTGGAATTGACAATTGAATTAATTTGATTAGAGTCACGTGGGGAAGAGGAGATTTATTTAGTATTCACCCACCTGGCAACGATATGTTTAACATGATTCATCATCCGCTCGTCACGATAATCGTATGGAAATTTCTCCGTCCACTCAGCAAGAAGGACAACTAATGATTCCAAGCATTCAAAGCTCTCGACAATCGAGTCCAAGAGTTTGCCCAGCAGCTCATGTGGACGCAAAAATAAACGTGATGATAATAAGAATGAGAATAGAAAATCCTGCAAAAGATAAACACATGTGCAGGATTAATTCAAGACCACAGAGAAGATGATATTGCTTAGTTCTTATGATGGAGAGAGAAGGAAATTGAGAAGAAGGGCGACAGAGGAAGTGAAAAATCGGAAACAAAAGGGATAAATGGTAGTTTTAGTATTCCTATTTGTTTACGTATTCCATAAGCTTCATTTGCTGTGATTGTGTTTATTTATTCTAACGACGAAGCTGATTTCCTCTTTCCAGCATTCCTGCATTATTTTCATCTCTTCTTCCCAAGGGGATAAATTTACCGCACATTTACATATTTTCTTATTGATTTCGTTTAACAATTTAATGCATATTTCCTTTGCATTATCTTACCTTATCCAAGTCAATGACGTTCTTTGGGTTGAGTACCTCGGGAAATGAGTTCAATGGGCCGGAAATAATGCGTCCATTTATGTACATAATGCCACCGACACCCAGAACAGAGCTCTGTCAACAAACAGGACATTAATTACAAAACTGAGGTGACAGCTAACTAAACAATATAATTATTAATAATGCAATTTTGTTAAATTACCTCAAAATTGACATCAGATTGGCTGCGTTTATGGGGAGTTTTGGGCACATCATATTGAATGGCATCCACATGACCTGCGGTTGCTGCCACCTGCAGCGAATTTTATTCGATTTTCAACCACAATGAGTACGAATATTCGTTGTATTCATACCTTTAACTGTTGAAATCCTAATTCCAAATCATGTGCACTCAACTGTTCAGCACTATGTCGACGACGGAAGTGCATGGTTGTCGTCTCGTTGCCCAGTCCCAATTCTAATCCCAATCCCAAGCCGGAGAGCTGTGCCGTTTCCGCATCGAGCAAGAAAATGCCCACATCCGGCTGAGGTGCTAAGTCCTCCTCCCCTTGGCCACAACAGGCATTGTCCTCCGTGTTGGACTCACTGTCAGAGCTGCTCTGGGGGCATCTGCTTCGTCTTCTACTCGAATGTCGATGCCGTTGTCGTTTTCGATTTGGATTTGGATTTGGATTTGGATTCGCCGCCTTGTCTTTATCGCGATCCCGTTGACCACGCGACTTTTGTAGCACGGTCTGCTTGCAACGTGTGGCACAGACGATAGCCGATATCTTGCTGGCATAAAAGTACATCGCCATGTGTCACGTTATGGATGCCACAACTCGTAGCACAGTCATGCCTCTTTGCTCTTTTCCTGACCCTGTTTACGAATGGGTTCTACGTGTGTGTGTGTGTGTCTGAGTGTGTGTGTGTGTGTGTGAGTGAGTGTGTGATTAATGCATAGGCACGCCCTGCACAAGTGAAAAGCTGCTCCTTTCTTGCAGTTTCTCCTTGCAAATGGAATCCTCGCAGTCACGTAGCTAGAGCTTCCCTTGCTTCAGGTGCAATCAAGCGTCAATTGAGAAGTTGAGCTGGTGACGCGACTTATTCTAGATTTTTGCTTCCTCTGGCCACAATTTTTTTTTATATTCCTGTTTCTATATGGAGTTTATTAGCTGTAGAAACGTCAACAAGTCGACTATTGCGGTCAATTCTGCCACATTACTCATACGTCCCGTAACACAAGTCAATGGCTGGAATTATTATGCCCTTGGGAGCACTTAGAGCAGTCATCAAAGCTACAGATTTGTATAAGGGAGTAACCTTAGGGTAGACAGCCTTCCCATTCATTACTTTTTATTGAATCTCTCTATATAAACAATCAACGATTTCAAAAGCTTCAAGTTGTTTTATTAAGCGGATGCCTTTAAAAAAAAAGTAGACTTTATGAACAATATTGTATCAATAACAACAAATGTGAAAATATGCGTGCAGGCGTTGGCAATATAAGAATACTTTACAGAAATTTACCTTGCGGCACTTCAACAGTTGGCAATGGAGAATTTTCCAGGCACAAAACACCCACATACTCTATAGATTTTCCGATAATATATCCATTAAAAATTAAATATGCTCAGACATGAATGTGCGAAATATACTGAAGTATACGAAGAGTACACGAGTGCAACTGACAGACATGGGAAAACATATTTATTTATTTATGAGTATGTATGGAAAAGTGTGTTTTTTTTGTATACACATATCCTCACACCTGGCAAAAATGTTTATGCAAATGAGAAGTTCGATTATATATGCTTAAAAAATTGTACTTGGATTTCGAATTATATAAACATTTTTGGAGTAGTAAAAATTGAGAAAATGTGAGATGAAAAAGTTTTTATTGACAATTTGAATAGAAATAAAATTGTAAATTACTGGTCTTTATCCCTTTTCAAGTCAATATTTATAAATGTTTGTTTTGGAGTTTTTAAAGTTGTTGAAAGAAAGTTGTTAAGTTGTTCGATTAGAGAGACAGTTTTAAGAATCTTTTCCTCTACACAAGTCTCTATATATATTAAAAAAAAAAACACATTGAATTTATTTATTGTATGGTCCTCAGTCTATCTTAATCTTCCATATTAATATCAAAATAAAATCCCTAAGATTTTGATTAAAGAGTCATGTTTATGATGTAAATGCTCTGTAAGCTTCTAAATACACTTAACTGCAATACAAGTTGTGCTATCGCTTTTTTTTCCAAAATGTATAAAATTGAATCAAACCACACAGACGGAAACTTATTAAAATTCCAATCATGTCTATGGTATACATTTCTTGGCTTGTGACATGAAATATTTTCAATTTGAATATTGACAACACAGCAGCTGAGTAGCATTAAGGCTTAAAATCGCAATCCCAACCCTCATCCCTTTTCAACTTTTTTTTTCAATATTTTTCCGTTGGACCATTGACTGTACAATAGGAATTTTGTACACATTTTATGCCATATCAATGGCATTAGCAACGCCTTTCTGATTGTCCACACGCTTATGCAAAAAATCAATCAATATTTTCATAGATGAATGAATGTAGGTCTGTGTGGAAAACGAGACATTCGGGGCTATAGAAAATCGTAATAAGGAACCAGACAGCTGTGAGCTGGATATTGATATTGATATTGGCACTTGAGTGCTTGTCTTAGCCATATTATTTATGGCAAATAACTTTGTCGAGGCTTTATGAATACGCGATGAATACAGCTATTATACTCGTAGTCACTTTGCCCAAGTTTATTGTGTGGGCCTGGCCTGGCCTGGCCTGGCCCATTAACGGTTTGCGGATACCCAAAGTATTTTACCAAACATAATTCATCAGCAAAACTTTATCAGCAGTTTCTTTATTTCTTACTTAATTTAAGGTAACGCTTAGGTAAATTTATCTTGTCCTTTGTTTCTCTGTTAAGTTGCAAGTCGATTATTCAATCGATTCTTTTTCACATGATTTAATTTTCACACATTTTTACTTGCAGTGGAAAAAAAGGAGCATACTTAGTAGCAACATTTGAGAAAGAGCAGCTGTTTTAAGATTCTCAAATCTATTAGCATAAAACCGATAAAGAAAACTTTTGCTGACGATGTTGTCAACAAGGACAACAGCAACAGAAGCAGCAGCAACATCAGCAGCGACAACAAACAACAACAATCAACAAACAAATGACAATAATGTCTACAAATTGCATTGGTTTTGCTTTGGGGAATGACAAGAAGAAACGACGAAATATCTTGTGGCAAGGAAAATGCAATAAAAGTTAAATATTTTTTATGTTTTTGACTTGCAATATGAAAAATACTTCTTGCTGTGGAATTGCAAATATCGATTAATGTTTTTCTGGCAGAACAATAGATTCGTTTTTAATAAATTCAGTTACACATACAAGATTGCCACTACAATATAAAAGAGACTGGACAGAGTCCAGATAAACTGCACAAATTGTCTCTCTGTTTGATGATAACAATTAAGAAAACTATAGTACAATTGTCCCTCCCATTGTTCTTTTCACAGAACATTTAAATCGGTCTGCACTTTGTCTGAAGTTGTTGAACAAGTCTTTTTACAATCAACATTTGCATTAGATTTAATTAGCATTTTTACGTTTTGTCTTGCGACTCGACAAAGGGAGCCAAAAAAAATATCCAGAATTTCCAGTGACTTTCCCTTGTCAAATCTGTGCTATTTATAAGCTCTTAATGGACCTCTTACTGATTGCACTTTTAACTACATTTTCACAGTTTGTCCCTGACTCATTTTCTCAATTGGCAACCACGTTCCAAGCTCAGATACATAAAAAATGTCTGTGATAGAAATTGAGGTAAAAGGAAGACATAATTCAATTTTATTGTGACATTTTACTTTCGGAAAAGCTCTACTTGCTACACAGAAGATAATAAATGAATGGATTTGTTATCTGGATTCGAAATTAAATATATTTTTTTTTTGGCCACAATTTAGTTAATTTCGAAGAATGCTCAGATAAATTCCAACGGTTGTTATAGTTGGTCAACTGCATTGTTGGTTTTTAGCGAGTTAATGGCATGTTAAGTATGTGTTATCATTGCCAGTAAAACTCTCCTGAATACAAGTGTAATATAGTCTCTGCTGAACATCAATATTTAAAATTTGAAAATAGCCCGCAATAAAGCAACACTTTCACACACAGATACACAATAAGCAGTATCGAATATTTCAGCATGAATATTGTAAGCATTATGCGTTATTTGTGCTTCAATTTCAATGGATTCACTGGTGGCCACTTTTGATAATACGGCACACGTGGCGTATGAGTATTTATGGCAGAAAATCTCAGGTAGTCGCGCGTTGCATACTTACAGGGGCACTCGTCTGGAACGAATATGGAATATTATTTATTTATATGAATTTTTTATTTAATTTAAATTCTTTGATGTGTCAATCTGTGACTCTCTGAGTGCTGATGACAGCTGCGTTTGAAGTTCATATCTTTCACCTATCACTAGGAATTGATCCTGTCAGTTCATAATGTTAATTGACTTGAAATCTTTTCACTTCAGTTATTTTGATTAAAATTCACTTCACATACTTTATTAAGATATAGAAAATTTTAAATTAATTTGGAATTTTGATTGTTTGACCCAAGCACACTTGCATTTTCATCTAATGACATTTTTATTTATAATTGCTTAATAGTTTTTTACTCGTTAACCGAATTTAATATGTTAATATATTAATACGTTTAAAGATCATTTTTATATCGTTACCGCAAGGCGAACCGTACACTTTCAAATTCAAAAATGAACTAAATTTGAAACCAAATTTGCAACTTCTTATGTAGTTGAAGTGCTTAACATAGACTTTACAGAACAGTTGCCTGGTGTTACATTGGGAAATTATATGAAGGATATTTAAAAATGTCCTTGATTCCAACAAGTCGCAACACAACTTAAACTCTGTTAAGCAATTCAAGTTCGAACTAAATTTAGAACCGTAGTTGGAGTGCCAATGTTAGCATTGAAGAGATTATATTGGGATATTATCCAAAGGGAATTCATGTTAATTTAGATCTTTCGATGCAACATGCTGTACATCATACCATACCTTCCAATACTTTAACATATCTCTAATATTTAATATTCGTTATTTAAATTTAAATTCTTTTGCATGAGCAATTTATATTACCTTTCAATATAAGTTGTTTTTCTTGCAAGTAATTCATGTGTGAACAAAATGTATGAAATCAGTTGAAGTTGTGGAAATTTCCAAAGGAAATTTTAATTTACTCTTGTTTGCAACATGCTGCAATCCAATTCAAGTGCGAACTAAATGTGGAACATCAAATGTAACCGAGGGATATTTCAAATGGCAAACAAGTCGCAATCCAACAATACAAGTATGAACTAAATATGGGAATTTAGTTTTAGCTGTTAACATAACATAGGCATTGCAGAGGTGCTGTCTGATTTTATACTAGGATTTCCCTCGCAACACAAAATAGTCTCTGTTAATACTTTTGCCCACAACATGTTAGATATCAAACAAATGTATAACGAACATTTCAACAGGTTAATATGTGAGCACGTTAGTTGCTGAATTCTGTTGTTATTTATTTCATATTTTTTTAGGCACACACGATATTGTAATAGCTTATCTCTTAGCCAAACTAATGAGCTGTCATGCATTTATCCGCATGTCAAGGCTGCATCTACTTGGCCTCAAGCGTTGTACTTCGTAACTGATATATATTTGCTTAAAGCAGATATGTTATTGTTATGGCCTGTCTGGAAGCTTTGTTAATGGAAAATGTTCCTGTCAAGCATATAGCTTAAATATCCTTTTGATAACACATATGGATTGTTTGGTCTGTTAATCTGTTGCTTAGACTTAACTCGTATTTTATAATCCCGTCTCGAAATTTTTTACATATTTAAAATAAAATTGTACGTATTAAGTGCATTATTTATATGATAATAAACAACTTTTTAATACGAAGCTTCTGATAGTTCGCAATGATTATCGCGTATACGTCATGTGTTCTCAGAATTAAATAGTCAAAATTACAGCAATTCAAAAACTTTAAGTTTAAGATTGTCACTTTTCTGTGCTGCTGACACTCAGATATCGAGGCTTAACAAACACATACACATACATACATGCAAATGTAATCCAAATTCAATTGCTTAATCCAGCATGACTGACACTAAGAGCAGCGTTGAAAGATGGCGGTGAGTTGTCGGAATGATGAACTGATGTTTATGTGGTTAGATGTTTAGGTGGTTGGGTGGTTGGGTGGTTCTTGGGCAACAACTTTACGCATCAGAGCACTTACTGCATGTAACTATTGAATTACATACACATACTCGCACATATGTACATACTCGCCAACATATCATGTTGCAATTCTCTTTTGGGAAGCTAAGTAATCTGGTAGATATGAGTACTTGTTGTTTTAGCCCAGCAAAGATGCCAAATGGAGCTGAGTGGGTTTTTGGCCAAGATGCTTACATCAAATCACAATGTTGACCCTTTTATTTCGACTGTAGTTTTATACCCCAAAAGCGGGTCTTTGCTTAAGTTTTATGTGTGCTCAGATTTTATGACTCAAATGGACGTGCTGAGCTTGAGAATTCAGTTAAGCACACAAAAGGCCTCATTTAACACGAAACATCGTTTAATTCCGCACATATTTAAATCTAACTGGACTAAGAAATATTCTAACAGACAGTTTTATGTTTGGATAGACCTGCCTATATAATACCCTGTTAACAGTCAGTTCTGAAGTATATATCTTCTACTTACTGTAAGCAGTTATTATTTTAAAGAGTTTGTTTTATGTCTCGGTTGCATTTTAATTAGTACAGAGGACAGGGCGTGGCACAGACACCGTTATTAATCCCATGCGTTATGTGTAATAAGTCTGCAGTCAGGCTGCTGTAGAATGACATCTAAAAAACATTTTCAATTAGCTCAGTCAGTGCCATCACTATGGGTAACAAAGAGCTAATTATGAGTTGACAAATGACAGACATTCATACGACAAATGGGATACAAACACAAACATAACATAAAGCTTACTTTAAATACAAACAGAAATTTCCACGTGCAGTTTATTGTTCTAGGTAACTTGGTGTGTGAGTGCTTTAAAGTGTTAAATATTGCCTATAATAGTAAAATTTGGTACAATTTTGTTATTTAATAGAGTGTGCTAAAATTATATGGACACAAGAAGTATAATTAAATACTTTAAAGTGCTAAATTAAGGTACGAAAGTATACAACAAAATTCAAAACTAAACCATAATTACCATTTCCACTTCTTGCTTTATTATTAAATTTTAAATAATTATTATTTCTCTTCTTTCATTTGATTTCTCCTCTTTTTCCAATTGTCTGACAATTGCTTGTCTTCGAGCAATCAGTTAATTTTTAGCAGTCGCCGGAAATTAAAAAAGAGTTTTACTTGTTCCATTTTCATCTTCGAATTTTATAGCCTACATAATGAATTTCTAATTGAAATGGCCATCAAGTTAACTAATTAATTAGTGTAAAATCATTATTTTACATTTATAAAATGCACTTAAACATATTTGTTTAACTTTTCCGAGATTAAAGATCAAGTTAGTGTCAGATTTTCAGCTTTAACGCGTGCTGCAACTTTGTCACTTGAGGCAACTCCATTTTGTTGTTAATATAGCTGTCGTTGTTGTTTTAGTGTTGTCATTGCTTTTACAACTCAGTTGCATTAGACTTTCTTATGCATGCCATCGCTTACTGCAGCGAAGTGTGAAATGGAAAATGAGTTTGCAATTTGTAGGAAAATCTGTTAAGCACGGTGCATAGATGTCGAGATAGTTTTTTGCTTTAATTTTTTCACTAGAATTAAATAAGCCTCACAGAAACAGTTTAAAGTAGCAACAGCAGAATATCACGTATACGTCATGTGTTACCAAATGGATGAAAATAGACGAAATCTCATCTCTGAGATACACAGTGACAGCCATTAGTGTGTTTCCTTTTTCATTGGGAAAAGTAACAAGATTTTCAGGATGAGGACAAGGAGGAGGTGGGAGGAGTTGGTTGGGGGGAGGTCAAAGCATAAATGGTTAATGTCATTCTTCATTTGGCAGGCGGAAATGGTGTGCAAATGAAGTTTCATGACAAAAGGAAGTGGAAATTGAAAGCCCCGGTAAATGGACAAGAACGGAACAAGCAACTGTCAACTGCCAACTGCTAATCGAGATAAGTTTTTGGTCAGGAAACTCATAATAGGAAACCTGCGAAAAGTACATAAAAATGCCAGAAACAAATTGGAATAGGAGAGTTACATTTCGAGAGTAACATATTCGCACTCATATTTCAATTGTAATAGTTCAGGCAACAGTTTTGTGAATTAATAACAATAATTTATGCAGCAGCTACAACTACAACTACAACTACAGCTCATAATAAATTCAAACAAAACTTTGCACATATACAACTAGAACTACAATTACAACAACAATATGTTGCATTCGGGAGTCCTTTTATGGGGACCAGCCGTGTCCTTTCCTCATTCTGTATGTAAATTTATAACCAGCCTCCCATTCGAGAGCAGACTGTGTATGGGAGTAAGTTGTTTATGAAAAACACGCCCAGACGTGGCGAAAATTGAGAGTTTCGTGCTCAGTTTTTTTCTGCAATACTGCCACAATGCGAGGCACAACACGTAAATCTGGCAGCAGCTGACAAGTACAGCAACAACACTCAAAACTTGGATGCCCAGTTCAATTGGGCTGTAGTTGCTCGAGGTATTGAATTATTAATGCTAATGGCCAAGAAGGAGAAGCATTTACTGATTGTGTTCGTGTTGAAACTCAGCAGATGTTTTTCCGATGCATTCACATTTCAAACTTTTTTCGTTTCAGTGCAATTAGACATTTCATTTAAGCTTGCTCTAAAATCAAGTATACGCCATGTGAAAAAGCAAGAATAAACTACTTTTTTATGCTGGTCAAGAAATGTGGCTGACACTCAAGTGGCAATGTGGTACGTGGGGAAAACATATCAAACTTGTGACTTACCAACAAAAAGTCGTAAAGTTGGGATTACTTAAGACTGTCACCTGCTCAAATCCTAAAAATAACAAATTTAAACTACCGCATGAGGCGTGTGCTTGTAAAGACATTGCATACTTTTATGAATGAGTCCATCAGGTAATTGAATCTTGATGAATTCTCTTTTATTATGGTACATAGTTGTTAAAAATTCAAAAGTCGCTGCACGCTGGCAACATTTGCATAATTTTACAGCTGGACTGTAAATTTGTCATCAAATAACTAACACACTGCGGCCTGAGGAAGACATCAAACTTCAGCTCGGTGAAAACTTTGCCGAAAAACCTTTGCCAGCTGTTGTGAATGAAGCCGTGTGGAAAGTGAAAATGCTGTAAATGTTGAAAATGCCTGTGACCTGTGACAACTTCAACGTGTAAGATGGTGTTACAGTTTTCGCAAAACTTCTCAACATTTCCCCAGTCTTATTTTAATGAGCTTTTTGTGCAAAATGAGCAGCTGCAATTTAAATGACAGCCCAAAGTTTTCATAATTAGCCGAGTCGGAGAGTAATACGACTAGGATTTAATTAGTCACACCTTTGAATTTTCAACTAGAATTCAGATACATAACGTAATGTTTCCTCAAAGCACAGTTTGTTTATTCATTCATTGAAAAGTAGTCGGGAACTACTAGAAAACTTTTTGAAATATGCCAAAATTGCTAAAAAAAAAAAAACTATTAATTTTTTTGTACCAAGCTGCTTTCTAAGATAATTTTAGTCTAACTTTTGATGCAGCTTCAAAGTCTATTTAATTTGCTGAAATGTTGCACTCTAGAAAGTTTCAAGAATTTCTTAATTAGCTTAGTTAGCTTAACCCTTTAGATGCAGCCACATTCAATATTAGACGAAGCGAGAGAAGTCTTTAATTAGTGCATTACTTGGAGTCAACAGTCAACTTCATTAATTTTACTCTATATGTATATTTTTATATTTGTTGGCAGCTATCCAATCGATGAGATCCTAGATCAAATCCTTCCATGATTTTAATTATCAACGTTTCTCTCATCATCCAATCAAACAGTTGAACCTCATACATTATTCTAAAGATTTTTATATTGCTTTAAATTAATTTAATTTATTGTTGGTTTTTATTTTCCTAGAGATTCCCAGCTTCTTCCCCTTTGCCTTAAGCTTGGCCAACAAGTCATAGGTTAACTCGTTAACGATTCGTTAGCCAACTTTTGTAAGCTGGCAAATTAAAAGGGGTTATCTTAATATTCATTTTATGTGCGAACAGAAAACCAATAAATTTGCATGTAAAAGACAGTAAAGAGCGGAAAAAATATATTTTCAATTTAATTAATTCAATTGCAATGCGGCAATGTGCAATGTGCAATTTGAACCTTCGCCACGAGAAACTGTATAATTTGTTCGCCTCATGCCTTTATTGCATTTCTTTCGCGAGTTTAAATTCTGTCTCTACTCTGTCATTTACTTTGTGCAGTTAAATTACATTCAAAATGACAGACGTTAATTATTTAAGTAATGTATTGTAGTATTTTCAATAGGATATATCGAAAAATTCTTAATTTGAAATGTTTATATTGCATTGCAGGCTTAAATAAATAAAAACACATTTCCTTTTTAGGGCATGTGTAAATTGTATACATAATAATTGATTTTGCGCAGTAATAAATTAACTTATATGCCATTAACGCCAGCGCCTCAATTTATTTATCGTTGAATAATAATAAAATTAAGTATGTGTTTGGTTTGTCGATAATTACACGCATTGTCAATATAAGTTCAACAGTGAAAGTCAATTATATGATATTATTTATTTAATATAAAATTAAGTTCATCAAATTCGAGTCAGCTTTTTAAATCGTCAAAGTTCAAAGATCAGCCAATAAATCTAAGACAGTCGTAATAATCTATTTACACACCCACAAAGCCACATGACATCAATTCATTGCTAAGACTTATCAATCATAAAGATGGATGTCCATTAACGCCTTCAGCGGAGTCTATTGATTTTACGGGTCATTTCTACAGTTGAGTATACTCTAGGGGGAATAGTACACATAAATGTTTTTATTCCTGTAACTGCAGTGAAAATTTAATGCTGTGTTTGTATTGCTTAAAAGTGATACTCTTTGGACCTTATGATCATTGACTGTAATCATATAATTAGCCAGCTATTTAGCGAGTCTATTCAGGGCATTCCAAAGGGTTATTCAATACCTAAATTATATATTCACGAATGCAATAATATGTAGTTGCAAATGGCAGACGGGCTAATTGAGCATTAATTAGACTTGGCTGTGATGAGATGAGATGAGATTAGAGTTAATTTCAGTCTTATTAATATTTTTCAAAAACTCTTTTTATTCAATATTTATATTTAAATTAACAAATGATTTATCATTTAATTGGCAAATTCTGGCAAGTAGTTCATTTGCAAAACTACTGAGGTTAATTTATATAAGTAACACTCTGAATATACTTCTTAAATAATAAATAATGTTGCTGGAGTCATTAACCGCATGTGTCATGCTATTTAATGAGCTTAAAAAAACCAATAAAACTATTAACTATTAAAGTTCTTGAAAATAATTCTATTTTGTTCTCATATTCTGATTGTTGAAACTAAAAGCCTTTAAATTCTCATCATTGTTGGGGAAACCATTGTGGGAATTTTCCTTTACAATTAAGTGAACCGTTAAAAGTGCAAGCCAAAATTGTTTGTTGAAAATTTTAGGCATTGTTAATCAAAGGAAATGGAAAATCGTACAAATTTCTAATTGAAACCATATAAACACCAGAACGTTGTTTAGGTCTAAGTTCTGTTTGTTGGTCAGTAATGTGAGCTTTTCTTTTTTCTAACAATACCTTGGCTTTTCAGCTCTATCTGAGTTGATTTCTTTTGTTTGTGCATGGTTTTATAGGAAAAATGGAAATCTGGTTTGAAAAGAGAAAAGGGAGAGCCCTTTCTATTCGATAATGTTATTAGTCTCAACCTTTGTGTTTGAGCCTTTTTAGCGCAATTGTTGCTCATTTCATTTAGCAAATTACAAACGACTTTCACTTTGATTCTCTGTCTGATTTCAGATTTATCAAAGTTTTGTTCCATCATGCGTATAAATTGAGTTACGGTAACCCAGAGTTAGACAAAGAAAGAGAGACAGGGAAAGAGATTTTTCCTAGATTTTTTCTCTCAGTAATTTCTCTTTGAATATCCTCAAAGTATAGCTGTTAGGCAACTTTAAAAGCGGGAGCAAATTGTCGAGCTGAATAAAAAAAAAGGACACTCTAAAGAATTGCATTCATAAAAGCGAACAAATACCATTTTTTTTTGTTTCGGTCTAAATTGCATTCAGCGGCAAAACGCTCGTTCAGCAACTTGACACGACCTGATAGATGGTGGAACAGAGGAAGTCGGAGTTAGTCACAGTTTTTTATGATATTTTTTTTTGCATGCAGCTTCAGGATATTATCAGGCATGCAGCCTACGCCTCATTGAAGCAAAAGTATTGAAACAATATGACCAGACACAGGCAATAACAATGACAGTTATGAGTTTCTACGAGTTGTCGATTGTAGAATCGAACGAGGTCCAACTACCAATTTAAATTAATCTCATGCAGCGCTCTGATAGGAAGTCTGCAAAAAAAAAAAAAGAAAAATACATAGGTAAAATGTCAGTTGCACTTCTATTCCAACTATTCCAACGATTCGTCCGCCTCATCGAATTCAATTCATTTCAAATGACTTTCAATTCGAACTTTAGCTTTGGTCAATGTATTTAGTATTTCTTAGTCAACACTTCATGTTGGCCATCAAATTACAATTTCTTATTAATAAATTTTTTAAATTGAAGTATGATTTTGTTGCTTTAGTTTAATATCTAAAAAAAATATCTATTTGATTACCTTCAGTAATTATTGAGTTGTTGTTTTTTTAACTGTATTTTAAACTTTTTGTGGCCAAAGCAAAGAGCGTGTTAATGCAATTTTTTCCATTTGCCAACAAACAATATTCCTTTACGTAAAGCTTCAGAATTTATGACTACAAATGAAAGAAGGAAAAATTAATGCTTATAATTAAATGGATTTATACATTCCAAGCATACAATGTATTATGTAATTAAGTTGATATTGCTAATAATGAGAACTTTTCACCGTTAACTAGATCAAATTGTATTTAATTTAAGTTGAGTGTACGAATGTAGAAAAATATTAAGTATACGCTTACTTTATGAATGCAGCAAGACCAATTTTTCTATAAAGTTTGAATGAGTTTAATCAAGAGGGAAAGGGTTAAAAAGAACAATGGACACATTTGTACTTTAATTTCGAACCGAAATTGGCTGCTAGTTGAAACTGGGGTACTATTTCAGCCAGCTTGTAACCATTGGGATTAGGCATTGCCTTTGATTTTGACAATGGCTTTGTATCGTCATCCCAGGGATCAATTCATATGTATGAGGAGTAGCCGTGTCAAATGCGATTGTATTGCGTGTAGGTCATAATCTCTAAGCTCAAACGCAGAATGGTCAAAACAACCTCACACATATTTCCATTTAATCCACTTTTATTGCAGTCTTTGGGATACTGTGACCCTCAGTTATTATGCAGATTGTGTTGACACACAGCGTCCATTTGCTTGTTTTCGTTGGGTTAGTCACTAAATATTTAAAGAGTTCTCAGGTCCAAAACAGCAAAATACTCTGAATTATTTAAAAATAGAATTTGATGAGTAAATAAACCAAGTTTGGCTGTGTGTTTTAATCAGGGATTAAAACCTTACCGTACTGATAACTTTGAACTGCCATAATTTTGTCAAAAGTCAATTAATTTTTATGCGGAATGTAAATTTGAGCATGATTTTACCTCCACATTCATTCTGCATTTAAATTTTGTTCATTTTGAAAATTCGAATTTTTTCGAAAAAATCAAAAAAGATAAAGGGGTAACACTGAAAAATTTCGAAAAAATTCGATTTTCAAAAATTATTTAAAATGAAAAAAATGTAAATGCAGAACGAATTTAGAGGTAAAATCATGCTCAAATTTACTTTCCGCATAAAAATTGATTGACTTTTGACAAAGTTATGGCAGTTCAAAGTTTTTAAAAATCAGTAAAATCAATATAATCCAAATATTCAAGCCAAGTGAACCAAATTTATATGAGATCAAATTATAATAAATAAATTACACTGGATCATTCCAGTCACCAGATAACATTTCCAGACTAAAAAGAGCATTAAATCGTTTTTCATGTAAAACAATGATTAAAGCGTCTTATTTTGGTCAAGCGAAAACCTTTATTTCTTTTTTTTTGTGAACCGAAACCATACCGTTATTTTTAAACCGAAACTTACAAAAAACTGATAACCGTTACGAAACCGATACTCCAAGATTTTGGCTAACCGATAACCGAAAACCTTAATTCGATCATAACTGAAACCGTAACTGAAACCGATATTCGTTTCGGTTTTAATCCCTGGGTTTAATACACATGTTTACTAATAAACAGTAAATAAATTTGTATAAATATAGTAAAATATTCATGGTTCAGCATTGTTCAAAAATATGAAAATCATTTAATGTTCACCATCAACCTGTCGCACAACTTGTAAAATTTGTTGCTAACATATATTCTAAACTGTGTTATCGTTTTACATTTGTGTATTTTTTTTAAATCCATTTCCGTTTTTATTCTTTCACTTGCCGAAAATTGCATTTCAATTTGAATTCCCACACGTTCTTACTCATATTTGACATTCAATTTAAGTTGCATTTTCTTTCTGCAGTCAAGAAGTCATGGAAATTACAAGAACTCTAAATGTGTGTCATAAACATATACGCTGTCGTTTATTTTTCTTTATCAACAATTAAATATATGCAACTCAAGCTTCGTTTCTTTGTAAACAACATCTAATGATTCAATGATTTCCTTTTTATTTTATTTATTTATTTATTTATTTTAAATTTATTGCCACTACCTTTCAATTTATCAAAAGAAACTCATGTTGCTAAATGCATTTTTTAATTAAATATCGATTCGAAGTTACAAATCACAAATCCATCCAAAGATGCACACAGTTATTGCAGTTTCGGGTAAGAGCAACGTCATTGGTCTTTCTGTTTATCTGCTTGGGTTCTTCCGATTCGATACTGGCAAAACATTTCCGCTTTTGAAATATTGCTTTCATTTCAATTTTTTTTTTTTGGCTGGACGACAGAGCAAAGTTTTTGTTGTTATCTAGTGAAAACCACACAGAGAAAACGTTTCCTGCTCCTGACGTTGTTGTTCCTCTGAACTTTAGCCCCAATGCCACACAGAAGGCAGACAGATAAATTGTTTCAGCACAAAATACGAGTTTTATTTATCTGTGATAGAAATATTAGTATTTAAAAATTATAAATAAGCTACCCAAGTTTTTCTGCATTAAAAGTATCTTTATTTCCATTCAATTAAAAAGACGAGCAAGTCTGAGTTGATTTAATTTAATTCTAAGTGTTTTTTTCAAATGGATGTCGGGAATGGGGACATCTTCAAACGTAAATGACAGATTCCTGATTGCGGAACTGTGCTCTAAATGACATTACTTTCGTTATCAATCTCTTTTCTATCCCTTTTTTTAAAGTGAAAAAACGCTGACAAGCTGACCGAAATCTTTGTTTTTTTTTGTCTTTTGGAGCAATTTGGTTTTACTTTCCTTATCCTTTTGGTACATTATCGTTACGTCGCTTTTTGCGCATCTCAACAATGCACGGAAATGAAACTGGAAGTTACAGAGGTTAGTGCTCATAAGTTATTGCCGTTCTTACATAGTCTGAATTTAAAGTAGCTTTACCACTTTTGCTTCTAACTTTCTCATTTAATAGTTTTAAAATTTCCCCAAAAGCAAATAGTTTTACATGAAGTAAATATTAAATAGATTTGAGCTAAGTACTTCAGATTCTATATTTGACTTACTGTTCCTACATTATGTGTAATTGAAATGGATAATTTCATATTGAATTTGGTTATGCTTTTTTTAAATCTGTCTCGCCGATGTAAAATAAATTTTCTTTGTAAGCTCAAACAATTTAGAACTCATTTTATTTTTTCACACTTTTATGTTCACAACAAATTGTTTTTAGATTATTCTCTAGGCTCTTATTTCGTAGGCGTATTGAATTTATTTTTTCTTGTTGAGCCACAAAATTAGCGTAATCAATTTGTAAATTCGTTTCGACCTTACGCATTTCGATTTAGGTTGAAATAAATTCGAATTTAATGGCACCCAAGACGGCTTTCCCATTATTTTGTGCGCAAATTATTGTTCATTTTATTGAAAATTGTAACAAATTTATGTTGAGCACATTTGCATTTCACTTCGACACTTCGAAAAACAGATTAAATTTGTGCTTTCTGGTCATGTCTGGCAGCTGTTAACAAATATTTACTTAGCTTATCCCCAAGAGACTGTCTGGCGTCTTATTTAATGTCTAGACTCCAGAGGCAATGCAATCGTAATAATTTTATTGAACTTTTCTATAACATGATGATGTTCATTACCCAAATGCCATTTGCCAATATAATTGTACGATTGATTGCTGTAGTAGAAGATTAAATATTGGCCAGTGATATGGAGAAAGAAGTGACGAAGTCAGCATAAACAAATATTTTACATTTCAGCTCCATTTTGATTTAATATAAATGCATTCCTTTGTCCCACGCTGCGTATGAGCTATACGTCAGGTTGACCTTTTACTGCTAAACAATAAATGGAATTATTCCAAAAGGTTTAGGCAATTAATTTGCAATCTCGTAAGTAGAAAGAAACGTGTTGCTTCTCAGACTGCATACAGAAAACGTGCCACGTTTTAAAAGTTTTTCTTTCTTGTCTACTTTGTGTCTTGCCACACACAACTTTTATATATGTATGTACATATTGTGGGGTAGCAATTTCAAAGTCATTAAGACACCAGAGCTTTATTTGATGCTGCTCACATTAAATCTATGTGTGACTTGCCACAAAGCCATCATTCATTTTGCGGCATAGCCACACACACACGTGCTGCACCACAAAATGTAGGATATTTTTTTGCGCACGTTCGCTTTCAGGTTTCCAGGTGGCAGCATTAAATCATTGAAATCATCTGCTAAATGACAAATTTAAACGTCAATTTCATGCAAGTATTAAATACAATTTGACTTTATTCATTGTCAAAAAAAAGAATTAATTCATATACAAATATTTAAGCAAATACAAATTTTTTTAAAATTTGCCTGGCAACATACCATAAAATTTGTCACTGAGAGATAATTTCCAATTATTGCCTGAATTGAAAATTGTTAATTGTAATTTTAAAGCATCTTTATTGATATAACATTTTTTTTAGGAACACAGTATTTTGGTTTACAACAATTTTACCACGAACAAACGCAGACAGCAATTATAATTATTCAGTAAAAAATATAAAAAAGAAAAGTATGTCGTTGTCACAATAATAACCACAATATGTAACAAAAAAGGGAACAAAATGTAAAAAAAAGGTGACACATGCTGGCAAACTGCTGAATTTGCTAAATTGAAAATCGGAATACAAATTTTTTGTGACGCATTTTTAAATTATTTCTGTTGCTTCTTTTCAGGTTGCGCTGAACATTTTTTGTAATATTAATCGAGCGTTTGAAATGTTCCCATTGCCAGACGACAATGTTACTACCAGAAGCAGAGGAAGGACTCACAGGCAAACTCAAATTAATAATACGACTGTCAGTAGTGCACTGACTAAGACATACTCTAATGGAAATTCTAATGGAGAAACAATGCAGTTAAATTTAAATATAACATTTAATTTAATTAATGATCTTATTGGACTTTAAAACTGATTGGATTTGAAAAATACTTATGAAGTCCTGTTTTGATTTCAACAAGTAATTTTGTAGGATTTCAATTGAAGTGTAGAAATGTCTGACAGAGTAAATATGTATTGTGAGATGGCAAATACCTTCTCGGCTACAAAATAAGAAGACTCTCTCACTGTAACATTTAAAAAATCACAAACACATTTGTAGCTGTCGTTTTAATATAATTTATTTATTTGTATTGTGTAAAGTTAAACGAAATTGAGTTGACAGCAGCTTTGACACTGCAAGTGAGTATAAATACATTTCTGCCTGTATCCTGTGCGCAGATCCTGTGGCACTTCTGGCACTCCTGACACGTCTGACATGTCTGACACTCAGCTGACGGTTCAGCATGTCAAGTGGCACTTATTGAAATGTCACTTACTCATTTGTTTATGCGTCTCAAGTGTTTGTTACTCTAAACGGAATTCAAGGAAGCTAACAATATGTGGACTCTGCGGACACAACAACAATTCGGCAGCTTTAATTGCCACAAACCCCCCAAAAAGCGGACTTTTGGTGTGAAATTCAGCATTCTATTGGTAAAAATACAAGTTGTTTGGCCAGTCAATTGCTCCACACACAAGAAAGGGCAACCTTCGAAGTACACCACAAGTGCCACGCCCCCCTTTTTGTAGTCTCAGCTGAATTGCATTTGGACTGAAAAAGCAATTGAAATTGGGCGGGAAAGTGCGTCCCAATGTGTGCCACGAATCTATGCAGTCCCATTTCTACTTCCTATGCAAATATGCAAATGCGCAAAAAGGCAGCCAAATCAAACGTAAACAAGCACATATACACACACACATAAGCACATACATACACACACTAGCACATACAGACATACGTACTCTTACAGGCAGTCGAGGATAAAATTTTTTGCGTTGACCGCAAAATCAACGTTTTTTCCATTTCCATCGCTTTGTTTTCATTTCGATTGTTGGCGGATCTGAGTGCCATTTTGGTAAGGCAATATAGCATACAAAATGAAAAGCTCTTGACTCCCAGATACCCTCTAAACAGATTTAAGTTACCTTAAGTATATATAATCAAATACTAAAAATATAAATTATTATTGAAATAATTACACTTAAATCTAAGGCATTTACTTTTATATGTATATTTGAAGATGCATATTTATTTAATAATGATAAAAAATATGTAAATGATTAAACGTATTTTCATATATAAATATCTAAATATCTGAAGACGATTCAAACTGTTACTCCTGACTGTGGGATTGACTGAGATTCGCAATCAAGGCACAGTACAACCAGGACATTGAATGTTTCACATCAGTTTCCTTTTAAGACGAAGATAGGGAAATGTGAGAAACTGTAGTAAGAATCTGTTTTTGTTTTTCATCAGATTGGCTTCAAATGCACTAATTGAAATTGAGTCAATAAGGGCAACACTGGGTGAGAACAGCTAGCGATCGATAAAGTTGCTTGGTGTTTTAATGTATTAAAAGCAGGGATTAAAACTGAAACGAATATCGGTTTCAGTAACGGTTTCGGTTATGATCGAATTAAGGTTTTCGGTTATCGGTTATGCAAAATCTTGGAGTATCGGTAAGTAAGTAAGTTTTGTAAGTTTCAGTTTACAAATTTGGTTCATTTGGCTTGAAAATTTGGATTACTTTGAATTTACTGAACTTTGATAACTTTGAACCGCCATAACTTTGTCAAAAGTCTATCAATTTTCATGCACAATGTAAATTTGAGCATGATTTTACCTCCACATTCATTCTGCATTTAAATTTTGTTCATTTTGAAAATTCGAATTTTTTCGAAAAAATCAAAAAAGATAAAGGGGTAACACTGTAAAATTTCAAAAAAATTCGATTTTCAAAAATTATCTAAAATGAAAAAAATGTAAATGCAGAACGAATTTAGAGGTAAAATCATGCTCAAATTTACTTTCCGCATAAAAATTGATTGACTTTTGACAAAGTTATGGCAGTTCAAAGTTATCAGAACCTGCGACGTCCAGAACCGAAATTAACCCTTATAAATCAATCGGTTACCAAACGGTTATTTCGGTTTAAAGAGTTTCGGTTTATGTGTTTCGGTACACCGGAAAAATATTTTGTCGGTTACGGTTTCAGTTACGGTTACAAATTTCAATCGGTTAAGGTTTCGGTTAAGGTTTTAATCCCTGATTAAAAGCATAATAAAGTAAAGCTACTATTTTAAGCTTAGACTGAAGACAAATAATCTGAAGTGTTTAGTAATTATAGAACGTGACACTAAAAATTATTAAAATCATATGCAGTAAAGAAATGTTCGTTAATAAACAATTTATCACGAAATCTTGGACCAAATTTAGGCTTTAATATATGTGATACAGAAAGTTTTCCCTTGGCCCGTTCAGCCTAATTATAGAATATTTTTAAAATGCCAATTTATATGACACATCATTAGCTGCTTATGCGAACAACTTTTCAGACAACACATTTGACAGCAGTTGGCAAATGCTGAGTCCAAATTAAGCTTACTCGCTCTCTAGGCCAGAAAGCAACCATTGGCAACGCTTTTTATACGACACGAAAAAGTGCTCAGAGAACACTTCGGGCGAAATACAAATTTAATTACAGGCTAAAAAAAACTTAAGCGTATGCTACGAAATATTATGATGAAAATATGGATGACGCATGTAAATAATATTTCTGAGGATAATTTAATTTGTACAATTGTTGTCATAGTGATAAACCGAAATCAATGATATTGTATACAGACCATTTATATTTTTTGATTGAATTGTTTGAGACCGAGTCCTGTAGGCTGTTGGTTATTTGAGCGAATCTCGTTGGGTGGGTCTTCTTTGTTATATGTGTAAAATTACACACTGACCACGCATCAAGGTATAAAAATATAAAATTTTCACGAGCGATGGCAGCGGTCATGTCAAACGATAAACGAAAAACGACAGAAAGCAACTACAATGGCGGCATTCAATTGAAAAGTGAAGATTGTACTGCAATTCATTTGTTAGCACTCGAAATACATTCTCATATTCATCTCCATTTCCAGTCCTTTTCGTAAATCGTTTTTAATCCCTCTGAGTTTTTGTGATAATTTAACAGGCGAATAACAAAGAGGTTATAAAAATAAATATTTAATTTAAGAATGTGTAACTTTGGGAATTTTTCTTAAGATAAATATCATACAAAGGTTTTTAAAAAATATGTATAGCCAAATTTCATTAAATATATTTATCAAACAAACAATAATAAATATATATTGTTCTGCTGACGGAATTTATAGCTTCCGTCACAGTTGAATATAAGTATTTATTCATATATGCATAAATAAGCTGAGACATTAAAAAAAGTACAAAAAATGCTTCCTCAACATGAAGAGAAATGCAAAACAGCTCTATCCTTTTATGTCGCTTAAATGACAAAGCGATTAGGGGCTTTGCCATTGTTTTACACAATAAAACAGCAAAAAAATATATTCCCCAAGCTAACAACGTGGCGTATGCGCAATGTCTCATCCTGCTGGGATAGGATCAAGAGACTTTTTGAGGCGTGTGTGGATGAGTGTGCCAGTTATTAGCATATTCTCGACATGTTCTGCTACTTAATGATGCAGAAATGTAAAAATGCCATGAATGTAGCCAAAATCCCGAATCCCTGCCAGTTTCAGTCATTGATTATGCGTATGTCCCACATCCGACTGAAGGTTACAGCGAAGAAGGGCTTACTTTGCATTTTTGTATCGTGACACTGCGCTTTGGATTTATCTGATTCGACGCATGATGATGAGATGTGCAAGACAGCTATAATTAGTAATTAATTCATCGCACAAGCGTGAACAGTAATACAATTTGAACGAGTTTCTTGACTTTCTTTGCCTCTATTTTTCCGATTCAGCATGATTTTTATACATTGCAATCAATTGGATAATACGCTAATCAAATACAGCTTTTCCAAATTACAAAAGGATTTAATTAAAATATCTGCTAATCAAGCAAATCTTAATCTATCATTCAACATTTCTTTTCAATACGCTGCAGTTCTCGACAGCTACAAGATTCCAAATTAATCAGGCAAATATTCAACTAATTTATTGCTTCTGAATTGAATTAAATTGTAAGCTAAACAAATTCAATTTCTTCACTGAATCTAGAGTTAAATTTGTAACTATATTAATTAACTTTTCCCTCATTTTAATAAACAATTTACAAACGCAGAGTGAGCAGTTACAAGTAAAAACGCTCTCAACGTTTTGAAAGTTCAGAAGTTGCTTGGTTTCAAGTGCGAATGTGAGAACTCAACATCAACTCATTATGCTGTAATTCAACAAATGAGCACAAGGTGTTCCCACATTAAAACTGACACTCAAAATTACTGAGCTAAAAGGATTAAACCATTCAGCTAAACCAGCTGTAAATCCCCTAGCCGTGTAATATTCGCATGTGTGTAAAGCATACACTCAACCAGGTGCCAGTTTCTCTTTCCCCTCTTCTACCCCTCTTGGAACAAACTTAGAAAAGGTTCAACTCGAAAATGAGCGGCAACCGCTTAACGAGCTTCCCGGATTTTTGCGGCTTTAAGCATAGCTCGGGATTTTCACAGGATGTAACGGTAGGAACAGGTGACTCGACTCCACTCCACTCGACTCCATTTCACACCACTTCACTCCACACTGATTTATGCAAACAACCAACAAGATGGGTGTAAATTAACGTCTCTGCAGCTGAAGGTCTTCTAATGGAAGTGGCAACAAAATTAAATCTCACATATTTTACACACGCAGGAGTCATCTTACTAGAAAGCAGCATTAATCGTCAGACCTCGCGAAAGGACCCATGTCCTTTGCAATTATATGTGTAAGTATCGTATTATGTTTGAGGTTTGTTTATTTAGTAAACGAGCTTTAAGCAGCGCAAATATAAATTTAATATATTATAATGAAACACAAGTATACATTTAATTAAATTATAAAAACAGCAAAAGTTAAATGTCAGTCAGCTAAAGAATTTTTGAAAGTGCAAGAGAAATTGCTTTACTAAAAATTAAATGAAAGAAAATAAAAATAAAAATTATCTAAGAGGAGTAATATTAAATTCATAAATTATTTGACTTAAATTCGTCTACAATTATTTTATGACTTGTCTGAAGGCGCTAAAATTGATGTCAACAGCTGCAACAGTTATTTTAAAAGTATTGTTCCATTGTTTTGTTTGTTTGTTTTCAAACTGTCAGACAGACACGTCACCGGCAGCAGCATAATTTTAGTCAGGACAACAAAAGAATGCCATTATACTAGTATTTATAGTCAGGCCATAAAGCTGAGTGACAACTGACATTGACAACAAACAGAACAGAACAGAAGCAGAAGAAATGACAAAGAAGTGTTATGAAAATGCAGTTGCAGCTGAGATTTTCCCCTCGTAGAATAATGACTTCACTAAAAAGGCCAATTGGAACGCGCAATTATTTGGCTGATATTGTGGTCGTGAATCAGCCGTGACCCTAGGATAACGAGCTGTAAAGGTCAACGGACAATTGTGCGCCTTAGGAATACAAGTATATTGCCTTCAGTGGGTCATAAAACGAATGAATGCACAACAAGTGAAATTCAAATACAACGTGTTTGAATGAATGCATCAAAAAGTGGCACAGAAAGAGAAAGAGGGAGTGTAAACAGTTGAGTGGGTAAACAAGTGCACAAAGAGCACTCAACAGTCGATCAAATGTCCTTGGCCTATGCAGTAGCAGTAACAGCATGAAATGCATTAACTTGGCCACAGTAAACCCAGATTAGACTTCTGATAACAATCAAAACTAGCTCATATAATTTAATTGACATGCCAAAGAGAAATGCAATTTAAGTATGTCATAAAATTGAAAATTCGCCACAATTGGCCATCCTTTTTATGTTCCGCGCAATCATAAAAGGGGTTTGGTAACCAAGCATATACTTAAGATAAGCTCCAGTCATAAATTCTTATGATTTCTTTTTGGCACTGTAAATAACTCATACGCAACGTATACTTAAGCTATGCGAAACGAAACTAATCTAGCCAAGTGACGCTGAACACATTTGTCTAGGCCACGAATAAAAGCCAACACTTCTCTTCCGACATCCCGCTGAGATTTTCATTTGCAGCTGGCATTCATGCTTTTTCACATTTAAACACAGCGGGTTGCACACTTCCCCACACATGATTATAGCCACATCAAATAGCTGTGATAAGAGTCGAGTTAGATGACAGGTATACGCAACTCTCTGTTATAGTTTCATTACAAGCTGATTGCTATAGACCTGCCTATAATATGCTGATCAGTGGTAACTATAACGTTCCGTGGCATAAATTACCATGCAAATTTGAAAACTAATCAGTTGGCGGTTGTCGCAGCTGTAAAAGCAAGTTGCTGGACTAACTAACTATATGCATAGAGAATGGAGTAGAATGTGAAGGAAATTATAATTATCACTATAATCAAAACATACTAGAAATTAAAGTCAAGACAATGAAAGACAGTAAATTGCATAGCCTTTTTCTTTGAACTTCTGCTTACTCAGCTTCTGCTTCCCTTCGCAATTAAATATAGGATATTATAATGATTAAGACCATATCTCTTACTATCTTAGGCCCAATAATTGAAATAGCAAAATGAGCTCTTCTCAGAAAAACAAGAAGCTTAGATTCTCTAAATAAATGAATGGAAAAGGATTTATCTTCTAAGAATTCAATATTATTCTACTAATATCTTAGCCAACTGTTTGACCAAGAAATTAACTTCTGGAATAAGTATATGAAGTTCTTGTGTCTCAATTCTAACTAACTTCCTTAACAATCCACAAGTTAAGTTCAATAAGTCAACGGGAGTCTAAGCTGTGTCTATTTAATTGGGACAGTTTTGTCTCAACTGTCGTCTGCCTGTCAGCATTTAGCCCGCAGTAGAGCTTTAAATCTCTTTTCAAGCCAAAAATCATTTAACCAACACTTTCAACAATGTTGGCCATTGTATCGTTACGGCGGTTGTGAAACTTAAATGAATGAATGTAAATGCTCGGGGCGCTATTCAGTTGTCATTGCAAGTGCTTTCTGTTGATTTTTACTGTTTAGAGCTGTTTCCTAGCTATTTAGCCTGCAGCGCTCAGACAATGGTTAAGCGTTCCCCTCCGTCCCCGACCTGGGCTGTCCGTTTCTCTCGCCCCTCATCTCTCTTGTCTTTCATCAGAATATTCCTTTATTTTACAAGTTGTCAGGCGACGCCGGGACTGCAGTTTTTAATTCATCTGCAGGGAACTGGATGCACGCATTGTTGCAGTGTATGCACAGGATGTGCAGAGCAGCAGGATATTGCGACATCTGTGTAAATAAACCCCCAACTTAACACACACGTCAATGACTTTTAGCTCAGCATGTGGCATAATTATGAACTCAGCCAGGTTGCAATTGCAACACGTTGACCCAGAAGCTTTGCCCCAGGCAAATACATTTTAAGTGGTCTACCTACAACTCAGTGGGAGTTAGTAATATAAATTCCAAAAAATATAAGTCTAAACAACAGTTAAGCAAATTATAACAGGTTCATTTCTTTATGCTAATGTCTTATTTAATGACTGCTAACTTGCTTAACTAATTTGATTAAACCATTTTCCTGCTGCAACAAGTTGCAGGTCCACCAAATTGCTTTTAATTATTCACAAAAATGGAGAGAAGCACCCGTTGTCTGCCTTCCGTTCATTGGCATCCTTCATAATGGGCCAAGAGCCTCAAGGGCATCAAGTCAGCTCCATGGGAGGCAAGAGTAAGAAAATGATTTACGGAATGGTCATTCAGACTTGACTGTAAATTATTATGTTAATAAATAATTCTTTTTTATCTCTTTACACATTGAAAAGGAATAAAGAAAAGAACAACACTGACTATATGAAATATACGCATTTCGATTCATGTGAGCATTTATTTATTTATTTCGCAACAATTATTATTGTTTTTTACAGATTGGGAAATGTATTCGTTACTATCATCGGTAGACAAAGGGCAAAAGCAGATTTAGTCTCAAAAGATTTGAAGTCCTCAAATCTATTACTTTGTATAAATATATGCAGTCGCAAACAAAATGTCCACAAACATGTAGAACTTCATGTTGTGCTCCCTTTTCCTCAGGGTATTGTCTATCCCTGTCACTTGACAATCGGTTGTTCTAGATATTTGGTCACAGTTTTCTTGAGAGTTCACTTCGAGACAAAATTTTCACATACAAGCAAAATGCAGCTGCCGTCAAATCTTCTTCAATTTCCACATTGTGCTTAGAAAAGTTCTTGTGGCATGTTCATCCTCTGCTGCAACTGTGGCAACTGTAAGCCCTTTGGAAATTTACACACTGAAGGAACATAAGGCATAGAATGAACTTTTCTTTATTTATATTTTATTTCAACTTAGTCAGAACTTACTGCAGAAAGGCAGCTTTAGATTAGACTTAGTTTTGACTACTGAAAAGACTAAAGTAAATTACATAAGTGAGAATGTCCCAGATTTATCACAGAGAAAATTTGTGTTCGGCTTTCTTAGCTTTAATATTTTTTTAAAATAAGTTTACTGGCTTTCACAGTGCTCAACAAATTATTTGGCCATTTTCTTTGTCTTGCACGTAGTTTGCCTATAAAATTGCAGTCAATTTAATTTGGGCATTTATTTAGGAAATTTATTTTACATATTTATGTCTGGGCACGTTCCTGCCTGTCTACACGTTGTTTTCAGTTATTTTGAGACTCCGGCATTTGCATAAATTTCATTTGCTCAGCTTCGCAAGAATCTTTAAATAACTTTAAGACTTTTAAGTAAGAATTTGTATGCCTACTAATAGTGATTACCATTCACATGACTTTGACCAATGGCTAGCTGACTTTCCACTTTTTTGATGGCTACCAAAATGCAATATTCCATAGGCTGTAGTTATAACCACAGAAATAACCTCACACACTCAAGGCTGAAGCAGTGGGATTAGCCTGCTGGCACGTAGGGAAAACTTCTGATGTCGACTTAGTGTCAGTTGCAATTTCTGTACTTTCAATCAAACGTCAATTATCTTGGATATTAGTCAGACTACTGGATCTCTTGTGTAGTGTATAAAAGTGTGTAAAAGAAAGGTTTTGAGTTTCTCTTCAGATATTGCGTATACGCCATCAAGTACACAATATATTATAATGTCATAAATTTAGAGAGAATTATTCAAATAATTCAAATATCATACAGCAAAAATAATCTTATATGTTCACCTTAAAGAAGCATCCCTGCTTCCTTGACAAAATTAAAGGAAACCCGCTTATTCATATTCTCTCATATTCATATTCAAGAAAAAGCTGCAAGTGAGAACGTTGTAGACAAGAATTTTCGATTAGTTCTGCATTAATAAATTATTTATGCATTGTTTTAGAAGTAATCAAATATTTTTAAATTTAATTTCTTCTACAAAAAGCAATTTTAAGCGATAGGATATGAAAAGACTCTACTTAAATTCATAATCATAATTATATTTTCATACAATATAATCGAGCACGCAACAGTTCGTTTTAACACAACTTCCCATTCATATGAGATACAAATTTCCGTGCTCTTTAACGCATCTACATACATGTATTTACATATTAAATTTTTGGCACACCTGGCAGAGAACCTGCTTTCGAGTATGTAAATAAGCATTAAATCGAATTTCAGCTACAAGCGTTGTACGTGAGTTTACCCTGACGCTGTCAGGCTATGGGACTGATGGGATGGAAATTTGCTTACCATTCACTTTAAGTTTTCCAATCAACGCCTGAAGTAGGGCAATTGATCCAACTGCCTTTTTGATCCACTTAACATTCATTTGCTCTGACAGCAGAGCTCAACACGATATTATCTTCACAAACTGGTGTCATTTAAAGAAGTTTTAGCTATAAAAATTAAATTTAAATTATTTTTTTAATTTGGTTCAATAACTTATACAATAAATGGTTGAATTTATGGCTTCATTAGTTAGTCAGCAATTTATATTCATAATTTACCTCCCATAAGCAATCAAACTGGTTACAGGCACTTGTAAATTTAATGAGCTGCAGCTTCTTAGTCCTTAACATTGGCAGTCGATATCTTACAGTGACCCAAGAGATACAGGGCTACAAACATAAATATAAATGCATATTTTTGCAATAAAATTCTATGGGAGCTGTTATTGCAGCTCCTAAAGATTTTTATTGATTTTTTTCGTACCGTGTTCTTAGTTTTTGTTTATAGTATGAATTATACTTCGAATTTGATATTAATTTTGTAGGGAATAAAACCTTAACCGAAACCGTAACCATTAACCGATAAAAAGCGATTGAGATCCGTAACCGTAACTGAAACCGTAATCGAAAAAATTTTTTTTTTCCGCTGAACCGAAACTCTTTAAACCGAAATAACCGTTTAGAAACCGATTCATTTATAAGGATTAATTTCGGTTCTGACCGTCGCAGCTACTGAGCAACTTTAATAACTTTGAACTGCCACAGCTTTGTCAAAACTCAATCAATTCCCAGGCGCAATGTAAATTTTAGCATGATTTTACCTCGTAATTCGTGCTGCATTTAAATTTTGATCATTTTCAAAAAATTTTGAAAATCGAAATTTTTGAATATTTTACAGTGTTACCCCTTTATCTTTTTTGATTTTTTCGAAAAATTTTGAATTCTCAAAATGGACAAAACTTAAATGCAGAACGAATTAAGAGGTAAAATTATGCACAAATTTACATTGCGCATGAAAATTGGTTGAGTTTTGCCAAAGTTATGGCAGTTCAAAGTTATTAAATATCAGTAAAATCAAAATAATCAAAAATTTTCAAAATTTATAATAAAATCGATATTACACTGGCCCATTCCAGTAACCATATAACATTATTTTTTCCAGACTAAAAAGAGCATTAAGTCTTTTTTCATGTAAAGCAATGAATAACGCTTCTTATTTTGGTCAACCGAAAACCATAATTTATATATTTTTGTGAACCGAAACCATACCGATAACCGAAAGCCTTAATTCGAGCATAAATGAAAGCGATGTTCGTTTCGGTTTTAATCCCTGGTTACTACTGTTTGATGTGCAGCTCAATAAAAAAAAACAGCTATCTGTATCAAAATCATTCTCAATTTGAGTTAAATTCTTAAGTCAGTGATTTGATGTATGACTCATGATATGTATTGAACAACTAATATGCCCGTACACTATATTTTGGAGAACTCGACTTTTTTTGAACAAAGCTGAAGGTAACATCTAATAGAATTATTTGTGAGCAATTGAGGACAGTCATTTAAGTGGCCCGATTACAAATCATTGCGTATACGCAATATATTTCACTTGCGATTGCACAGTCACTGAAAATTACGTATACGCAATGTGGGTCAGTTATCCAATCTATGATCGCATTGCCTCAATAATTGCATGTATGTTGAATTCTACCCGTGGTTTTAAGCCAAGCGTAACAGTTAATTTTAACAATGTTGCACGTTGTGCACACACATTCAATTAATCAAACAAGAAAGGGGAAAAAATTTAATTATTTATTCTCGTACGTCATTTTAACTCGTAACTGTCGCAGAACCGCAAACTGACGGCATGCAAAAAAAATACTCAATATTCGCTCTCACTGTGTAAATGAAAGCACTTAAGCGGGAAAATGTATTTGCAATTTACGCATTAAAAAGAAAATGCTGCTGCAGCAGCTGACATACGGAAATTAAATGAGGGAAAATATATACAATCATATTTATAAGTATAAGTATGAGTATATTACGGCTATTCGAAAAGCATTTTTACCTTAAGGCAATCTTAACTCTTATTCGTATTCACGCTGTGTGCTTGCTCTAGGTAAGATAGAGTTTTAATCCTTTCGGAGAACTACGAGTAGTTTTCAAAACAATTGAGAGCAATTAAAATTCAATTAGCAAGCAAAACCACTTAATTTAGATTTTTGCAATGCCATGAGAAAGTTAACACAATTCTATCCACAGCAATTTATTATGTAAATTTCAATTGCTCAGCGTTATCAAATATTTAAGCTTTGCCTGCCCCTGGCCTGGTTGTCTTAATTGTTTTTGTTTTTGGCATCAAGTCAAAACCAAAAACCCAAAACTAGGTTATGTTTGCAGAAATTGGCCTTTACCTCAATTAAAATTGGTTTGAATTGTCAACTTAATTGCTTTTACCTTTGTTTTTCTCTCAGGATGTTTTTAGTTTTTCACATGTTGTTTTTTAGTTTTTACTCGCAACGGGGTTGACTAGGAATTTTGTTCAGATATCTTTAGAGCAGTAACCATATTTATACAATATAGTTAAATATAAATGGAGTGGCATCATTTAATAATTTTATTTAAATGACGTAACTATTCAGATTGAGAATGAAACTTTATAAGAATTCTTTTTTATTTTTACATATGTAGTAAGAGTAAAATAATAAATTACTCTACTATAATTAAAGAATTACTTATTTTCTTTGTTCTTCGAGAAATGTAAGAAATTCTCGAAAGTGCTGCCAATGAGGCCATTTGGAAATTTATTAAATTTCACACCTAGCATTTGGTAAACAAAAATGTAATAAATATTCCATAAAATTCCCTAATGCAATTGCACAAACAGCAGCCACAAATGCGGACAACAAACAGCTTTGTTCGAGTGAAATTGTCCGAGCAAAGAATGTACACATACATATACTGTACTGTAGTACTGTATGGAGGACGACTAAGGCATCCCCAGGCTGTCCAAAGAGAGAGCCTTGTTTGCCTCTCGAGCGATGATAGTTACGATTTATGGTCCGCCTTGCACTGGACAGTTATTTATTCTTTTTTTTGTTTGTACTAAAGTATTGCAAGTGATATAGGATGTTAACTGTGGCTATTCCTTTAAGTTCTTATTAGGTCATTTTTTATAATGTTTAAATAATAAATGTAAATACATAAGTACTTTAAATATTTTCAATTAAATAAGCTATAAAGGAGTGCAGTTCAATAAGTTTTTTAGTTTAATGAACTTATTTTTTCCCGACTCCTTTTGTTTACTCTCATAACATGTTGCTAGCAAATCTGTCTTTTTCGGTTTTCTTTTAAAAACCCCTCACAGCTGCTGTCTAACATGATATCCTGTCCATCGTATCTTGTCGTTGACATCATGCTCTCTTCATACACGTTGTTGTGGTTCCATCTTCATTTGCCGGCATCTGTTGTTCATTCCCAAAAAAGTGCCATCAGCAGCCATTTCCTCAGCATTGATTTATACATATATTGACAATGGCGCCAGGAAGGAACACCATGCTATCGGCTAGTCATTTTTTGTGAATTACCCTGCATTAATTTGGACCTTGAAGTCTGCTTCAACGACAGTGGACTCTCGAAAAATAAAACACTTCTGCTCAGATTGTTATTGGACTTGATCAAATATGGGTTTGCTATGCTTTCGAAGCAACTGACAGCAGAGACAGGTGACAGATACTTTGGGATGACTATGCAATTTTTCGTCGTTTCTGTCAGACAATTTCCCTATTGGGATGGATGCTACGGTATATAACTAAAGACAACTAAATACAAATTATGTGCATCTGTTTATTAACTTAGAGGTGGAGAAGTGGCTGCTATATGAGAGATTAACTTGGCATCGAATTGTGAGCTGTCTGAACTATCAGACTGTGCCTCTAATCAATGAATGTGCATCCTGTCGGTCATGTTGTTGATCCTTATGCAAAGTTATATGAGTAGACAAATTGTGGCTTCTATATCTATGTCTGTTCAATGTAAACGCATGAATTCATCTACTAACAATGACAATGTATTCGTCTGGCTTCTAATCATAAGTTTAAGCTTAAGGCACTTGGACAGCCACATTTCTAATTAGCATCATCGATATTACACACATTCAAATTAGTCAGTTGGAATTTGAGAGCATCACTTCTTGATTAATTCAATTTCACATTTAACTAAGAACTAACACATTATACATAAATTGAAGCATGGGAATTGGGAAGGGGTAAAACTGACTGTTGTTCTCAATTTTCCTACAAGTATTTAAACAATTGGCAATACACAAAGTAAATATTATTTTGCCTAGCTTTTCGCACTTTTATTGCGGTCAGTTTATTTGTTTTGCTCTCACATTTCTTGGCATTTTTCAGTCCGCCGACAGACGTGGAAATTGCAATGGGCATAGCTGGTTGGCATTTAACATCGTTTGTGCATGTGTCAGGACATTTGACATTGGCATCCTTCTAGCTGACAGCTGCAAGAGGACCTCGCACAGTTAGTCGCAAAAGTACTCGTACCCGTCTGCTATTCCTACAATGTGCACAATGCCGCTTTAAAGTGGTAGACGAGTGTGCTTTGCTTTTTGTTTACTAACTTTCTATTGTTTCTAGCTTAAGCAAAAACTTGAGTACGTTTCCTTGTGAAAACGGGAGACTTGATATAATAAACAAAAAATATGAACAATTTGTATATACTATAAGTATATTAAAGCAAATTCTATAATTTACTATATATCATATTCTGTTAAATTATCCAATAATTTTTACTAACAAAGACAACTTAAAGACATGTGTACCCTTTAACTATGGTTTATTATATATTTTGAAAATCTAAGTACTCGGCATAGCAAACATGGCTTAAATTCGAGTACTTGGCACAATAAACTATGTACAATTTGCTGCTCAAATAGCCGGGTTATATTTTTCAGCTTATTCTCTTCAGGTGAGACTTTAGGGAATGCTCGGCAGGCTGCTTGCAGAAATCCGCTTAAAAACAGCGAAAAATCAACAAAAGTAAGCGATGAAAACAAAAAATAGAAAAAACTCAATGCTTAAAAGAAATTAAATAATGCTTAGGGAATGATGAAATGCCGAGAGATTATAAAGAACATAATCCTCAAACTGCGATTGTGTGTGTGTAAAGTTGGATCCCGTTGATTACAGCCATTTAATTTGTCAGACTGTTTATTAAAGTTTCGTCTCATCTGCGTTTCTCATTAGGTAGGATTTCATACATATATTTAAATAGTAAATGCCACTCGCAGTTTACCACAACCCGCAGGCCACAGCACACAGTAGCTTTGGCAGTTGGCCAAGCAGGTGGCTATAAGCATATCTAGAATGACAGCGGTGCCAGAAAATGCTGAAAATATATTCATTTAATTAAAAAGTTGTCATTGAAACGTTGCAATGAAGCGAATTAACAAAAAACGTTCATTAAATATTTTAGAGCTTAAAATTTTCAACATCATGTCTCAAATCTTTTACCTGGTGCTTGACTGTTAAGCACAACAAGCAGATGTTTCTAATGAAACATTTATATCTGGCTGCAAACTTCGCATGAAACAAACAACCCAACACCCAATTGCCGACTTCAACCATTGAAAAATGAGGAAAATGCGATAAAATGCAAGGAAAATGAAATAAAACTATAAGTCGGCTTGCGTTGGTTGCAAGTTTGCCTTGCAATATTACTTATCCGCTTCAGTAAGTTTTGTTATTTATTGTATAGGCAATAAAAGCTCTTATACTCGCCGGTAGGTGGCGTCAGTGATGGCTTCATTGCATACATGTGCTTGGAAAAGGGAATAGCTATGACCACCATGTGATCGAAGGCAATGGTATTGATGTGGGTGTATGGAAAACTACAAGCTCAAAGAGAAAGGAAAAATAGGAAAAACAGCTGTTGGTAAATATTAAACTCAATAGTGTTAGCTATAATAAAAATACTCGCCAGCTGCAATTATGAAATTAAATACAATGAAATTAAATTCAGAATAATTATAATTTAAATTTAAACATAGATCTAATTTTGTGTTCCTCCATTTGATTTCAATACATTTATTACATGCAATGGTTAAAATTAAGTAAAAAGGTGAACTTGAGTTTCTTCTAATATTTTCATTAATTATTTTTTAAAATAGTCAATTAATTTCAATGAGCAATGTACATTTTACTGATATTTAATAACTTCGAACTGTCATAACTTTGTCAAAACTTAACCAATTTTCATGCGCTATGTAAATTTGTGCATAATTTTACCTCCAAATTCGTTCTGCATTTAAATTTTGTCCATTTTGAAAATTTTGAAAAAATCGAATTTTTTAGAAATTTTACAGTGTTACCCCTTATCATTTTTCGAAAAATTTCGAAAATTTCGATTTTTCAAAATGAACAATATTTAAATGCAGAACGAATTTAGAGGTAAAATTATGCACAAATTTACATTGCGCATGAAAATTGGTTGAGTTTTGACAAAGTTATGACACGTCGAAGTTATCAAATATCAGTATAATCAAAATTTTCAAACCAAATTAACTTGATATATGAATATATGCACTCAAATTATAATAAAATCAACATTACGCTGGACCATTCCAGTAACCTGATTATTATTATTATTATATAGCATTATTTTGCAGGCTTATACGAACGTTAAGTCTTTTTTCATGTGAGACAATGAATAACGCTTCTTTTTTTGGTCCACAAGGAATGTCTCTAGCGGCATTAGGGAATTCAGACACCAATGGGTACGATGCATAACCATCATAGACATCAAGCAGGGGCTTCCCCTCCATAACGGCTATCATATTTCGGAAAACCACCGGCGACTGTGTAGCTGTAAAATAAAAATCAATTTTTCATATACTCAATTTTAATTTAATTTAATAATCTCATTTATTAATACTAGTATTTATTTATTATCGTAAAATGTTGTTGATTTTTCAGACAAAAGTTATATATCAATGTTACTCATTAAGACTAAAATAAACAAAAAATGTTAAAACTAATTAAATTAAAATTAAATTAAATTAAAATTAAAAACTTAAAAAATTAAAACAAAATTAAATTAAAATTAAAATTAAATGTTTTACTAATGTTATGAATTCTAAATTTAATGCTTATATTAAAATACTGTACTTATATTGTTCATATATCAGAAGCATAAGCATAGAAATTGTAGTTCAAGATTACTTCTTAAGACTAAAATTAAAAAAAACTGTTAAGATTTATTTATTTAGTCACGACTAACGGCAGTCGGCAAAAAGAAAATCAAGTGTTAAAAAGTAAAAATTAAAATTTACTAAAAATTACATTAATTATTAAATGAATATTGAAATTGAATTAAAAACGTAAACGAAAAAAGGTTAGGTCTGGGGTTTAATAAAAAAAACTGAAAATCTAGAAAAACCCAATAGATCAATATGAAAATTTAATATTTACAAAAATAGACGTAAAAAAACCAATTTTGTAATACTTGTGTACTTGTAATTATGACTTTTATATTTAATGCTTATATTAAAATATTGCACTTACATTCTTCAGATAGGAATTATGTGTAATTTTATGCTTTGAATTATTAATTATTAAAATATTTTATCTTTATTCTTCATATATCAAAAGATAAGCATAGAAATTATATAAAAATTTAACTTTCTAAGGATAGAATTTTAAGAATAAAATGAATTTAACATTGAAATACTAAACTATTCTTCTTATTCACGGAAAGGGCTTTATTTTCCGATGGGGAAACAAAATTTCAGGAACTAACTAAAGGAAACTCAAAAAATACTAGGCAAACTGAAATTACAATCAAAAAATTTAAATTTACCTATAGCTCAAAGAAGTTCACTCAGCTCAGCAACACAAGGTCATATTTTCACTCAATTACAATATTATGGGAATAAAATTTGGTTGCTTTTTACTCATTTCTGTTCGCCTGGAATTTCAGCAGGTATTTCGGCACTTTAAGACTCTTCGCGCTCCATAAGTAAGTATCAATAAGTAAGTATTCATTCATGTGTGCTTGCAACTCGCTGCAACCGGAAATTCAGTAAAAATACCAGGCGAACAGATATGTATCAGCAGCAAGCGAAAATTACAATTGAGTAGCTGAAACTCGAGGTCATATTTTCACTCAATTAAAATATGATGTGAATACAATTTGGTTGCTTTCTGCTCATATCTGTGGGCCTGATATTTCGACTCTTTTTGACATTTCAGTTCGCTGCCAACGGAATGTCTACATAAATTATACCAGGCGATCTGTAATCCCCAGAAAAGTCAAAATACAAGCTAAAATACCAGGCGCACAGAAATGAGCAGAAAGCAAATAAACTTTATTGAAGTCATTTTACAATTGAGTGAAAATGTTAATTAAGAGAAAATGTTAATTGAATGAAATGTTAATTAAGAGAAAATGTTAATTGAGTGAAAATGTTAATTGAGTGAAAATGTTAATTGAATGAAAATGTTAATTGAGTGAAAATGTTAAAATTGAGCGAAAAATATGACCTTGAATTACTGCTGCTCAAATTAAATATCCACCTGCTGCTGATTTCTGTTCGCCTGGTATTTTTACAGAATTTCCAGTTCCAGCGAGCTGTTGCAAGCTCTCATTCGTAGACACATACTTACACACGTTCATCAATCTGTAACCCCTAGAAAAGCTAAAATACCAGCTAAAATACCAGGCGCACAGAAATGAGCAGAAAGCAAATAAACTTTTTTGCACTATATTAAAATTGAGTGAAAATATGACCTTGAATTTTTCTGCTGCTCAAATGAAAAATTCGCCTGCTGCTGATTTCTGTTCGCCTGGTATTTTAACAGAATTTCAGGATGCCATGAGCTGTTGCTTGCTCACATTCATAGGCGCATACTTACACGTACATCAATCTGTAATCCCTAGAAAAGCCAAAATACCAGCTGAAATACCAGGCGAACAGAAATGAGTAGAAAGCAACCACATTATATTCAGATCATATTTAAATTGAGCTAAGTGAAATTGCTCCTGTTTGAGTGAATGCTTGAGCGTTTCTTTGAGCGACAGGTAAATTGAAGTTTTTTGCTCTAGCCGCCTTCTGTGAATTCTGTTCGCCTGGTAATTTTGAAATTTCCTTCAGTTAGTTCCTGAAATTTTTTAAGGCTACCCCATCTGAAAATAAAGCCCTTTCAGTAAATAAGAACAAAACGTTTAATTTTTCAATTTTAAATTCATTTTATTCTTAAAATCCTATCCTTATGGAGTAACATTCATTTATAATTTCTATGCTAATCTTCTGAATGTATACTTATCTATCTTAAGAATGTACAATATTTTAATATTCGCATTAATTATAAAACTTATTATGAAAAGTATAAAAGTTACAAAATTTTATACCTTTTTTATTTATTAATTTTAAAATTTTGGCTCACTTAATTCTTAAGAAGGAACATTCATATATATTATTTCTATGATTATCTCCTGATGTGGAGAATGTATAACATTTTATGATTATATATAAATACTAGTATTAATTAAAGGATTATTAATTTTAATTAATTAATTAAGTATAACAAAAATGGATAAACATAGAGAAAATCAGTTTTAAATTTAACAAATATGTTATTTCAATTTATTGTTCTGCCAAATGCAATCAAATGTCAGTTTCATAATAACTTATCTAAATGTTTCGTATTGGTTTATTTCAAAAATAAGCTTCTTGGCAACTTTCATAACTTTGAACTGTCATAACTTTGTCAAAAGTCAATCAATTTTAATGCGGAATGTAAATTTGAGCATGATATTACCTCCAAATTCGTTCTGCATTTAAATTTTGTTCATTTTGGAAATTCGAATTTTTTCGAAAAAATCAAAAAAGATAAAGGGGTAACACTGTAAAATTTCAAAAAAATTCGATTTTCAAAAATTTTCAAAATTGAACAAAATTTAAATGCAGAACGTATTAAGAGGTAAAATCATGCTCAAATTTACATTGCGCATGGAAATTGATTGACTTTTGACAAAGATATGGTAGTTCAAAGTTAATAAAAAATCATTACAATACACTGGATCATTCCAGTAACCATTTAACATTATATTCCATTAAGTTATTTACATGTAAAAATTTTCTTATTTTGGTCAACCGAAAACCTTAATTTTAATTTTTTTTTTGTGAACCGAAACCATACCGGTATTTATAAACCGAAACTTATAAAAAAAAACGATAACCATTATGAAACCGATACTCCAAGATTTTGCATAACCGATAACCGAAAACCTTAATTCGAGAATACCCGAAACTGTAACTGAAACCGATATTCGTTTCGGTTTTAATCCCTGATTCCAACTCAACTAAGTCAAATTCTCCCTAAGACAGCTCGCTTAAAATTTGATAATATTAATCATTAGTTTAAGCAAACGGCAAGTGTTAAGAGTTGGTGTGTCAAAATAGGAAATCCATTAACTAATTAAAAAACTTTAGAGAAAACCCAACTTAATTTCGCCACTGAATGGACGATATGGAACTGTAAGCTCTATTGAAGCAGCTGCGGACGAAGTGCCAAGTAAGGGAAAAAATAGAACTGCTGAAATTGTGGTTACTTAGCCAAGCTCTTCTTATTTACCTTTTATTTTTATTAAAAGCAGCCTCTACGTTATCTTCTCTTTACTTGCTGGACAAACGGGTTGAGTGGTCTGGTGGTTTTGCTCAAAACCCAGAGTAAATGGATGGCAAGCTAAGTAAACATAATTGCAAATTACAATGTAATGAACTATTTAATAGCTTAATTCCAAAAATAAATAAAATTAATTTATTTATATTTATGTATTTGATACCAGTAAATGTATTTTTTATTTATCCTTTATTATTTTAGCACTCATGGCAATCTCTTCTCTGGCAGGTGACACAACATACATATTTGTTTCACAGCAAATCCATTTCTTGGTATATTAAGACGAAACAATTGTTTGTTACCGGAAGTTAGTAAGAATTAGTTGCACTTGTATGTGAGGACCCCACGTGACTTGGCCAAAACTTTAACGAATCTCTTGCACGAACAACTGACAACTGAAAAGCTGTCCATCCGAAACTTTCGAGAAGCTTATGTTATATGCGAATTCATTCTGTTTAAAAGAGAGAGAAAGAGAAAGAGGGAGAGAACAGGAAAAGAGGGAATGAAAACCGGTTTATCTAACTCCGCACTTGTAAATTAGACAAAACCAAATATTTTAGAACATATTTTCTTAACTTTAAATTGACTAATTTTCAAGAGGTTAAAGATCAGATGTAGCAGTTAATACATGAGCTTAGGTATAATTTATTTACTATCATCATCTTTAATATTTTCCCAAATACTTGTAGTATTAAACTTAATAAATTTAAGGCTGAGAAAAGGAAAATTTGTTAAAGATAAACACAAATTAAATATAACTTTAACCTGAATGCCATATTTAATCCATAGACAAGCGAACGAGACTTTAATTTAGTTTTCTGATTCACAAACACACACTAAATTACACACACACATATACTCAAAGATAGATAGCGATAGACTCAATTGGTTTCATTGGTAAAGCCCAAAGATAAGTCGTTGTTGTTGTTCCCTTTGGCCAAGAAGGACATCGCACATCAACTAGATCAAATTAGCACTAATCTTAGGATTTGTTACCATCGAATTAATTATTTCTTGTGGGCTTCTGTATTGCCCAAATAGTGTTGACTGTTGCTGAGTCGCAATTTCGCAATGGCTTTTGTCAAACTATTGGCATTTAAAGTGCTTAAATACTAAAGCTAAGTTAAATTCAATATAGCTTTCTATATTTATTAGATGACAACACTTAATTAAATTTATCTATTTTTGCAATTAAAATGCATTTCATATTTTCTCTTTTCAATAGCTTAATATCGTAGAAAAATAAAATTTGAAATATTTTTTTAAATCTTTCATTGGTTAGAGCAACTGCAGTGAGTAAATTGTAGAAAGAAGTATATATATTTGGGTATTTGCGCGATTGACTGCACAAGAAGAATATCATCAAATTTGACACATTTCACAACAATTTGAACATTGTCTACACTTTTATGCTCCATTGAACACAGAAAATCAATCAATTATGTTAAGAGACAGAAAGAAAGAGAAAGTTTTTTAATGCCGCACTTCATTGAAGGTCAAAACTTTTCTTTTCTTGCAAATTTCTGTGTGACAATCTACATTTGTCAACGTTTTAGTATTTCATTGTTACGAATTGTTTTTTAAAATTATTGTCGACTTAACAGTTTTAATAAAATTTTTGTATGCCTTCTTTTTAACCTTATCTAAATAAATAAAGTTATTAAATAAACTCTGATCTAATTGACAGATGTTGCGTTTAGATTGAGAGTCTTGATTAAATTGTTAAATATTTCTCGGTCACAAAAGTCATTAAGCAAACTCACAGATATCCTTCGAACAATCTGTCATTTACCTGTCATTTTTCCAGCACATCTTTCTCAACAAAAAAAACCATCTAAGAAAAGTTTCAAGTTGTGGCCAAAATTCACAAATTAGATTTGTTTTTGGAATATGTCGGACGTGGTTTAGTAATATTGTTGATTGAAACTTTGTATGGCAGTGTTTGGATATTATGAATTTGTGCTTGTGTGTTTAAACATTTGTGCTATAAAAAGTTAAGCTGACATGTCTCCTTTCTGTACATTAAATAGCACTGGCTGCTATGAAAACCGAACATAGTAAAAAGTTTCACCAAAGTTAAATGTTTCCTTTCAGCCAACAAATTGCTTTAAATTTAAACTGAAAGTTTATAAGTGCCCTCATAAAAGTTGCAGGGACTAGCCGAAAGTTAAAAGCACCTCCAGTTGCAACTATTTATTTGATACACGGCGAGCTATGTACTCGTATATGCGTATAACTCATACGCCATGTGGCACATGGGCATTCACAATGCTCGCTAACAAAAACGTTGATATTTGATTACAATTGACTTTCATTTATTAAAGACTTTGTTTCTGTTTCCTTGAAAGAGACTGAAGATGCAAATTAAAGATAAGTTGCATTACTTTAATTCTACAGAATAAAAGAGTGACACCAATTTATTGATTAATGGGTTGAAGGATTGATATGTTCAGTAATATGAATAGATGATTACAGAAAAGGTAAAGAGCGAAAGTTAAACTTCAAATTGAAATAAAATATTAAATTAATTTTAATACATATATACCCATAATTCTTAAGGTGAGAAAAATCCAATTGTAAATGGATAAATGAAACTCGTATTTATTCCTCAATAAAATAACAATAACCAAGAATTCTTTGCTGCATGCTGGCAGATGATATTGTTATTGACAACCTTTACAGTGGCATTTTAATTAACATTTTCAATTAGCAGACTAACTGTCATAAAGGCATTTTAATAGCCAATAATGATCTGACATATTACAGGCATAAACATGAAGCAAATGAAATGCAGGCAAATAATTGGCACGCACTGAGAGAAGACGTCTTATTTTGAGTGCGTGACTTTGAATGAAAGCAGGTAATTCATTCGTTGAAGGTTGTGCAAATACTCGTAATGTCACATACAACAAATACGAATACTCAAATAGTCGTATAAACAGAAGTGCCATTTGGCATAACTTGACTAAAGTGTCGCGTAATTTATTTGCCACCTCTGACAAATGGGCTGATAAATTGGCTTAGCTTTGAGTCGAGTGCCTCTCATTGTCAAGGAGCCTACTAAAGGACATTGTCTTCCTGTTGAAAGCGTTAATTAATTGGAATTTAACAAGGCGCAAAGTTGCTACATATTTAATTAAAGGTTGCAATCCACATAATTAAATTAAAGTTTCATATTTAAAATAAAATTGAGACAGTAATTAAGATTATTTATTAGTGTTAACTATTCATATAGTACACCTAACTATAATTGCATATGTAATTGACATAGAGCAAATTTGTTTCGTTGTATACATTTTTAATATTTGCGGGTGTAAAGAGAGAAGTGAGATTGGAACTGTGTAAATGCCAAATTAAATTAACTTTTCGCTACATTGTAGAGTCAGCAGCTTGCCCAGTTTATGACTATTTAATGTGAAATGCAGAATGCAAGATTCCTTGCAGCTTATTCTCGACAAGATTTACAAGCAAATTATTATTTGCTGGGCCAACATTGTGGTTGTATTTTATATTAAGGTGTGCTCGTGCCACAATTTTGTTGCTTATTTTTGGTAATTACACAGCTTTCTTACAGTCTTCCGTTTTTTTTTTTTATCATAATTTTTCAAATTTTTACGCGGCAATCAAATTTTATGCATTTGCCTTTGCCACTTTTAATATTTACCTACAACAGTGTAAGCTGTGTGTTATCTGAAGTGAGAAAACATCAAAAAAATATCTCTTAGTTCGAATAACACTCTATCTTTAGGTGAATGGTAAATGGCAAAAACCATTTCTCATTTTCGAACCGGAAATGAAAAACCAATGAATTTTTCCCTCTAGGAAAAGCGGAAATTTAAAGACAAGCGAATGGACCAAACTGGAAGTTAGCTAATCAAGACCTGATACTTGATAAGGAAGCACGAGAACGAACACAAATACAATCAAACATACTTGAACAGTTTTAAAAATGCATAACAAAAGTTAACACAGGATCCAGCAAATAAAGTATTTAATGAAAATGTGTGGGAGTTATAAGGTAAAGTAAAAAAAATGAGGCATTATTCGAATTGACTTCTACGTTAGCTTTAAGATTATATTTGAATATTATAGTTTCCACAACTGCTCTCGTATAATAATCACAATTTTTGAAGCAAATGGTGCATTTCCGTAAAACGGAAACAATGAAATTGCATCTTAAATGATATTCAGCAACAAGAAGAAGAAAAACATGTTAATATGGCAACAGCTGCAACAGAATTCCGTTTGTTATGCCCATCAATACCATTATAGAGTATACTCGGAGCTTGAAGTACATGCCCATCCAAGGAGCAAAGCATAACCGGAAGTATTGAATTATTAATGATAATGGTTGAAGCGAAACATTTACTGATTGTGTTCGAGTTTCGGTTTTGGGTCGAAATGTGGCAAACTTCGCAGAACTGTGGCAAATGTGCTACAAAATTCAAAGTAACCATTCACAAATTGTGCTTGCAAAAGTTTTCTTTTCTACCAAACAATTTCCAATGCACTAGAAAATGCAAAGCAATGTCAAAATTTTCAGAGCTGCTGAATCATAAAGAGTGAACGGAAAACTTCAATTCAAGTTTCATAAAATATAAACCACAATGAATAACCGAAAATTGAATACCTTACAAAATTCATGCTGTGGGTTACTTCAGTATGAATATAGCTATTATATATGAAAAAGACTTTCTTAAAGAAATTCCAGATAATGATAGAGTAATATCCAAATGTACAAAATCCTACTATGTAGTGTGGGAAAAGTGCATTAAGTAATTGAATTACGATGATTTTTTCTGACTGAATATGTCGTTAGATATTCAAAAGTCATCAACAGCTGCTGTTGCTGATGCTAACATTTGCATAATTTTACAACTGGTCGGTAAATTTGACATCAAGAAACTACCACAGCAATGTCAACAGCTGAGTCCCAAAAGTTTTGCCATTTCTTCACCGAGAAAGCTGCTGATATATCAGCAATGTAGTTTTCTTGTAAGGTATAAAAGTTTTCCAAGGAACAACAAACAAAATTGAATGCATGCAAGTTTGCATAATTAGCCTGAACACAAGTTTATCACAAAAAAAAAAGGAAAGTCAACGGTCAACTTTGAAATGTAGGACGAAGAAAAATTGTGAGTTGTATTTTGTGTAAATATTAAATTTTCTAAGACTCCGTATCCGTAATTTGTTTCAATTAAATGAAGGGAAGTAAAGAAATACAATGATAATTTGAAACTGCAACCGACCTATATTCGCTTGTCGATTTTATTTTTTTGCAGTTAAATTAACTATTTAAAGACGAGACAGCGCACTTTGCAAACTTAATTGAAATGCACGTGAAAACAGGTGCAGAATTAAGTCTCAAATCAACTCGGAAAATGTAATCCAATAAATAAGATATAAAATATACAGAGGCTCGTAACTGGGATTCGCATTGCACATCGCAACCGTCGCATTGCAATTGAATTAATTAAGTTTTAAATTTCTCTCGTTTTTTTCGCTCTTTGCTTTCTCTCTTCTCTTGTATGCAAATTTATTGGTTTTCGGCTGCTGCTCTACAAATTGTAATAAAAAATTCGTCTCTTCAATTGCAAATGGCATTAATTGCTTAAGCAAATCTTATAAAAGGCGACTAACGAAGGTCTTTGCAAAATGAAATAGATCTGAATTTTACTTAATTTTACTGTGAATTGTTATTGTTTTTCACTAATTTTGTATAACTACTATTAAGTCTGATAAGATAGGCATTAATTAATTATAAACAGTCATAATAATGCACTCGAATTTTAATTTGTATTTTCCATTTCATTTGTGAATAATAAAGCTATTTTCGCAGTAATAAATAAAATAATTTTGTTAAAATTATTTAGCATTTTATGGCCATTACTACATTTATTTATCTGTTAGGTTCAAATATCAAAATGCTTAAATGCAATAGCCAATAAATAACAAGTATACGCTTGCTAAATTAACCCAAAGGTATCTAATGAATCTCAGATAATTTCGCATTTTCAGGTCAAACCACATGATATAAATATTTTTGGGCAATATAAATCATCTTTATGACTATGAGGATATAAAGTAATGCCCCCAGGAATATTATCTGAGGGCGTAACCGATTATTAGAATACATTCGAGCATAACAGTTGAGATGTTAATATATGATTCATCCCTGCAAAGTGTGTGATTTACGAAGCTGTATTTAGTCTTTAGTTTAGGTTTAGTTGGAGTTTCATAGAATTTTCAGTATATAAAGGGTAGTAATTAATATAACTACTCTCTGTTTCGGCCACAATTCTAAACCAGAGAACAGTCAGTACAAAGCCGCTTTCACACTTTCGCATGGGTTAGCAAGTCCAAATTAAGTTTAAATAAATTATATAAACTCTATTTAATTTACGCAAAATGTCCAACCGAATTTGAAAGGTTTTATCGGACAATAGGGAAATGTGCACATAAACTTCTTGCCCGACATGCTTGAGCTTGAACCGGGTCGTGATTTTTGCGGCCTAATGTGGCATATAACGAAAATCAAGAGGCATTAAGTCTGACTTTGATATTGCCACAAGCATCCAAGGGATCAATTTGTGTGGAGGGCTAACTAATGCGATGACACTCCGTGTGAGTGTGTGTGTGTATGTATGTTGGTCATAATCTCAGAGCCTGAACACAGAATGGCCCAAACAACCTCACGCATGTTTGCATTTAATCCACTTTTATTGCAGCCTTTGGGCTCCTGTGACCCTCAGTTATTATGCTGATTGTGTTGACACACTGCGTTCGCTGTTTGTTGTCATATTGTGTGTTGTTGTCGAGTTGGTTACTAAATATTTAAAGGACCCTCAGGTTGTTTTCTGCTTGGATAAAACCACCTGAAAGTTAAGTCAAATACATAAAAATTCAATTTGATTTCGGAGCATAAATCAAGTTGGATTTAGTTCGACCAGCACGTGCATCAAATAATGATTTACATATGTACATATGTATATATGCTAAATTCATATCGCAATTCAAATTCCCATCAAACTCAATTTGAGGTGTCAAATTATGATGCAGGCCAGGCAAAAACTCGACAGAACTTTGTTGAACTTTCAACACTCCCAACGTATGTCAAGTGTGGCATATACTTTAATTTATTCCATGTGTGATATTGAATGCTTCAAAGTATGACTGACATTTCAACTGTCAGAGTCAAGTAGAAAACGAAGTAATTTTGTAACCTTTTGGGCGGCGTTGCAAAAAAGAAAAATGAACCTTTTACTTATTGTTGTCGAAAAGTTAAGCAAAAGTAAATTTCATTGGCTTTTCCTGTCTTTTGTTGTTAGTCATTGTGAGTCACAACATTTTCTCCAGCTTCACATTGAAATTACCCTTTCACACTATTGTCAGAAAATATTTCAATTGTAACCATAAAGAACTTTCGACCTTTGGCATGACAAAAAGGTTCTGTTTTTGCTAATTTCAAAGCATGACATCAACAATAGAACTGAAGGCATGTCAATTGAACATGCTTAGCTTAAAATTTTTCTTGATTCAAAATCTTTAAAGATTATGTTGAACAAAGGTAGCTTGAAATTATCCAATTATTATATACCAACAAAATCAATTTTGAGACATTTACTATATACCGGTATGATTTTGGTTGACAAAAAAATATTAGTAATATTCAAATTTAAAATTAACCTCATTTGGAAAAACGATGCTTCCAACTTGTCAACATAATTGTATGTAATGGTTGATTGAATCGAAAGTAACCGTTACATATGATTCGGTTACTAATCGGGTTTTACCAGGGATTAAAACCGAAACGAATTTCGGTTTCAGTTACAGTTTCGGTTATTCTCGAATTAAGGTTTTCGGTTACCGGTTATGCAAAATCTTGGAGTATCGGTTTCGTAGTGGTTATCGTTTTTTTTTATAAGTTTCGGTTTAAAATTACCGGTATGATTTCGGTTCACAAAAAAAATAAAAATTATGGGCTTCGGTTGACCAAAATAAGCAGCTTTATTCATTGTTTTACATGAAAAAATAATGTTATCTGGTTACTGGAATGATCCAGTGTAATGTAATGATTTTTTAATAACTTTGAACTGCCATAACTTTGTCAAAAGTGAGTCAATTTCCATGCGCAATGTAAATTTGAGCATGATTTTACCTCTTAATACGTTCTGCATTTAAATTTTTTTCAATTTTGAAAATTTTTGAAAATCGAATTTTTTTGAAATTTTACAGTGTTACCCCTTTATCTTTTTTGATTTTTTCGAAAAAATTCGAATTTTCAAAATGAACAAAATTTAAATGCAAAACGAATTTGGAGGTAAAATCATGCTCAAATTTACATTGCGCATGGAAATTTACTCACTTTTGACAAAGTTATGGCAGTTCAAAGTTATGAAATTTGCCTAGTAACTGCGACGGTCAGAACCGGTTTATGGGTTTCGATACAGTGGAAAAAAATCTTTTCGGTTATAGTTTCAGTTACAGTTACAAATTTCAATCGGTTTTCATCGGTTAAAGGCTACGGTTTCGGTTATGGTTCTAATCCCTAGTTATTTCTGTTTGATTAATTTCGTTTTTTCGGTATAATAAAAAGTTATATTTCAATTACGGTCTCATTAACTATATTCCAATTGCAATCGATTAATTCCGTTTAAAGGTTGCGGTTCCAGTTACGGGTTTAATCCCTGACATTTACTATAAAATGTATTTAACTATTTTAAATTTACTTTGCAAGTAATAAATTTTTAGGAACTCAAATTTAATGTAAGCGACCAGTAAATGCGACTCTGTAACCAAGCAAAAGTTATCTTTAAATGTTATCCTTACACGCTTGCACTGCTACTTCCTTCCCCTTCCTTATATCCAACTGGAATAGTCCCCATGGTGATAGTTCCCTCTTGTAAGTCAGCGTCTGCATTTCAGTTTTGCATTTTAAATGTCACTCCTGCAAATACAAACACGATAGATCAATCTGTCGCACAACTTGCAAATGCCATGTAACATGTGTACTTATTTTTAGCAAATATTCTGCTCTTTTCCTGTTTTCCCGGAGTACTTGTAGCATGCGATTTTCTTCACGGTGCATGCCACTTTTTGATGCTTTTGTATGTGGCAAGTGACTGTAAATACTTGAACATGACGATAAATGCATAAATATATATGCAAAACTTGATTGCTTAAGCAATGAAGTTAAGGAAATTACAAAGAAGGTTTTAGGTATATGACTGTTCATTCGAAGTTTATTAAACAGAAGATGAAGTTAATTTGAATTTGAATTCAATGAACAAATAAATACGAAATTTGCATTTTGATTTATTTCTAGTTTTAACAGCTTTCAAATTGCCAGTCGATTGGCTTTTTATGACTTTACACAAATGGTATTTCATTTAAATTCAATTTTATTACCAGATTTAGGTATAAATAACTTTTGTTTCTGACAGGCATAACGAAATTTAAATAAGTATGTGTATTAAATAATAAAATAAATCAATTTTATAGCTCATAAAAGTTCAGCTAATAATTTCTATTCGAATTAAACCTTTTTCAGTGGTTTAATCTGATGTAACGCATGTCAAAAGAGCTTAGGTCGAGTGAAATTGATTAGAAGATACCCAATAGTTTCCTAGAAATTCCTAGAAAATTTCATTGAGTTTGCAGAGAAACCATAATGTTTATGTTAAGAAAGTCACGTAAGAGGCAGCTTCAAGTATCGTCGGCAAATATACATAATATGCCCTGCAGTTCGGATTATTTAGCAAAACAGATTTTCTTAGTTTTTCTTATTTAAATTTCATGTTGGAAGAACTTTTGTTTTTCATGGTTATTTGCTTTCCCTGAGGCCAATGTTCTATAGAATTTGCAATTGAGTTTTCTAATTAAAGCAAATATTTTCTCAGACCGCAAACAAAACAAAAGAAATAGCTATTATGGATAAGTTGCGGAAGTATTAAAATAGTTGACAGCTTTTCATTGTTGCTCAATTATTAATCAAGTGTGACCTTATTTCAATAATGTTGTCTAATTCTAAATAATTTGTTTTCTTTAATAATATGTTTTCTTTGTTGACAATTATTCTTCGACTTAAAAATCTTTGAAATAGCATCTCAGACCCAATATACATTAAATACAAAGTATTTTCCCTACATTTACAACCTTTAACCTTGTGAACTTTATTTATTTCTAGCAAATTGTTGTTTGTCATTAATAGTAATGCCTGTTTTTAACCCAAAGACAAATTATGCTTACAGAAGGACACTTACAAGCCTTAAAGACTTGACATTAATTAGATTAAGCAGAGTTGTAATTTGACATTTTCAAACCTTTTCTTAAGGCTCTAAGCACGTGTTAGCTACAGGGTTTATGGTTGGGCACATTAACGCTTTGTCGAGCTGCTTAAATTTGCATAATTAAAAGGGTCGAATGACAAATAAAAAAACATTTCCCAAATGTTGCCCTAAAGAATATCAATATGAAGAATACCTAAGGCCCATCATTCATTGCATGAGTTGAAGAAGTTGTTTTTCCAAGTCAGCTTGAGAATGTTGTATAAAATAAGACTACAATCTAAATTTTTTAAATTTCTTAAGTCTAATAATTCTATTAAACGAGAAGTCTACAGTTCATGATAAAAGTTGTTGTTTAGATTTTCTCTTTCTTCCGCTTTCCTCTCCACAACATAAGGTAACTTATTTTAACCACAGGAAGAGAGAAAGACAAATAAAAATATGAAACAAGCTGACCATAGTTAGTGGTATCAACACTCAAGAAGGCAACCACACAGCTGTGGGCAGCATGTGTGTCAGAGGCGAGTCGAGTGGCATTTTGTGGGTTTAACCAAAACGCAAATGTTTTTTCAGGCCAATTCATCTCCAAAAGCTGTTTGTTTGCTTTGTGCAAAATACTACTCGCAATAAAAATGTTACCTTAATTTTAACAAATATTTAATGATTTTTCTAGAATTTTGCAATAAATATAATATTTATTTATGTAGACTGTCCGAAATGCAGAATAGTTCTATAAGCTCTATACTTCTATATGAATTACATGACAGATTTTTTGCATTGCCGTCACATAAAATATAGTTTATATTCCACACGCACACACAGAGGTGCAGACACACAACAGGGCGTATGCGTAATATCCTCTTATGCTGACTTGTAGGGGTGGGCTTGACATTTATTAGCATACTCTCGACATGCTGTGCTACTTAATGACGTAGAAATGTAAAAATGCCACGAATGAAGCCAAAATCCAGAATCCCTGCCAGTTTCAGTCATTGATTATGCGTATGTCGCGCATCTCAGGACTCAGTGTGGAGAAGAGGGGCTTAGTTTGAATATTTTTATGTTGTGGTGATGCGATTTGATTTTATCTGATTGACGCACAGAAGTGTTCATGTCCCAGTTATATTTAGTAATTTATTCATATCAAAAACGTGCGCAGAAACAAAACCGCAAACAAAATCTAACAACTACCATTTTTTCTACTTATTCGCCATCTATAGATAGTTTTTTTGTTCTTGCTTTGCTTTCATTTCAGTTTTGCAATTTCAACTGACGATGGCAGGAGCATAAAGAGACCCAATCACGTTCCGTCATCTGCAAAGTCAACAGTTTTCGCTTGATTCCTAAGTATTTGTAAAGTAGAGACAAAGGGGAAACTCGTTAAAGATAAATCAACCATTTTACTAATCTGTTTGCTATTTATTAACTACTTAAACTAAATTAAAAAAATACAAGAATTTTATACTCGCAATCATGTAGTAATTGTTTGGCATTATTTCAATTACGTCCTGTTATATTACCGATGAATGGGTAATGAGACTGTCTGAGTTCTATTAAGCATTTGGGGAGGTTTTTCACAAGCAGCAGAGTGGCGCAGTGGAAGCGTGCTGGGCCCATAACCCAGAGGTCCGAGGATCGAAACCTTGCTCTGCTATATAACAGTTGGTAATGTAAAATGATTACAATTACTTTTTTTCTTTTTAAATTAATTTGAATAGTGATTTTAAAAAAGTTGGCGTGACAAATGAATATAATTATATAATCCAGAAATAAATTTCAAATGTGCTACAAAAATAAATTCTGCTACAAAAATACTATCAATAATTAAAACTAGAAAAAATTTTTATGTTTTGGTTATTTATTGAAATTTAAACTCATAACCAATGAATTATTGATAAATTTTCATTTGAATTTTAACATGTGGATTAAAATGTTTAATGGACTTACTGCACTTTGGGGTTCCATTTGTGTTGGCCCAAATATTTTATTCAAACTCTGTTATTTATTTCTATACGATAACAAATCACTAAAAGTTGCGAATAAAATGAATCATTTCCCAGAGCTCGAAACTTGGGTATCCATTGTAGTCATATTTTTGTGGCTTTTAGTCAAAAAATCATTTTACACTTTTGCTGGAAATATAAACTTGATATATTGGCCTACCCTGTATTTTCCACATATGGGAGTGATATTTTAAAAATAAGAGAAAAACTGGTCGTTGTATTTTTGGCATTAATATTACAATATAGTTTGTCAAGGCTATGAAAGAATGTCATACATCAGGAAAATTGAAAGTCACGTTTGTCCAAAAATCAATAAAAATCAAATTTAATAGTTTTGTCCCTAACGACCTGAGATGCGTTCAACTAACAGAAACATATACCGGCAGAAGACATTTACTTATGTCTTTATCTTTTAACCTAGTAGTTAAAGACAGACAGATTATCTTAAAAATACATAGTTAAGAACGCAAATCTTATCAATAAACTATAAAACTAAGGACGTGCAAATTTCAGATTGAGGCTGTTGGGCAATGTTATCAATGCATTTGCGAATTTCGAGTATATCATCTGGATAGACACGACAGCAGCCGCCAATGATGCACGCTCCAAGTGAAATCCAATCGTGGACAAAATTAACTACATTTAGACCGTTGCCCGTCCACTCGCCACGATCGCGATCGTAGACCTCTCCACGATTACTATAGACAACAAGAGGTATAGTCTCTGTCGACGGAGTGATGGCTAGCAGAGATTGGAAGAGGGGAGTCACATGGCTGGGATTCACACAGTTGACGCCAATGCCCAGCAGACGTGATTGTGCATTGTGCTCCGATACCATTCGCCAGACAGCCAGGGCCGCCTTGGCAAAGGACTCGCCATGTGCCAGACTAGTCTCATCCTGTAAGAAAAAGAGAGCAATTAGAAATGTTCCCGCTTCAGTTAAAATATGTACTTACCTTGCATTGAAAGGACACCCAGAATTTGGTATTTGAATAGTTGGTGAGTATGAGTTCGGTCACCGCCAAGGCCTCCAGTTGGCAAGGCAGCGTCTCCACGGCCAGACCATCGACACCCGCCCGCAGGCAGGTCTCGATCCGTGTGGCATGCCACTGTTGCAGCTGCGTATAGTTCACCAGATTGGTGTAGCTGCCGTTGTACTCGGAGCCATCGTGTAAGTGCGCTGCATACGGACCAATTGAGGCCAATATCCAGGGCATGGTTGGAGCAATGTTTCCATTGATGGCCGCCACTTCGTCGAGATACTGAGACTTTGCCTGGCGCGCCAGATGAACGCTCTTCTCAATCAACGCCACGCTCTCCTCCCGCGTCTTGCCCAAATGCTTCATGAAACCCTCCACGCTGGATTGATAGGTGTTGGTCAATATAATGTCAGCACCTTTGCGCAAAAAGTCTAAATGGGTTTTCACCACGGCCTCCGGTTGTGTGGCATCGAATCGGGAGCCCCACAATGGATCACCGTCGACCTGTTCGCTCACATTGCGGGCCAATTGGCTAGAGAAGCCCCCGCATTTGACCAAAACACGACGCTTTTCTTTAACCTGATTCCAGTTGCCGGTAAACGATGGAATCATTATGATTATAATGCTTTAGTTACACTTCTTCTGGCTACGTGACAAGTTGAACTGTGAAATTTAATATCTCGATTTAAATATTATAACTTGTCAGTTTGTTCATCTCATTTTAAATACTATTAAACACACGTATTTAGATATTTACGTACTTGAGATTGTGAATTTTGCAGCTTTCCTTTTGATGTTTTGTTCGACGCTCGCTTTTTCATTTATCGTTGCTGGCAACGTTTCTCTCACACATGCATACATATATTGATATAAATATGCATATATGTATTGTACTTATCTGTCTTGCTTTAACATTCACTTTCGTTCTTCCACACACACACACACGCACACACACACTCATTAACGTATTCGCCGTCGCACAGCTGATTTGTGTTTATAGTTTGCAGCTTATTATTTTACATGCGATAAATGGCAACAGTTGCGGTCAAAATATTGACAATGCCTACAGTGCATGTCAAATTAGTTGTGCATGTTTATCGCACAGCTGATTTGTGTTTACATCTGCCACCTTAAACAGTGGCTGCCGAAATAAGTTGTACAGCAGACAATTCTATTTGTGGGGAAACAAGTTTATTCGCTGAGAATAAAATATAATAGATATATAGATATATATAGTATAATATATAAATACATATTGATAATTTATATAGTCGATAATAATACATATTCATAAACAAATTGAGTACGAATTTTATTTAAATAATTGTGGCCATATTAATTGCCTTTTTTTGTTAGTACATAATAGTTTGCTTGTATTCTTGTTGTTGTTTAATTGATCATTTATTGTGTGTTAAAGGATTATAATCACATTTATGTTTATATATCTGTATGTATGTATGTATAAGTAATGTAAGTATAAATAAATATGCATATAAATTGAAAATGCCATAAACAATAATAAATCAAACTTTGGTCAACTTAAGCATTTGTATAAATTCTAATTCCATTTACGATTTACTCGATAATTCCCATGCAGCATTCGGTTCAATGTGCCACATGTCTTTTTTTTTGCACTAAATAACAGTAATAGTATATAGATATATCAATTGTTTATTAGTTATTTATAATCATTCGTTTCTTCTTCAATCCACGTTCAAAGATCAGCTGCAGTTATTATTATCCTCAATTTTTGAGCTCTGGTTGAAAAAGATACCCAGAGAAATACTTGGCTCAAAAAATACATTATTATCTCCCGTTAAGACTAACGGTACATATTTGCTATATGTGTTAGTGTGTAGTGCTTATAGTATATATACAGTATATCAAGCAATTGTTTTGACAAAATAAAAAAATCACATATTTAATTTAATTTTAACTTAATAATGCTCAAACAATAATGGAATAAATTAAAAAAAATATGATATTTTCTTTTGCAAAATAAAACATGTGATTTTTGTATGTTGTCAAACTATTTTGACTCACTGTATGTAACTACTGTGTACTTAGCTCTATTTTTTATCTGCTTGCGTGCATGGAAGTTCATTGTGTGTGTGTGTGTGTGTGTGTCTTTGTGTTTTGTGTTTGTTTCTGTGGCGGCGGCTAACTGTAATGAGGGCAAAATGCAATGATAAAGTACAAAACGGAAACGGAAATGCAAAAGAAAATGAAGTATAAATACTGAGAGAGAAAAGCAAATGCCACGATACTCGTATTCCAATGCCAATGTCCGAATAAATCAAAAATAAACATGCTCAGTCTCAGTCCATTTCTTGACGTTGATAACGCTGATAACGCTGATAACAACTATCAACAACTGCCTGCCCTTTTCCCCCCTCCCGTTCGCTCACTAAGAGAATAGATTATTGCGTCGCTTTAGCGAACCAAATTTCTTTTCAGCCTCCAGCAGCATCTTCTCCTTGCGCACCACCTCGAATGGGATCGTCTTGGACATGCGATCGATTTCCTGATCGGATGGAAAATCCTCAAAGCTCATATTGCTGAATCCCGTTTTGGCCGAGTTCTGTATGGTGTTGGACTGAAAATTGCGACTGCTGCTGCCGCCGCTGCCGCTGCCGCTCCCACTGACACGATTCTCATAGTTCTCATCGTGGGCGACGTCATCGTCATCATCATGGGATTGATATTGTAGGCGTTGATGCTTCTGCTTGCTGCCCGAGCTGAGGGATGATGTGGAGCCCAAGGCGGCAGCGCTGACCTTTTTATAGGCATGTCCCTTGACCTTTTGGGTTAATTTCGAGGGCAATGCTCTCACAACCAAATTGGACTTTTCTTTCTTCGGCTTGACGATGACGGTGTCACTGTCTGCAACCAAATCGGGACCACGCAACACCACGGGCTCCTCCTCATCGTCGGGCGTGAAGTCCGAGCAGCGATCTTGAGAGATTTGCACAAAACCATTATCGGCTATCGCCAGCATCGGCTTCAAATGTGCAGCTGGTGGCTGGGAAGAAGCTGGAATTGCCACAGTTGCAGGTGGTAATGGTAGAGGTATTGCTATTGATGGTGCGGACTGTGGTGCTAGTGTTGTTGTTGTTGTTGGTGGTGCTGGTGGTTGTGGTTGTGATTGTGATTGTGCTTGTGGTTGTACAATTATGCTGGAGCTGGAGCTGCAGCTAGTGGAGGGCACATTCACATAGACACTGCTGCTGTTGCTGCTGCCGACGCCTCTAATGGGATTCGGAATCGGATGCGGATGCGGATTCTGATTCTGATTGATCAACGGTTCGGGCGTTTTATTAATAATAATCGAATGATTAATTGTCACAACTGACGCAGCATTCACTTTGATAATATTATTATTATTATTGTTGTTATTGTTATTGCTGCTGTTGCTGCTACTGCTGCTGTTATTGTTATTATTATTGTTGCTTTTGCTGTTGTTGTGGCTGGGATAGTGGAGCTGAAGCTGGTGTTGACTTGGGACCTGATCGGGCGTTACGACAACACATTTGCGAATTACCTGTGGAAATGGCTCCGAGCCAAAGAGATCCCTCTGATCGCCGACCTCGTCCATTGTCAGCTCCTGCTCTTGCCGTCTCGCTCCCGTCTCAATAAACGGATTAAATATGGGCTCATTGAACTCATCCAGTTGTTCTTGTTGCTGTGCTGGGAAATTGGCAAAATTGGCCGCCTGACTGACCGGCGTCACCGGTGCTCCCTTGACAGGAGTTGAGGTCCACATTTCGGGCTCACTTGGCTTGGATTTCGCCTGTGCCGACTTTGGTTTAGTCGAGCGTTTAATTGGTTTGCCAACGGGCAGCTTGAATGGCGCCATGGCAAATACATCCAGCTCCTGGTCCTGGTCCTGCACCTGTTCCTGATCCACAGTTGGAGCAGATTCATTGCTGCTCTTGCTCTCACCGGAGCCATAATCCAGTTCATCGTCGAGCAGCAGCGGACGATCACCGAATTTGTGCAACAAATCGCTGGACGTTGGACTCAGTTCATCATTGGCCGTGTTGCCGCCAGTGCAACCTGTACAGGCATCACCACTGGCACTGGCAGCCACTGCAGCGGTGCGATCCTTTTTACGCATGCGCACCTTGACAACAACACGACTGCGTACGTCATCCTCATGCGTGGTGACGCTCTCACATTCGGCATGGTAGGCGGAGCTGCTGCACGTCTTCACACTCTCACTGATCCCATCCATGTCCATGGGCAACGGTCGACGCAGTTTGGCCTGCGTGGCGCGTGGATTCTCATCGAAGAGATCATCATCTTCGGCACGCAAATCGCTGGCAGATCCAATCGAATCCGCATCATCATCGGACTCGGCATTGGCCGCCGCCTGAGCTGCCTGGGCAGCCTGTTCAGCTTGGGCGGCCACCGCGGCAGCCATTATATTAAGCTGCTGTGCCGCCTGCTGAGCGGATGACGAGGGTCGCTTTGTGGTCGCCGTTTGGCGCAGTTTCTTCACAATCGGCAGATGTGTTGTCTTGTCCACTTTGTGGTAGGCCACCTGCTGGATTTTGTGTATAGTTTCGGGTATGTTGTTTGTCACAATCTGCTTGAAGATGGCCGCCTTTTTGGCACCAACGACACCGCCACCACCACCACCACCATCGTCACAGTCCTGCTGAAAGAACTCCGAGTCCGAGTCATCAGATGTGGGCTGATCATTGCTACGCAATTTCTCATACTTGTTGCGATCCTCCAGCGGCAGCTTGACATAACTAGAAGCAACATCACCCTGGAGTCCAATGCCAGCGCCATCTGAATCCGTTTTCAGTTTGCCAATCAGCGACGTTTTATCCTCCTCCAGCGTGGGTGACAACAACCACTTGGATGAACTGGACGATAGAGCATTGGTTGTTCCCGTTGCGCTGGGCGTAATTCCAGAGGAGCCTGTGGAGCAGCTGACGATGAATTTGGCTGTGGATGAGATCAAGTACTTTTATGCAGTAAGGTAATGAGATTACGAATTAGGAGGAGGTGTGTGAATGTTAGCAGAAGATTCTCTCTAACTAAATGATACACACTGTGACTAGTATGACAAGTTGGTCAAGATTAGGTTCATATGACAAGGTATGTATATAATATTATTGTGTGAGTGTGTGAGTGTATTGATGTGTGCATGTGTGAGTGTAACATTGGGTATGCTGAAAACAGCATCCCGTCATCCTTTGGTGCGATTTATCCGATGATTTGTGGACACATTTATAACCAGGCTATGCACAGATATGTTTAATAATTAAAATTAATTTTATTTAATCTAATAATCTCTCAAAAACTGATCTTAAAATTCACTTCTGTTGTAAATTTGTAATAATTATCATTTTGACTTTCATTATATATTTAATTAAAATATTATATTATATATTTAAAAAATATTTAATTTTTCTTTACCAAATTAAAACTCATTCAATAAATACAATTTTTACTGCCTGTGCATAGCCTTTTTTGTTAGTAGAAATTAAATTGTTTCCCATTTGATTTGAAATTGGTGTACTTTTATGTGTTAGTTAAATTAAATTAAATTTAGAGTTTACAATTTGCTTGTGATTGGTTTTTTATTGCAATTGAAATCAGTTTTAAACGCTCCTGCCTTAACTATCATACATTTCTTGGATTTAACTTAAAATAAAACTCTTCGCATTGCTGGCTCTGTAACTTGTCCATAAAAATATATATTATATATATGTATGTATAACTGTCATCTGTTAGCTCATTATGTGTTTGAATCTCTCATTACCTGACTTTTAATTGTTAGCTTTTATTGCGCTTGTTTCTTTCATGTTCATAACTTTTGTTTGTTTGTTGCTTACTAAAACTAGAATTTTGCTCTTTGGAATAATACTTTTGCAATTGTTTATAATTTGATCATTTTATGTACAGTTATTAACATGGTTTTATTTTAATAGCTAGTTGAACATTTTAATTGTTGCTGTGGTCTTTATTAAGGAACTGACACCAAATCGAAAAAGTTTTCGGTCTAAATTCTTCGATTTGGCAACGAACTAAATCGCATTTCAATATTTTTTATAATTGATTTATTATTATTATATTGTCTGGCAATGATTGGACTTTGTTTAATTTCATTTGATATTAACAATATTTGTGATTTGTTTCATTTGTTTAATTGCTGCCACATCCGCAGCGAACGCAGCTTGACTCGAACTTGCCAAATTTATGTAAATATATAATTAAAAATAAAAAAATATTGATAAATTAAAAGGAAATTTAATGATTTTTAATTAATCTTTTAATCCGCTAATTTAGTGATATTAATCAATTTGTTTGAGCAATAGCAGTAAAGCCTAATCAATCAATTATCTTTAGTAGTTTAGCATAATAATTTAGAATTGCACGTTTCGAATATTTAAATTAAGTTAATTTATTAAATAACTTGATATGCAGCAAATTATTGCTAAAAAAAACATATGCACTAAATTTTTGCTATCGCATTTATGATATTTTGATATTTTGATATTTTGATATATATATATTGATCATTTAATTTGGTATTAGCTTATTTTAAATTACAAACACACAGAAATAGAGCACATGATAATATACAATAATTAGACGAAAATATGAAATATATATGTCGAAGGCATTTTACAGATATTTTAAGATAGATCTACAGATGTGGCTTAGACATATACAAGCATTTTGTAAAGTTAACAAATACACAACAATTGAAAGTATATTATATGTAGATACATTATTTATTTTGGTTACATTCAACCACAACCACTAATTACTGTTACTAAGTTTGTTTAATTAATTGTTTAGACCAGCACCAGAATTGATTTGTTAGAAGCGCTTAGATTGGAGTTACAGATTAGAATTAATTAGTGTCAAGTGTTGTGCTGCAGACAGACAAACAGTTTGCATATTTTCTAGTTAAATAATTGTGTTAATTTTTGTATGTATAATAACCAATGTTGTTTGCCTAGAAGATCTTGTGGTTAGTATTAAGTGCATTTAAATATTTACAGGAAAAAGAGCATTCTTAAGTAAGCTTTGTGTGGATTTTAACCCGCTGGATGAGGATCATTGTTTCATCTACCAAAAATGGCACTCCTAAAGCTTTCACCCACTCTCATTCTCTCTCTCTCTCTCATACTCTCTCCCACTTTTCTCTTAATTAGTGTCTGTTTGTGAAGTAGGGATACAACAGCTACAGGTTACTCTAAGTTAGAAGCAATAGGATGAGCATCTCTCTCTTTTCTCTCTCTCTCTTCTCTCTGTTTGTCTACAGGTCGCTGTTGTTGTTGCAGTTGTTGTTTGTAGCGTTGTCCCACTGTTGTTGTTGCTGTTGTTGTTGTTGATGTTATACTTGATGTTGCTGTTGTTGTTGATGTACTTGTTGTAGCTGTTGCCTGTTACTCTACTGTGGGTGGGGTATTTTAGACTACGTCTACGTTCAAATCATTTTCACTTTCTAGATCGAGAGATTGAGAGCAACAAAAGCAACAAATCGAAAAACTAAACGTATTTCTGGCTTTGCAACATTAAAGATTACAAATTTCATGCTTTACCTCCAGTTTTACGCAGTGAACTCGCCTTCTCGCGCAGACCGGGCGGCAAACTAAATGGCGCCGATCCAAATGGATCCTCAGCGATCGCCGGCTGCGGATTCGGCGATACGGAAACTGGCGCTGCCATTGCACTTGGCGCTGCAGCTGTCAATGTTACTGTTCCAGTTGCCACACCAGTCACAGTCGCAGTCGCAGCCACCGCTGCATTCTGTTCCGTTGGCGTCAACGTCGACGTAGTAGAGGCGGACTTGGCCGTAATACCTGCAAAAAATTAAAGTCATGTCAGTTATAATCTTTGATTAGCATTTATAACCTTGCGGAGGGTATTATAATTTTTAGCATATATGTTTTACGCATTAAAAAAGACCCCATAAAGTATATAGACCAGGGATTAAAACCTTAACCGAAACTGTAAACTTTAACCGATAAAAACCGATTGAAATTTGTAGCCGTACCCGAAATTTTTTTTTTACTCTGTACCGAAACCAATAGACCGAAACTCTTTAAGCCGAAATAACCGTTTAGTAACTGATTCATTTATTAGGGTTAATTTCGGTTCCGACCGTCGCAGCTACTGAGCAACTTTGATAACTTTGAACTGCCATAACTTTGTCAAAAGTCAATCAATTTCCATGCGCAATGTAAATTTGAGCATGATTTTACCTCTTAATTCGTTTTGCATTTAAATTTTGTTCATTTTGAAAATTCGAAATTTTCGAAATTTTTCGAAAAGTGATAAGGGGTAACACTGTAAAATTTCTAAAAAAATTCGAAATTATCGAATTTTCAAAATGAACAAAATTTAAATGCAGAACGAATTTAGAGGTAAAATCATGCTCAAATTTACATTGCGCATGGAAATTGATTGACTTTTGACAAAGTTATGGCAGTTCAAAGTTATTAAAAATCAGTAATTCAAAATAATTGAAGTGTTCAAACCAACTTCATATGAGATCCAATTATAATAAAATCGACATTATACTGGACCATTCCAGTAACCAGATAACATTATTTTTCAGGCTAAAAAGTTAATAATGTTAAAATCACAAATTCATTATTTATGATTTTTATTTATTTATTAGTGTTTAGGTCGTGTTCCAATTCTCCAGTTCCCTTAAAGACGATATCTGTACCATCGTGTACTATTGGGACCTCACTCAAGTTTTCTGCCCCCCGACGAAACAATAAGTCTATTTATTAGTTTAAACTCGAACTACTTTTTATGATACCTATCATAGGAACGATCAACCGTAAATGGAATAGCTCTGCAAGGTTATCAAATATTCGGCATGCCAAATATACCCTATCTATCTTGTTATTATAAAGTATACTCACTGCCCTGGCTGCCACGTTGACGGATCTTATCGAACTCGGCCTCGAAAATGTGATCTTCGGTCATTTGACTGAAGGGTTGCTCCTCCTCAAATGGATTCCAGGCCTCCACACGCTTATCCATTGTCTGACGAGCCAATTCGTTGGTGGACAACGATGTGGCTGCTGTGCCGCTGCTGGCATAGATGCCAGGATTTGATGCAGCGGTGGCCAGTGTCACATTCTGTGGTCCATCTCCAGACATGGCAATGTTGTTGTTGTACGGCGCAAGAAACTGGCTGGTCTCATTGGCAAAGGTTCTGTGGCGGCGCAACAAAATAATGCATCATGAGAGTTGAGAGTTGGAAATGGAATTGATGTTGTTTTGTGAATAGAGAGAGATTGCAAATCAATTAAATCATGCAACAACAAGTTCTTATTGACTTTGCGGTTGTGCGTCATCATCAATTGTAACTCTTTTAGATGAATGAATGGAAAACAAGCAGAAAGAGGGCACAGAGAGAAAGGTGAAAGCAAGAGAAAAGCAGACACATAGATACACATACAGATACAGATACAGATACACAGATACTTCGAGATGTGACCAAACAGATACATATGCAAAGCTTACTTGTTAAAGGCCGAAGTGTCGCTCACATTGCGACGATGTCCACCCCCTGATTGGGCGCTTGGTTTGGGCGGTGTCAACATATGTTTGGTGGGCGTGCCACCATTGCCCGACACGACCAACTCATTGACCGACGATTCCGGTTGCTCGCTGCCGGCATCGTTGAGTGCAGCCGGCACAGCTGGAGTCGAAGTCGCAGTGGTTGTTGTGGCAGCCTCGTTGAACGGATCCGGATAGACGCTCGATTCAAACAAACTGTTGACCGCTGTTGTGGCTGTTGCAGTGGCAGTTGCAGCTGTTGTTACCGCAGGGGCAGCTGCAACAGCTGCCGGTGCCGTTACAACAGCCGGCATAGCCGGAAAATTTGCTTGAAATTGTTCCACAACAGGTTGAGGTTGAGGCTGTGGCGATGTGATATTCTGACGTGGCAAGGGACTGGGCGGCAATCCTAATCCCAGTGCTTTCTGGCCATGCACCGATGTGGAACCTTTGGGACGCGAACGCGGTGCCACACTGGTGCCTGCCTCCACAAGGGACACGTTCTGCTGCGGCTTTGCAGCCTTGGCGGCAGCACTGATGCGCTTCGCTTCCGACTCGAAGGGCGGCACCAAAAGCTGCTCAAAGTTCGGCAAGGGAGTTTTCTGCAATCCCAAGAGATTCGATTAGTATAATAAATAAAGAAATTAAATAAATCGACAACTCACGTGCAGATTCTGTACAGGATTCTCTTTTCCCGCCAGTCGGAAAGCAACTTCGCACACCTGCCAAATATTGGGTCGCCTTTCCATGTCCGTGTCCAGCATGTACTTGATCAACTGATGCATGCCACGTGAATACTTTGAGTTATCCGGCACGGCAAACTGTCCATTCTGTATGGCCAACGTGCTCTCGCCAAAGGGCAGCGCAAAGAAGCAGAGTTTGTAGAGCATACATCCCAATGCCCAGATATCCGCCTTGGTTGTAATGCTTTTACCACTGTACAGATCGATCATTTCGGGTGCACGATACGATAGTGTTGTATACTTTTGTATCTCCTCCTCGACGACAGTAACGCCATGCTGTTGGGGATTTAATGTTTTGGCCGTTGCCGAGCCAAAGTCACAGAGCACAAAGTTGCCGCCGTCCGTTTGAAGAATGTTCTCAACCTTTAAATCCCGATGAATGATGGGCGTTTGGCAGTAATGCAAACGCGACACCGCCTCGGCAATATCACAGAAAATGGTTAGCACTTCCGGTTCGGTAAAACCAACGTGTAATCTGTGAGAAGTATTTTAAATTCATTACTATTAATCATGTATACAAAAGTTTATAAATCTTGTGTTAAACCTAGCAACTTTTACGTAAGAAAGGGAAAAAAGTGTAATAGAAGTTGTTGGTTTAATGAAATTAGGAATTGCAAATTAGACATGAATAAAAAAAATATACTATACAGATTTACTATTTTTTAATGAAGTATTCTGGAAACCTATAAATTTATATTTCCCATTTTGTTGAATCATTTAATTTGAGCTGATATTTTTTGTCTAAAGTAAATATGAAAAAATAATTAAATTTCAATGTTTATTTAGAAATCTTGTAAAAACATCATGTTTTAGATATTAGTTATCTAAAAACAAGTTATATATTCTAAATACAAATTTTGATGGAATAAATTTAATGTTTTTTTTTTCAAATCAAAAATAAGTATTAGTTTTAACGTATTGTCAAAAAAAAATATATATTATTATGTATTTTTCGTTCCCTGAAAGTAACAAAGGAAAAATAGATAAACAACTATTTTTCATCCAGGGAACTTTGTCCTCCTGATTGAGATGTGGAATAGGTTGTAGGGTGTAAAGTAACTCACCTCGCATTCATCATGGCCAGCATGTGATGCTTGCAGAATGGCATCAGCAGCAGCACCTCGCACACTCCGTTCCCGGTGGGCGTAATGCTGGAATCCACATAGCCAATAATGTTTTTATGACCGCTCAAATTGCTCTGCAAATAATAATTTAATACCTATATAAATATAAAAGAATAACTTGAGATGTCTCACTACTTACGGCAATTTGTATTTCACGCTTAGCCACATTCAAGTCGTGCTCATTATTTACATACATGCGCTTGAGTGCGTATTTTGTTGATGATGCACTGCCTCCACCGTTGCCACGCGCCAGAAAAACCATGGCAAATCCGCCTGCAATGAAAACAATACACAAATTAGTCAATATTGTAAGTAAGTAATACACATCAATTCAATAGAGTCTAGAGATAGTCTAGACAGCTGTCAGCTGGAATAACATTCAACTAGAGGCCAACAAGCAACTATTACACCTTCACTTTATTTACCTGTAGTCTAATGAGTATGTTAACTGAATTATCAAGTTTGTTTCTAATAAGCATAGTCAAAAAAGAATATTTAACATATTCATGGAAATTAGCATTTGACCTACATAAATTTATACTCTATTATGGAGTATATAAAAAAAGTATGCAAAGGAAAATAATTTGAAACATTATTTTAAAAAATAGAGCTTAGTAATCGTAACTCCATTCTGTGGAAATCTAATCATGGGGATATAGCTCAGTGGTAGAGCATTCGACTGCAGATCGAGAGGTCCCCGGTTCAAACCCGGGTGTCCCCTAAGTCAAACTTTTTATTTACTTTTAAATTGAAAGGAATAAGACTATTTAGTTAAAATATTATTAACTATATATTATTCTATCTATAATCATTGATAAACGAAATACTTAGATAATTCGATAGTCAGTCAGGATGTATGCCAAATACAGAATCTGTTCTAATATACAAATTAATAGCTATAGTAGTTTAACATAGCATGTTAGTAACAGCGTAATGTTAAACCGTTTACATAGATTTAACATTTTTAATTTTAAAAATTAAAACCAGCCATTTAGATCTTATCAAAAGTGCGGATTTAAAGTTATGCAAATGATATATATATGTTTATTTCGTGATTTGCAAGCACTACAACACGCAGTTTATGTCAGCGTTTATTCCCCCATATCGTAATACCCTACACTCTCCCCTTTCTCACCCGCATCTTGAGCCACTCCAATGAACGATAAAAAGCTACGTAATACACATACAAATGAACATAATAGGTACATGTGTACGATTCTATACAACTACTGAAGGTCACGTACTACAACAACCACAACAACAACAATAATAATAACAACAACGTTGACAATGACAATAACAAATCATTTAGGGGCAGAAACCAATGAGATAACAACAATAATATATGTATGTATGTATGTATGTAAGTGTAACTGTTGCAGTGTGCTCGATATCCATTTGACTTTTTAGTTGGCGTTTGTGAAATTATAACGTCAAATGTTAATGAATGCTGAAGGTTGCAGCAGCAGAAGCAACGTAAATCACACACCCAACAATAATAATAACAATAACAATGCACAAATTGTAATCGCAATTGTAACGCAGCGAGAAAACCTGAGAAATGAATTTGAAGCGTAAAATGAGACGAAGATGGCGACGCCGACGGCGACGGTGACAGGTGCCACTTAAGCAGCTGAGCGGCGAAAAAGGGGGACAGTCAAGTGCGGCGAACTCCTTATATCTTTTATCTCGCTCCAACACTTGAGTCATTCCGAAAGTGTGTTTCATTTGTTGATGCAAATTCCAAATGTGAACGATTTGGCAACACTGGCAATTCATAGTGAAATAAATTGAACAATAACGACAGCTGACAGGCAGCAGCGTCGAAAGTCTGCGGCCAATAGCAACAACATTGCATGCCAAGTTGCAAAAATAGCCAAAATAAAAATAAAAACAAATATCAATAAAAGTAGCCAAGTAAAAAGAGGTGAAAAAGAGACTCCACATACGCCACATACACACACACGCACACTTAGAAAGCTAAGAAAATAATAAATTGCGAATAAAATGGTCTGGCAAGTTTATTTGCCAAGCACTCGCCGCATTTAGTACAGGATATTATTCACTTCAATTCAAGGACATTCCACAATATACATATGTATCAGAGCCTTGCCTTGCCTTGATTCGACTGTGGCAATGCTGAACTTTGGCATTTGTGCAAAAGGTAACGAGAAAAAAAGAGAGCGTTGGGTATAGAAAAACTACTTCTCTTTATTGGCTTAATTAACATGCATAATTGATTCAATTTCAATTGATTTGTGAAATAGAAAACTAAGGCTCGCATGTTCTTTGTTTCACACATGTGTGGCATGCGACAAGTGGCGCCAATAGATTATCATGATGTGTGTATGCAGCTGTTTACGCCCCCTTCCACCTCTCATGGAAATCAGTCTCCGGCTTTATTTCTTTTTTTATCTTATCTGACGGACGGACGCACTGGCTACTAACTTGAAATCAGGTGGCAACGATAAGTAAAATACCTTATACAAGCACACTCCTACACACACTCGCATATATGTACATATATACAGGCACACCTGATAAGCTCTCAACTCCCACTCCCACTCACCTTCGGCCAAGACATCCTCGACGGTGACCGTGACGCGTCCGACTGTGAAAACCTTGCCAACAAAACTGTTGGTCTCCTTCGATGAGGAGCTGTTGTGCGAGTTTTCCAATTTCTCATTTCTGTCGAATTTCGACAGGATTTTCTTCATTTTACGATTTTTATTTGTTGTTGTTTACTACAGCAGCAGCAGCGACTGCGGCGTCGACGTCAACGTCAACGACGGCAGCAATGTATGTTTAACTGCGACCGAGCTGCGTAGGCGTTTGGCAATGGTGGGCGTGCCAAACTAGCCGCAAATTGAACCAAATAACCCAAATTTTCGACTTTTATTATCTTTGTTGCGCACTTTTGTTTTTTACGCTGCGCTTTTTCGCATTTGCATGTCAGCGATATACAGACACACACACGAAAACACACACACACACTATGGAAAAAGAAAGTTGTTCGATTTTCCTGCTTTGCACGTATTATGTTTACAGCAATATATTGCTCATGAAACTCGATTTTTGGTATTACTGCTATTTACTGAGTTTACATATTATGTTCACATATGCACGGAATAACTATTTACAATCTTTGCAGCAAGAAAACGAACGATTTTAGTGCAATTAAATGGATTTCACTAACTTGCTAATGCAAGGTTGCCACCCGATTAAAACTAGCGCTGTGCAGCAAAATGTTAATCGAAAGAATCGAATACATTGACGATATTCAATTTGCAGTGCCCACATATGTACAATGATTTAAAACAAATAATCATGCATGCATAAAGCGTAAAAATATAATAGAGAAATCTGTAGCAAGTTTGAACTGTATTTTCGCAACAGTTGAAAGTTGCGATAACAGAATTGCAAGTGTCATTCCATCGCTTCACCTGCTGATCGGCGTTGCCACATCGTTTGCGCAACAGCTGATTTTGCAAATGTGAATGCTTGCAAAAAGATACTTTTGAAAAAGTATCTCACAGTTTTCGAGTATCTTTACGAACTATGAAGATCTGGCAACGTTCAAATAAACGGTTTTAACCAGTTGGCAACGTCTTTTATATATCACTATTTACGACGTTTGCCACAAATTGCAATTGCAATTGGCGCGCAATGATTAATACAGCGAAATATTTTGCATTACTGGAGAATTTAAACTTTGAGCATGCATTGGGTAAGTGCTAAACGTATATTGACAGTTATTCAATTGTTAATTTGGGATATATGTTATAGCAAACGAGAATAAGAGGGAAAACACGACGCCGAAAACGTCGCAGTGTCTCATTGAGAATTTGAGGCATTTGGAGAAATATGTTCAAATTGATGTCCCACAACAATTGCAGGAACTGTGCATCGCACTGGAATTGACTGAGGAATCGGCTGCAACGATAGACATTGAGAATACTATTAATTGTTACATAGTTCGACTGCTGCACGTGCTGCACACGCTGAAAAGCAACATTAATTTCCACAGTGATGCCAAAGAGGATCTAATCTCGGTGGCGCATCTTAAGCTCTGCATCCAGGTGACACAGGAGTTATCCTATTATGCTCTGCGCTCCCAGCTGCACAATGATTTCTATAAATCACCCGTATTCAAGGAGGCACACTGCAAAGGGAATCCTTCCTCCCAATCTCTCTTGTTGCTGAGTATTCAGTTCTTTATACGTTTCCTGCCCATTCGTCAATTGCATATAGCTAATGCCATGGATCTGGTGCAGCGGGATCTACTGGCAGCCATAATAAGTCTCCGAATCCAGCAGCTGCCGTCGGAGCAACTTGCTCAGTTAGACGCCGCGATTACATATCTATGGGATAATGAATCCAAAGCGGATTTCTTTCGTCATGTGTTGCTGCTCAAGGCAACTCCAAGTCTGTGTGTTCCTTTGGCCAAGGAGTTGCACCAGCAGCTGTTGTCCAAATTATCCTTGGCACATGGTTTTGCCAGCCTGGTCGCTGCTCTACAAGCTGCTGTTCAAGATTTGGACACCACACGCACCTCGGAGATTGTGGCCAACATTGTGGCCCAACGTGGATTCTCGGCGAGATTGCAGCAGCGTTTGATTAGCCAAATCTTTGACTTTTGTCGCCTGCAACTACCAAACGTAAACAGCTTAATTTGTGGCGTGCTGAGCCTGAGGCGACTTTACGAACTGAATGAATCCAATCGCCAGAGCATCCAACAGATATTAGCTTTCACTTGGCAACCGCTGACGGAACCGACTGACTTGATCAATGGTCTTATCATCTGGGAACAGGCAGAGCTAAGCGAACGCATTCGTCTCTGGCAGCAACTCTTTAGCAGCTCCAGTGTGGCGTGTCTGCCCAGCTCAGTGCTGATTCCGTACTTGCCACTTCTGTTGCAACTCTATCAGCAACTGCCGGAAGCTCTTCCGGAGCGGCAATCCTTGGCAGCCTTAATCTCCCGCTGTTTGGACAACCGGGAAACTCTTGAGGAGCTGCCGGAACTGTTGCGACGTCTCTTCGGCTGGCAATTGGATGGGAATCCGTCTTGGAAATCGCTACATCAACGCATCTTAATCACAGTCCAGGCGAATCTGATAACAGTCAAGGTGACGAATGCAGAGGGAAAGGATCTGGATCAGGAGCATGCTCCATGTCGCGCGTTGTCCTCGTTGCTGATGTCCGGCAACAATCATGCGCTCACCTGCAAAGTGTTTTTATCCTTGCTCCGCTTTATGGTGCAACAGTTGTCGGAACCAACAGTTGTCCAATCCACAGCCATTGATTTGTTGTCCACGGAAACGGAGCTGGCGGATTTTCTACATGGAAAGTATCAACTGAAGCTGGAGCTGCTTGTGGCTCTGGATCAACTGGTGTGGCATGAGCCGCTCAAGGCGCAACTCGCGGAAACGCACAGTAAACAGTTTATTGAGCTGGTAACAGAATTATTGGAAAAGCATCTGGCTGGGAAGCTGGAGGCAGCTGATCAAACGCTAGTTGTCATCTTGATGCTGCTGCAGGAGATCCTGGAGCGCAGCGAGCACCTGCAGCTGGCGGAGAGCACGCGTCGCCTGGAACAACCCTTGAAACAATTGGCAACGCAATCACTTGATCAATTGGTCAAGAATGCGACAATCCCGCTGCTGAGTCTGCTCAGTGGGAAGGGGCATCCTGGAAAGGCAACTGAAAGAGCATTCCAAACGGCACGGGAGCTGATCGAGCAGCGACAACCACATCTCCAAGTGTATGGCATTCAGATGATGTTGGAGGCGCTGCGTAGAAAGGATCCAGCATTCACATCACAGTGTCATCGCATCCTGGCGCTGGCATTGAGCACACTGAAGAGCAAGGAGTCCTACACATTCCTCAACTGTGTGCGTCTGTTTGTCCAGCTGGTGCACATCATGGAGTGCGAGGTGCTGGACCTGCTCGGCGATGAGTATCTGTCGGAGACAGCCGAGCTCGACTATCGCCTTGTTGTGGGTGAAGCTATTCTGAAGGCGGCACAGGAGATTGGTAAGTTTCTGATGTTAATCTCTGCATAGATTACACATTTATAATGCGAATCTTCTGCCCAACAGGTCCATTGTGCTATCGCTATAAGGGAGTTCTCTTCAATTGTTTCCTACACGGCGCACGTTCGCCTCTGGACGAGTTTCGCACCTCTGCGCTTGCCAACCTGGCGCAGTTGTGTCGCCTGTTGACGTATCAGGTGCACAGCTTCTTCCAGGAACTGCTGCAGCTCATCGATGCTGAGCTTAGCACAGGTCGCTATCTGCCTGCAAAGCGTGGAGCTTTGCTAGTACTCTCCGAGCTATTGGCGGGCATGGAAAACCTGTTGGATTATCAAGAGATGCTGCTGCCCATCTATCGACTCCTCCGCGTCATCGAAGCAGCCGAATCCTGTGATCCTCAAATGCGTCAACATGCTGCCAACGGTCTGAAAACGCTGAATGAAAAGTGTCGAGAACTCTTGAGTACCGAACCCGTGGAGCAACTGCAGCATGAGATTAAAGTGATGGGCATTAAGGAACCAGTTGCCACCAAGAAGCGACACATTTTGGAGCTGAATTAAAAACAAGTACAAGACTTAACAAATAGACTTTCTTTTATAGACAATATAAAAATGCACAAAAATGCAAACAACATTTAAGGGATTCGGGGTTGGTCCGATCTAACAGCTCTTGCCAATGGAGAACTCCGTCTCCACTTTATCGGCCATCATCTTGGCAATCGCCAAGCTACTGGTCGCACCTGGCGATGGAGCATTGCGACAATGGAGCACACGTTTGGCCAGAGCTCCCGTGCCCACGCCGCGATCAAAGACAAAATCATCGACCAGATTACCACTCAGATCCATCGCCTGGGCACGCACACCTGCTGGTCCGCGTTCGATGTCATATTCGGTGACCTCCGGTATGTACTTTTGCAGCTCCTTAACCTGGAGATTAATAAACGCCGACTTGGACATTTCACTTAAGCCAAAGCCAATATATTTGCTAGCCATCTTGAGGAAGCCGGGATAACGCAGGGCGTCAAAGAGCTCAAAGAGATTGATGTCGCCCCAGCTGGAAAAGGAAAGCAAAAATTGCATTAGACATTACAGGTTGCAATCCCTGAATTTTATGAATAATTATTATACAAATTAGTTTTAATTTCCGTTTTTGATGTTTATAATAAGAATTTGAAATAATTAAATTTGCATTTTTAATGTAATTCAATGTAAATAAGAGCTATTTATTATTTTTAATATACATATTGTAAATAAGATTTAATGTAATGTAGTAAAAATCAGAAATAAAGATGAAATATCAATTTTTAAAATAAAATTCCAATATTTTCCAAATTTACTTCAAGGTTCAAAAGATATTTGCATTCAATTAATGTTTTAATTTTTTGTAATAATAATTTTCAACAAGAGTTTATATTTTATTTTATAGTAAAAATCAGAGCTATTTTTAAGTTTTATGATAAGTATTGAAATTAAATTATTTTTAATTTGTATATTAAAAAATCAATAATAGTTAAAATCAATTTATATAATAAGAATTATAATTTTTATTTTAAATATTATATAGTATTTAATATAGCGTTCATTACTCACGTGTATCCTTCGCGCTTGAGTGCCAGGACGGCATTGGGTCCCAGCCAGACGGAGCCATCCATGCGGGGCGTAAAATGCACTCCCAGGAAGGGGAAGCGAGGATCAGGCACTGGGTAAATGTTGCCACGCACCATATGCTGTTTCTCCTTGGAGAGCAGCAGATACTCCCCACGGAAAGGCACAATGCGAGGATCACGCGGGCAGCCGGTCAACTCGGCCAACAAATCGGATTGAAGGCCACCGCACGTGAGGACATTACGGGTGCGCACTGTCTGATTAGGCTTATCACCATGTATGGTCACTGGATAGTCGGCACTGCCTCCATCCTGAGTCTCGCTGAATTTAGATACTTTAAAGTTGAGGTGAATATTACCGCCGGCTCTTTTAAAGTCCTCGCCATAATGCTGCGTCACGAGTCCCCAGTCCACGATTCCCGTGTGCGGACTGTGAAGCGCCTTAAGGCCGTGACAGTAGGGTTCAATTTCCTGGATCTCATCCCCTTCGATCATTCGTAGGTCAGGTACATTATTCTGGATGCCACGCTGCTCTAAATCCTTGAGCAAAATGACCTCCTTTTCATTCGTTGCGACAATCAATTTGCCGACCTTCTTATAGGGTATCTTGTGTTCATCCAAATACTTGTACGCCAGATGCATTCCCTCCACACAGAGACGAGCCTTCAGTGTGCCCGGCTTGTAGTAGATGCCCGCATGGATGACGCCCGAGTTGTGGCCACTTTGGTGCATGGCCAGCTTAGGCTCCTTCTCCAGCACGGCAATCTTGAGCGTCGGATGGCGTAATAATATTTCCCGAGCTGAGGCCGCGCCCACAATGCCACCGCCCACCACAACAAGATCATAATCGCTGTTATTAATGGTTAATTTAATTTATCGATAACGATTAATCTTATCGCACTCAGTTCACTTACCGGTTGCCACCGCCCGCCGCGAAATGCTGCCACCTTCTTTGTTGTCTGTCCTCAATTGAGTTTTTTGTCCTAAACGATAATCCAACCTGATTAAATCGCACCGCAAGCGGACCGTTTATCTGTCTAAGCAGCTGGGCCATTTTCTTTCGTATTTTTGTTTACTTTACTTTCACTCTCTTTATGCAAAAGACCTTGCTTGACCTTGCTGCCCGAAATTCGACTGATAAATCGTTCCCGCCGTCGCCTCAACTGAATGTAAGAATTTTTAGCAGCAAGATGTTACTTTATTGCTGGATTTGATTGTGTTGTGGTAGAGTGGGAGGTGGGAGGTGGGCGGTATAACAGCTGTTCAAACTGATGATAAGAGGCTCTGAGCGCGAAAATGCGTTAACAGCGTCTGCCGGCTCTTAAATGCGTTAACATCTGTGCATTTTTAGTACATTTTTGAAAAAATTGTAAACAACGAATTTAGAGTGCAATATACAAGTTTAATGCAAAAATTACATGACTTTTTATATATAAAAACGATTTTTATTGAATTTACTATTGATTATGAATCTGATATTGACTTTATAGTCAAAGCACACTGAGTTGCTATAATAAAATGTATCCTGTTTATTTTGATTAGTAATGCAGTAGTTTTAACAGTTCACTGTTAATATAAGTGCAGTAAATGTTATTGCTTTGTTGCAAATAACAGCTGTTAAGAAGTAAAAACAAACAACTTCAACAATATTTTGTGCGAAAATTAATTAATAAACAAGTATTTAGACATTTTAAAGAACTACAAACAATGCCCAATGCCCGCTCACTGCGCGGTAATCAATTGCAGCGATAAATACGTACATTCCGGCAGCATTTCCTTCCACAGGTGCGTTTTACATATGTACATAAAATTTAAGGGGACTCACAATTGGATTCTTATTGCAGATTTCCGTTTAAGCGAAAGGATTTGCTGCAGAAATGGAAGGATTTCACACAGCGCAGTGGCCAGTGGATGCCCTCCAAGTGGAGTGCCGTGTGCAGTCGCCACTTTGTTGACTCGGACTTCAACTGCAGCAACAATCGCAAGACGCTGAAAAAGAATGCGGTGCCATCGTTGCGACTTCCCTCCGAATCTCTGAACGTTATTGTGGAGCAAGTGACGCTGCCACTGCCGTGTACAGCAACAACAACAACGACGACGGAAGCAACAACAGTTAGCAACACCACGAGCGGCACAAAGAGCACTTGCCGATTTTGTGGCACATTGGCATTGAATTGTGTTTCCTTTGATAAGAGCTTCGAGTTGTTTGGCATGATTCAAAAGTGTTTTCCCACCCTGCAGATACTGCAGGATGACACGTTGCCACTGCCCAAGGACATTTGTGGCGAATGCTGCAAGCAGCTGGAGCGATTCTCCCAATTCTGTGATGTTGTCATGCTCGCCCAGAGCGAACTGCAGCGTAAATATCGACGACAGCTGAAGATCAAACAGGAGCCGGTGGTGCGTGTGAAGCAGGAGGCATGCGAAAGTCTCGACAATCTATTTCCCGATGAACTGGACATGGGGTTGGATGACCACGAGCCGGATGCCGATGATGCAACGGAGCACAAGTTTCAATTCTGTGACTTTCCCATGCTCAATGCGCAGGATATAATCAACAACTGTGATATTATGGAGATTATTAACTTGGACGATCCGTTTATCAACATAACGGACGATGCGGATGTGGCACAATCGCAGCCAGTTAACTCCGTCCCTGTGTCCTTGCCAGTTTTGCCCACGGTCAATGAGATGCTACAATCTGAGCTACTCACCGAGGAGCACAATTATGCCAAGGAGGATTGGCAGCTGCCGGTGCTGCAGCAGTATAAAACCGAGAAAGTTGAATGCGTCGACACACAAAACACGGAACAAACACAACAATCAACAACTGCATCGGAGGCTCGCAGCTCTAAACCAATTGTGACGAATGTTAGCCAGATTCCGAATCCAATGATGTGTGAACTGTTGCCTCCTCCACCACCACCGCCAACAGCGACAACAACAGTCAGCAAGCCAAACATTGTGGTGCTCAACGATAGCGTTGTGAAATCCTCCGCCTTTCGCCTTCACAATTGCAGTCTCTGCACCACAAAGTTCTTTACCGCCGAGAGTCTCAATCAGCACTATGCACACATGCATGGGACGCCTACAGCCACAACGATGCCCACACCCATGCCCATGGTGAGCTTGCCGCCGCTTAACATTAACTTGTCGAGTGGCAATTCGCTTAAATTGGAGAGCAGCTCCTTGCCGCTGTCATCATCAACGCTAACGGCTCCGGCGAGCTATTGGCAATCGGACTGGCTGCCACCACCGTTGCCGGCCAAGAAGAAGATTGACATACTGGACATGCAGCGCAGTTTCTTGCATCATAACGATCTCATTGCACCAGCGATGCCACCGACGATCACGCCACAGTCACCGAATTGCGCATACGCCAAGTTGGCCGCCATCTACAGACGCTGCCAGCAGCAGCAGAAGCGCCGTCAGTTGAAGAACAATGGCAAACCGATCTCACACCGCCTTCGGTGTCGTCAATGCTCACGTGGATTTGCCACAGTGCAACAGTTGCTGTGGCATCGCCAACGCAAGCGGCACTTTGTGCTGCCGCCTCCTCGCACGTTTGCCGTCAAGTGCTTTGGCTGCTTGCGACTCTTTCGCACTCGGCTTGGGCTGCGTCAACATGTGCGCTACATCTGCCAGTCGCTGCCGTTGCGCAATGCTCGCCTGCAGAGCTACAAGTGCCGCTACTGCCGCAACATCAGCTTCACACATTGGCGCATCTATCGACGACACGAACTCAAGTGCCGACTACGGCAACGGCCAAAGCCAAAAGGTTTCACTAAACGTCGCCGTACAATTGCTGGACAGTCACAGGTCCAGAAACGTACATCCCACAGCTGCTCCGTTTGCCAGAAGACGTTTAGTTCGCTGACGGGTCTCAAGCAGCATCGCATTACCCACACATCGGAGCGACGCTACAAGTGCAGCATCTGTGATCGGGTCTTCAAGCGGCGCAACGGACTCTCGCAACACGTCAAGGGCTACCACCTGCAGCTCAAGCCACACCAATGTCCAGTCTGCCAGCATCGCTATGCCCTCAAGTGCGATATGCTGCGTTGCCGCCACTCGCAGCGACGTGGCGCCAATGACACCGGGAAAACCTAAGAAAACTAAACATCTTCCATTGAAATAAACTACTTTTTGTACACAATTCTTTACTTAATCTGTAGGGCTATAATGAAGGTGGGAGATCTCTATATTTATCCTTAAAATATTTAAGGAATCGGGCTAATATGGCAATGTCCATTTGACTGTTCTGTTTTTGTCAAACTGAATCTGTACTAGAAGTTATCTTTATCGCCAAATTCTTTCACGATTTCTAAGCTAAAATGATGGAATTTATTTTAGGTATAGATCTTTAACAATTAGTCTACAAATGAGCGGATAAATTGGAATTTCCCGAAATTTTTTGAATTCTGCAAAGATCTACAAAGATAAGTGTGAATGAAAACTAAAGGAAAAGAAGCCAACAACAGATTTCCACCCATTTCTTACCCTCCGTTGGAAAGTTTCCAAAATATCGAAAATTAAAAATATAATAAAAACTCAGTTCCCCAGTCAATTAGTCGTAAGCCCATTTGGTTTGAGGTTTCATAAAAATCGGATGACAATGATGAGTTACCTCAATATATAAAACCAAAATTAATTAGGGAAAAGTTTCGGAAATACAAATAAATGATACACTTAGTATTTTATCGAAACTTGCGAGTGATTTTTCACGTTCGTTTTTTATTTGCACTATATACATTTATTAATAATTATGTGTGTAAATATATAGTAATTGCCGTGTTAATGTTTTCGTATAGTATATAATATTGCTTAGACGGCTTATTTGCTGTGCGAAAATCCAGAGATTCTCAACTTAAATTAGATTTCTATAAATCGTACACAATTTCAAAGTTGAATTCAACATAAATATATACAAAAAGTTGAAATTTACATATAAATTTGTTGCTTATGAACATAAAACATTTGATTTTCTTTTATTAACAAAATGCAGATTTCAACATAAAATCGAATAAAATAATAAAAAAAATGGCACTAAAATTACAAAAAATAAAAATTCATAAAAGCAACTGATAAAAACTCAGAAAGATTCAAAAAATCAACAACAAAAATTCACGCAATACCAAAGAAGAAGAAAATATCTATAACTAAACACAATGTTCTTAATATGTTTTACTTAAAAACGTAACTAAGATTTATGCTTTTGGTATGCTTGTTATCTATGTATGTATGTATGTATGTATTATGAAGATATAGTATTAGAAATTTTGGATGATTAGTTTGCTATGTATGTGATGATAAGTATATCAAAGTCCTGCTCCGCTTTTGCCCTCTAAATGTGTGCTATTTTTGCATTTGTTTAACCTACGCCACAAGGATTACGCGCTAGACTACAAGTTATAGATATATATGTATGTATGCCAAAATGGGCTCCTTGCTGTATTTTTTTTACTGAAAAATTGCAGCACGTTGTTGGAACTGCTGGCGTCTCTGGGCCCGCTCCTCCTCCTCACGACGCCGATCCTCCTGCTCTTGCCTGATCTCGTCGTGAAACTTATTTGTGCGGAGTTGCTGCTCAATTTTCGCCTCAAAGAAGTTCTTGGCCCCAGTAACGCCCACCTGCTCCACATCGATCTCGGTGAGGCGAGCCAGCTGATTCAGACCAGAATCACTGTCTAGTTCTCCAGCCTGCGCCTTGCGATAGATAAGCAAAAACTCACGGAACGATATCTTGCCATCATGATCTTCATCGACATCTGCAATCATTTTCTTCAATCCCAAATGTGTTTGAGGTGCGCCCAGCTTTTCCATCATGTACTTCAGCTCATTCAGATCCAAATATCCATCCCTGGCGGTGTCATAGCTGCAATAAACCAAAAGCAAACCAATTACCATATGATTAACAAAAGAAATAATGCAATAAGAAATTGTTCTGGTCATTGCACCGTCTTCCAATCGATAATGCGCCAAGGTAACCCAATTTCAGGCTAAATTTACAATTTGCCCAACGCTTTGGGCTGAAAATTCGTTTGGGTTTCCCTTTAGGTCGTTATGACACGGCACTAAGCCAAAAAGGGGACAGGGAAAATTTGCAAATTTGTGAAAAGGAGAAAGGTACACGTAAATGAGCTTGATGAAGGTAAAAACGAAAAAAAAACGAAAGCTATCATTCACAATTTGTCACTAATTGTTTAATCATGCAATATGACAATGTTAAACATAGCAAAAATCGATTAGAAATTGTGTTTATAATTTACAAAATATATTTACATTTATGTAATATTAAGACTAAATAAGAAAATAGTTTATTCTAAATATTTCTTTTCAACTTTTTAATTTTATTTCGCATTTTAACAATTTGTTCCTACCTTTTCTAAATCTGTTTTATTTATGCGCTTTAAACTATATCTGCAAAAGCAAAAATAGATTAGAAATTGTGATAATAAATTTCAACATTTATTTACATTTATGTAATATTTAGACTAAATCAGAAAATAATTTATTCTTTGTTCTAAATATTTATTTTAAGCTTTTTAAATTAATTTCGCATTTCAACAATTTGTTTCTAAATTTTCTAAATCTGTTTAGCTTATAAGCTTTAAACTATATCTGGTTTATTTTCGGTTGAATGGCCAAAATGGTAAGTCAAAAGTTCAAATGCTTGCCACTTCCCGAACTGAGTGGGGCAGGAAATTGTATGTGATAAAAATGTAAATAAAAATACATTTATTAACTAATTACGTAATACATTAAAAAACAGCGTGTGGCATAGAGAAAACGCAACAGTTGTTGGCGTTGTTGCTGTTGTTGTTGTTGTTGTGATGGCCAAATCGCGTGTGGCAGATGCGCTGGCAACAATGTTGCGGAAACCTCGACCTTGCCAGCATGTTGCCTGACTGCCTAACTGCCTGTCTGAGTCACTGAAGGATGCTGTCGAGCAAACAAAAAAAAACATAAAACGAGTCAAACTAGTTGGGCTAAAAATAATGCAAGTTACCATTAAAGCCTATAGACAGTCAGTTAGGCAGCCGGGAAAGGAAGCAGTCAACTTGCAACAAGTTGCGTAGATGTCGACAAATTTGATCATAAATAATAACGCAATCGGTTACATAGACATTAATGTACTTAATTCAATGGCATAACTTTCAATTTCAATTTCGATTTCGATCTCGATTTCACAAACATTAGAAGCTAAGAGAGGAGATCACATAATGAAATGTTGAAGAGTTTTCATGCTTTCGTTGTTAATTGTATCGACGACAAATTGCGTGTGATGCTTGTGTAAACACGATGAGAGTGAAAGTAATTAACAGTGACAGAAGCAACGGCAGCAACAGCAACAGCAACAACAGCAACAATTGCATGCAACAACCAACCGCACAAAGGTGTCGCCACGCATTTAACCGACTTCGACGCCGACTCGCCAAAGATGACAATTAATTGTTGCTACTCGTTTGTCGCCTGCTCGCATTTAATTAACTTCAATTGCTTCTTATTCGTATGTGTGTGTGTGTGAGTGTGAGTGTGTGTGGGTATCCATGTGTTGTCTGTTGCGTCAATTTGACAATTGTCAGACTTTTGCTTTGTAGTTGCTTTCATTTCAATTAATTGGCTCGCTTAACACATGCTCATTATCGTTACGTTGTTTGTTTTTCATGTAATCTCAATAGACGACTCCTGCAACAGCAGCTGTTCAATTCAATTAATTAACTTTTATTTCATTTCAAATTTATCACCTCAACCCAATAACAACAACAACAGCAACAGCAACAACAGCAACAACTCTCGCATTTTGTTTGGTTCACAGTAGTCCTACAGTGTAGACGCCTGCAGGTGGTCTGGCAACGCCGAGCGCCCTCCCACGCAGTGCTTTTAACACATTTAACCTAATTTCTATTTATCGATTGCAGAATGTTTTCATGCCGATGATTTCGTAAGTGTGAGTAAGGCGATCGATATACATATGTAAATCTCGATAGATGTTTTATTTGCATTTTCGAATACAGTCGATTTTACATGTCTTTATAAATAAATATGTATGCACATAAGTGTATGTAGTTGCTGGGCTTTTTGTACAGTTCAACAAATAACGGGGTCAGCTGGCCATTGTTTTTGTTGCATGCTACATTTGCATTGTAAGTGTATTTTTGCAGCTTTGTTATTGTGCGCCAAGTTGCAATTATTGAACGTGTGTAGTTGTAGTTGGCTTTTCTCTATTAGCAACTTAATGCGACGGCAATTGTTGTTGTTGCCCATTGTAAATTTATGTTTCTTAACTTGGTCTATGTATGGGCTATGCTCTGTGGCCCAAGCGGGTTAATGCCAACGCTATGCAGTCACAACGCGTCATGTTCTTGAACTTTTTGTGCCTTTGGCTTTGTAACGGTTATTATGATACCATGTATTACATACAAACATATGTATGTACATACATACATATGTGTGCAGTGCTTAAAATGCATTGCAGATTGCTGGATTTCAGTTTGGTGGATTTCTTCACGTTATTGCGCACTGTTCGGGAGGTCTTTTATCTATTGTAAAGTCAACTGCAACAAAGCAACGTAAAATTTACACAGTTGACGTCTTGCATACACAATTTCTTGTTTATTTCGCTCAACACGAACTTCACAACTGGCTAACTGACTGAATGACTGAATGACAGACTGACTGTCTGTTTCCATTTCAAAACCAAACATGCACCTGTGTACTTAAATATACTTTATTTTTAAGACCCATGTAAATTTCAATGAAAGAATCTGTAAGAAAATGCATCATAAAGTTCCCGTCTATTTAAATTGTGCCCCCTAGACCAACTCTATAGGGTTGGTCAAAAAATAAACGCCTCATATTTTGACATTACGAAATTGGAGCAACTTGAGAGTTGAAAGCAAATCGTTGCGTGGGTCGTGTGTTCCTATTTTTAGTTGCAGCAGGAAACAAAAAAAAATGAACAAATCCAGAAGCAGCGAAACTCGATGAGTCAGTGATTACCAACTAACTAACTGGAGAATAAAGCATGCAACGAACAGTGGCAGCGTAGATAAGCAATTGAATTCAGCATAAATTGTAGTATGACATTTGTATGACTAATTGCAACAAGTTGAAAGCACAATGGAGATGCTGATTGCATATGATGATGATTCTATGTGTATTATTATTTAATTTGATATTTCCTCAATTGAGTGGCACGACATTGCGACTAGTCACAGTACACACACACACACACACACACACACACACTCACACACATACAATCTGCATGCGTTTACTTTTCACTGTCAATCAACGAATTGTTATTGTAATCACTCTTTGATGCAGGCGTGCGCGCTGTCACTGTCACACAGTAGGAGTGGGAGTGGGAGAGGGAGAGGGGATACTGGTTACTCTTTGTGGTCTGCCAACGTTGCCAGACAGCTGGTCGCCTGCACATTTGGCAAAGGTCAGCGACAAACAACAACAAAACAACTGCAGTCGGCTGTCGACAAGTCTGCAGCATCAACAGCAGCGGAAGTAAATGGCCATTCACAATGGATTCAGGAGAAGAGATAATACAGTGTTATCGATTGGCCAAAAACTTGTCTACTGCAATATTTACATTCGACTGCATTGCAGTTGACTGAGAGCTAAATGTGACAAGGGGGAAAAACAGCAACAACAAAAGTTAAGCATTGTGTGTAATCGTAATGTAAACACCAAATGAAAAACAACTTTGAATGCAAATGTCAATGAACCTGTCACATTCATGTAAATACAGTCGAGGTTCCCTATGGTGAATTTGCACTGCAAAACTTATCATTTTATAGGCAAGGTGTATATAATGATGTGCTCGTCTTCTAACAGGATTCAGTTCATAGAACTTTACTATAGGTATATTTGTAGATTTAATAATTTCACTTGGTCTGCATTTTCATATTAAAATAATAATAAAATGCAAATCACAACATAAAGCTAAAATTTTAGTGGAAGTGAAAATCCCAAAGAATTATTAAGTGGTGGTAAAAATCCCAACTAAAAATTTTGTGATGAAGAAAATTAAGAACAGTAGTTGAAGTGAAATTTAAAAATTCCCAGCTGCGATATTTTTTGAATAATACCTAAGATCTAAATTTTAGAGGTTCACTCTACAGAAGTTTGACTGTGTACTATTTAAGTATACTGCAGTTTGCCCCCTTTAGCTTGCCACAGGAAGTTGCTTCAAAGGCCGGCTGCAGTTATCCTAAAATGTGCAACAACAACCCTTTTGCGAAATTCATATGAAAGAGCATTAAATGAAAGAGGGTTATGCTTCAGTGATAATGGGTGGTGACTGCGGCTTAATTAAAAGCTTTTGCCACAGTTGCCACAGTCGTTGTTGTAATGTAGTGTAATCAGCCCACACATGATGCGAGTAACAACCCCTCAATTGTAAAGTGCGTATGCGTATAAGTGATTTTGCATATGTGTGTGTGAGTGTGTGTGTGTGTAAGTGTCAGTCATTTGCCATGAACCCAATTCGTAGGTAGAATAAAGCGACATGGCATTGACATCGCTAATAGAGATGTGCGAAGAAAGTTACTCGCATACTAATTTACATTCATATATAAAAAAGTGTTAATTTAATAACATTAAAATTATTTGAGTACATTTAAAATGCTTAAAATGTACAAGTATTAATTTATACCAGGGATTAAAACCTTAACCGAAACCGCAGCTACTGAGCAACTTTAATAACTTTGAACTGGCACAACTTTGTCAAAAGTCTATTAATTTCCATGCACAATGTAAATTTGGTCATGATTTTACCTCTAAATTCGTTCTGCATTTAAATTTTGTTAATTTTTAACCTTTTCAAAATTTCGAATTTTTTCGAAAAATACAAAGGGGTAAGTAGTAAATTTCGAAATTTTTCGAAAAATTTTAAATTATCAGAATGAAAAAAAATTGAAATGCAGAACGAATAAAGAGGCAAAATCGTGCTCAAATTTACATCGCGAATGGAAATTCGTTGTTTTTTGACAAAGTTATGGCAGTTCGAAGTTATTAAAAATCAATAAAATAAAAATAATTGAAATGTTCAAACCAAATTTATTTGAGATCAAATTATAATAAAATCGACATTACGCTGAACCATCCCAGTAACAAGATAACATTATTTTGCAAGCTAAAAAGAGCGTTCAGACTTTTTTTCATGTAAAACAATGAATAAAGCTGCTTATTTTGGTCAACCGAAAACCTTGATTTTTATTTTTTATAAACCGAAACCATACCTGTATTTTTAAACCGAAACTTACAAAAAACCGATAACCGTTGCGAAACCGATACTCCAAGATTTTGGATAACCGACTACCGAAAACCTTAATTCGAGCATAAGCGAAACCGTAACTGAAACCAATATTCGTTTCGGTTTTAATCTAATCTAAATGAGCAAACAATGTAGCAGTTAAAATTACAACTACGGATAAAATAATTCAGAAGCCCAAAGAGCTAACGTTTTCTTGCTGCACAGAATCTTTACAGGCGCTACCCTCTGTATTAATATGTGAATATTAGATTCATTTCAAACAATTTGTTTGCCCCATTTTTAAAGTAACGAAAAAAGCACGATACGTGTCCATCTCTAATCAGAGCAGTCTGCACTCGGTGGGTTCAAATGCAAATTCTGGTTGTTGTTGTTTTCGCTGTGTGCACAGATTGGAGTTGAAAATGCAATAAGACCAAATGTTACCCACATGCAAAATGGACAATGGAGAATGAGAGAGAAAGACACCCATGTCGAATGGATTGCTGGTGGTAGTTGCCTCATAGTTTGTCTAAGGATTTGCAGCCTTATCAGCAGCAGACACATACTCCCATCAACACCCCACTGAATGATTTATGTACATACATCTATATGTATGTAGATATATTTATGTACAAGTTGTGGGTCGACGCCATCAAATGAATATAAAAATCAATATCATTAAGCTGCGAAAAAGCGAACGAGCGTCTGCATTTTATCGCCATCGTCTTCTGAACCCGGAATAGAGTACGTCGAGACGTACGGAAAATGGCGCATCCAAAAGTAAAATCACCGGAAACTAAAATCCAGCAATATCAACAAATAATTACGACGCTACTATAAGAAAAAGAAATAATGAAAACATTACATATTGCGTGTCCGATTATCTCGGAGCGTCCGACCCAAATGGATATTCAACGCCTGTCGCGTGGGCCGATTTAATGTTTTTTCTTTTTGTTTTGTTTATACTTTACTTTTGCTCTGTCTTTCATTAGATTTTTTCATCTTTTATTTCTCTTTCAATTGTTTTAAACAAATACATTTATAGATATATGTATATGTAGAAAAAACTTTATCGGTGCTAGGAAATGAATTGTGGGGGGTTTGGATTTCTGAATAATGTTTGTATTTGCAATATGTTATTTATTTGTTTTGTATAATTAAATCACAAATGCTGATTCAGTAGCAACTTGTATTTTACAGGGCTACTATATACGTGACTCAGTAGGAACATTAACTTTTCATGTTTTTGCGATGCTTTTTGCCAGTTTGCTGGCTAAAATTTACAATATTAGCACAATAACTTTTCAGATTTCGAAGGGGAGACGGTACAATGTGGCTTAAAATGCCAACAGCCGGTTTTTGTTATCAGACAAAAACAACAACAAATAAAGACGTCGATTGGCATTTGCGACAGAACTTGAATCGAAAATAATGCTTCAGAAAATAAAACGGGTTTCAGTTTAAAAAGAAATACAAATTTACTCCGATTTTATATTGTGTACAATAAAAAGTATAATGTGTTTAAGTAATTAAACTGTTAGTATACATTTTATAAGAGAAGTTAACTTATATCAATTTAAAATATGGTAAAAAAAACAATGCCTTTAAGTTTAATAAGAAATACAAATATACTTCGTTTTTATATTATTTATGCACGGTTTATTAAAAAAAGTCTATTGTATTTTATTACCTAAGCTGTAATTAAAAACAGTATAGTTGTTATACGAGAACCTTTTTTGAAAAAATATACTGAATAGTAAAAAATATTGTTTATGAAACTGAAAAGCGAATTCCAGTTTAATAATAAATTCAAATTTACTCCGTTTTTATATTATTTATAGTTGCACGGTTTATTAAAAAAACTGTATTGTTCTTAAGTACTTTAAGTAATTACGTAAAGTAATGAAGTGTAGTGTAGTTTTCATTAGAAACACAAACTTGCATAAATGTATGTATATTTAAATAGTAATCAGTTTTAAAGTAAATTGAGTTGAAATTTAGTTAAACAGTTAGCACTCTTTATAATCTTTCTATATTCTCCTTCTCTTATTGTGTTTAATCATTCCCAGACATTGTGGAGCTCTGGATTTTGGGTTATATACGAGTATGTTTACAATTTCAAGGCACGTTCGTTTGTTTTTTCATGTCTCGTTTTACAAACATTTCTTTCGTTTTGACAATGTGCCAAATGCCAGAGAAGATTGACCCAAATGTCTGTGCATGATTCATGGACAGGGAAAAGACAGGAGTTTCAGGATTTGATGTAGCATAATGTGTGGTCTTTTTCAAGTATCAAAACCATCAAATGCAGTGCAACAATTAGCCAAAGGTGTTAATGAAAGTGTATACAGAGAATTCAGCTGCTAATTGACAGAGATACTTGAATACCTGCTGTTGTCTCGACAGGTGAGGTGATTCAGTCAAGTTTAATGTAAAATCGTTGAGTCAGTTCTGAGCACGAGATAGAGACAACAGACTTCCTATGCAAAAGGCGTAATCAGTGCGCTGATTAGTTGGATGAGCTGAGATAACTTATCATGAATGTCTTCTGTATTATGTACATATACTCATATATTTAAGAAAAATAAACTCAGTGAGATTACGCAACTTTTATGCGCCTCATTGGAATGGGAATGCGATCGTTTAGCGATATGTAAGCTGAGCTAACCAACGACCCCCACATTATAAAAAATAACAACAACAACAACAACAAAAAACAAGGAAATTCTAATCACTTGAACGAGGTGTCAACCTGGCACTGAGGTCTAGTAACAAAAAACCACAGTAACTCATATAAGTAATCGCACATTATGCAGGTAATACTTAAGTAGCGTCAACTTTGACTCACGAGCGAGTCGCGGCTTGGGGCGCGGAATTGAAATCTTAAACGGAATATGTAAGTGTAAGTGACGACGGTTGTGGCAAAGTCTCAACCACACAACCTGGTGTGAGTCATGCCCCATTGCAGCTGAGCTGAACTGAACTTAGCTGAGCTGGGATGCGATGCGATGCGAGTGGAAGGTGGCTGGGACATGCAATTTACTTGGCAATTAAGCGCATTAGTTTCCAGTGTTGCCACAACAGCTTTTTTCTCGTCAAATCAGTCATTTTTTTAAAGAACAATAGCGGGAAATATTCTGGTTTTTAAAATTTGTTTTTTTTTCACATTTTTTGTAACCACTTTAATGCGTATCTATTTAATTTCAAAATTAATTTAAATTCAATTAATTTTAAAATTTATAAAAACGCTCAAAACATCTGAGAAACCCAAGAAGCTTTCGGAATTTTAGAGATGAAATTTATAAAAAAAAACAGCCTTTTTCATACTAGTTGACATGCACTACTTAAAGATACCCTATAGCTAAGCGGGATTTTTTTTCTATAAAAACTTGTACAATTTCTAGAATGCCGACTTACGTATTGAAGGTCTTTTGATAGTCCTTGATTTGCTTGCGCGAAAACTCTTGGAACTCGGTGTAGACATTGACCTTGTAGTTGCGCGGCACCGCGATGCCCGCCTCCTGAGAATCCATTATCTCCTGGCGACGATTTAAAATGTGCGTCAATTCGGAGCTATCTGTTGTCGCTGTTGTTGTTGTTGTTATGCTATCATCAACACTGCCGTTGCATGATGCGGACGAGGCATTGGAGGAGACCGACATGTTTAAATTTCAATTTATTTATTGCTGTTGTTCTGGAATTTTTCACACACCACACCCTTGCAGTGCGACACTGTGCAGAAGCGGGGGCAGCGAGGACGTAAGGATACACACAAACACACGCACACGCACACGCTCACAAAACAGACACTGAACAAGTGCACGCCTACACAGATACCGCAAAACTATTCTTTTGCTGGAGTTAATGTAAGTTGTAGTTTGGATCGCTGTTTCAAATTGTTTGCGAATAAGACGCGCGCTTAAAAAGACCGGGTTATGGTTATGCAGGTGTTATTGTGTTATTGCCGAGAATTTTGTTTTTTAATAAAGCGCGCAAAGCATCCAAAGCACCCGAAGTCACAGAAACGAATGAACAGCGAACGAGAAAGACGAAAGCAACGGCAAACCGACAGTGTTGCCAACTCAGTTTTTTCCCGTCAGCTCTGGCGTTTTTTGAGTAGCAAATGCGGGAGAAATTGTGATCTAGAGGGTGACGGGAATTCTGTCTTAATGTGCTACAACTAAATGGACAGATATGGCAACGACAGCAACGTTTACATATGAATGGTACACAGCTGTTGATCTGGCAAGGCTGCCACGTTCACATGTGACTGGCAAATTAAATCTAATTCATTAAAAGTAGCCTGTTTATTTTCTCAGCACATTGCACATACTATTTAAACAAATTACGTGGCTTTTATAACTAAAAGGTGACAGTTAAAATGGGCAGCAAGTTCTTTAACAAATTATTACTTATTGGTGGCTTTGCGAGTCTAGCGCATGCCGCATTTTCGGCCGCTCATCGTAAGTTGAAAGATTGTCAACCTTTGGTCAATCAGTGATAATTATATTTAAATTATTTAATTCAATTAGATCGCACTTACTTGCGTCTCACGGAGCAGGAGTGGAATCATCTGCCGCTGGACGTAAGTTTAGATATACTATACGTATTGTACTTGATCCCTAATAATTGTAACTTTACATAGATTATACTGCAAACGGTGATCAGCCTGATGATTGTGGTCTATAATATTATCCAAATTGTGGGCGACTTTAAGGAAATACGCGCTACGGTGGACATGCAGCAAAGGACTTGGGACACACTTGGCAACTTTCCATCATTCTATACATTCAATCATCGTGGTCGCGCCTTGAGTCCCGGTTATAAGCCGCCGCGTTCAAACGAGAGCGATGATTAGTCTTCAGTCAATATTCATTTATAGCCGGTTTACATTTCTAGTTTAATGCAATTATTTGATAAATTATGCTAAACCAACACAAAACGTTTGTAAACGCTTTCACAGCGGATGACTTGACGGTCAGGAAGTGTTGCACCAATTGTACACTGGGACGTAGTAGATGTCCAGGCGTGGAATTGCATCCATTGCTGTGGCAAAGACGACAGCTTGAATCGCTGCCACTGCGTAACATGCATTCGTAGTACAGCTGTGCATTGGAGCGACAACCACGCACCACCTGCTTGCTCTGGCTGTCGTAATACTCCAAACAGGCGGGCACTTGATCCTCTGGTTCATTGGCCAACAGAGCACAGGGCATTGCATTCTGACCTAGCGAGACTTGCTCACAATTCTGGCATTGATGACACCACAGTCGTTGCTCTGGGAATGCGCCCTTATTGCAGAAACTGCCCTCACAGCTGCGACAGCTGGCCACGGACGCAGTGCTGCAGTTGAAATCCTCCCGTTGGCAGCCCCGCTCGGTGGTGCCATTCACGTAGTTTACCACCAGACAAGGTGAAGCCGGCAGAGCGCATTCCTCAATGTAAATGCCACCAGGTCGCTCCCAGTTGGCGCATCCCGCGCCGGCTTCTCCATCGCTGCTGCAGCGATAGCAACGGGTAAAGTCGAGGACATTGCAAGCCTTCTTGTCATTGCCATCGCACTCGTAGCAGTTGAGTATTTGGGGATCCGTTGGTGGCGCGCCACAGCCACGTTGCACGCTCCAATCGTCATACTCGCAGGCGTAGCACGAGGAAGCTTCTGCCGAACCACAATAGCTGCTGCTCAATGAGGTGGCATTGCTGCGGCACATCTCTTGACTTGCCGTTGCCGAATTGCAGCTGAGGCATTGCTGCTGTGGCATGCAACCGGCATTGCAATTGTCCGCCGTGGCACACTGCATTAGCTGATCGCGATAGGGTTCTAGATCCTCCGGCAATTGGGATGAACATCCGCGTACGACGCGACTGAGGTGACGATAGCTAAAGCAGAATTGTTGCTCCTCCTTACCAAGCAATAGTTCCTGATGACACTGCTCAAACTGGCTGATATTGCACTTGCTGCCCAGCTGAAATAGATCCATTTTACAGCCAAGTCCTTCCCTGGAATCGCAGCTGACACAAGTCAACGTCCAGGCTCCTTGATTCTCATTACAGCCATTAATCTCGCACAGCTGCGCGGTATTTGATGCCGTGTGATTGCTGTCGGAAATGCAACCTCTGTAGGCCAATTCAGCATTGATGACCTCCGTATAGCATTGATCCTCCTCGTGATGGTACCGACATGGACGCGGTTTACCAGCTGGAGCATCGACACAGCTCTCGCCGGAGCACTGATGACACTTGAGTCTGCCGGGTGGATAAACTCCAGCATTGCAGAGATTCAATGAACAGCTCTTGGAATAGGTGGCCTCTATGGTGGGCGTCTCGGCGCCACAGCCACGATAAGTGATTGAGTCGACTGTGAATATGGAAAATGTGGGAAAAATAACTTCAATTGCGGCTCATTTGAATACCTACCAATCGACATGACACACGTCAGCTCGGTGGGGCATTCCTTGAATGGCAGCAGACCCACCTCACCCAATGTCTGGGCACATTCGGGCAGCGCGATGGAATCGCAATGATAGCAAACAATTGCCCAACTGGGCGGGATGGCAAGGAGTAGGCCTATTTATAGAAACAATGGAAACGTTTAATTGACTTATTGGAAATGCATTAAATGCTGTTCTCACAAAACCAAAACCGGAACCGAAAACAATTTCCTATTTCAATAGTTTTCCAATTATTTAGTTACTTTTGGGTTTCCGTATATTTTAAAAATATTATTTCTTTACTTATTTTTTTGTGATTTCTTTTGTATATATTTGGTTTATTTAGTTAACTTTGGATTTCCGTATACATCTATTTTTTATTATATGTTATTAATAAATTAAATTAAGTTTAAGTTAGGGTTATCCCGATAATAGTCATGAACACATGTTTGATTACGAGTATATTTCAATATTTTTTCATTTCTTCAATGATAATCATTAGTTTAGTTATTTTTGATAAAAAATATTATGATCATTAATGATTATTATTATTGTTAGACTTTTCACCATTATTATTGCATATTCTTAAATTACTGTTGAGTTTAAAGATTTCAAATGGAGTGAAATTTATAAATCTTTCGATTGTCACATGTAGAGTATATAAGATATGAAAATGAAATTTTTACAAAATATAGAACAGGATATAACGATTATTTCTGCATCGTTAACTTCAAAATTTATTTCGATATTAATCCCGCATTAAATTGTAAAAGTTGGAATATAGCTTACATGATCCGAGCACCAAGATCAGGCTGCCAATTTTGAATTCACTCATTTCGCAAGAGTTCCCAGCTACACTTCAATTAATTGCGTTGACAAATGAAATTTGTTTATTTATGACTTATCAATAGACATGGGAACAATGGGCATTATCAGCGAGTGATAAGGATAAGCTGAATTAGAGAACAAAGACAAATGCAGTAGGATGATAGCTTATCGTAGGGTATTCAAGTAGTCTGCTTAATTATTGATTGTACGCATTGCATTGTGACTCGAATATTTAGAACTGGATTGATGTCCTTGATAAATATGTTGGTTCCTTTGCAATGCTCGAAAATTCACATGATCAATAATTCAGAAGGTTCGCATTGTAGTCAGGATGAAATGTGGCTGGCAGCGAGGGAATGTGAGGAATGTGGGGACACATATCGATTTCATTTGGAGCAGGATAATTGCGTGACAATCAGCGGCATATGGTCAACAATTTTGTTGGCCTTGCTCAGTTGCCAGTGAGGCAACAACGAGCGCAGTCCGTGACATTAACCTGGTTTAATTGCTTTTAGCCGCAAAGTGGTATTTGAACAGCTCTTTGGAGATAAATTTCCAAATATTCTAATTATCACCTGGGGGCATCGTTGTGATAACACTATTAATAGTTCGACTGGCAACTACTGTTTAAACGCGCATCACAATTCGATGGGATTAGTAATGAACGGAAAACAATTGTGTCTTTGGTTAATGTTGTTCGGGCTACTTCTGCACAACAGTGTGGGGCAGGATGAGGATACTATTGATGTGGAAATGACCACAGTCCATGTGATGCCTTCGACAGTAGAGGCACTGCAGCAGGAAGCAGCGGAAACTGAACCTGCACCGGATCCTGCTCCTGAGCCTGAACCTGCAGCTGAACCTCCAGCTGAACCTGCGCCTGATTCGGAATCTGCTCCTGAGCCTGCAGCTGAATCTGCTCCTGAACCTCCAGCTGAACCTGCGCCTGATTCGGAACCTGCTCCTGAGCCTCCAGCTGAACCTGCGACTGAAACAGCTCCTGATACTCCAGCTGAACCTGCTCCTGAACCTGCTGTTGAACCTAAACCAACAACTGAAAATGAACAAGATCCTGTGCCTGCAGCTGAACCCACTGTCAAGGACATGGTAACAACTCCAACTATCCCAGGAGATTTGGATTACCAGAACGATGCACAAGACTTGTCTGGAAAGTCAACCCAGAAACCCAGCTCAGAGGCGTCAGTTCCAACGAAGCTCAATCCGGTTGTAGAATCCAATTCCGGATTTAATTGTTACAACTGCTCCAGCTATAAAAAGGGAAAATGTGATGCAAAACCGACAGATAAAATGCCGTGTCCAACATCCAGCAAAAACGGATGTTACACTCTCATGAAGCGTAAGTCAAGCATGATTTAAATCTATCAGAATTTTAATCTCAATTCTTTGCCAGGTGACTCCAAGTTAATCATGCGTGGTTGTATATCAGAGCTATCGGAGGAGGGTCATAAATATTGCCGCAAGGAGCCGAAGCTCTGCAAGATGTGCTATGACAAACTATGCAACAAGGAAGTCGCTCCTCAGGATGGCTCAGGATCAGCCAGGTTCATTCTGAGCAGCCTTTTGATCTGGATTCCCTGTGTTATAGTTCTCTTTTGAGAATTGTGAAATCCTTTTAATGCCCTAAATTCAATTTAATCTTTTATTATGTTTCGAATCTAATTAAAAACTAATCTAAAATCTGAACTTTAATCATAACAAAGCTGTAATATATATAAGGAAAGTAAAGCTAATTTTTTCAATATTTAATTAATTTAACAAGAAATTTAAAAAAACTGAAAAATATATATTCAAAACTCTCTTAAACATCAACTTTTATTATAATTTGCGGTATAGTTTTCATATTTACTTTTTTAATTTATTGAAAATGTGATTTAGACGGTAGAAAATGGAATATCACAATTAGTTTTTATCAGTTTTTATAGGAATAAAAAATTCGAAAAATTACAAATATTCAACAAGCTGAAAAACAGACTGGTTTTAATTTGTGAGTGTCTACTGTACATCGATCTCAATCGCAATTTGAAGAACTAGATAATTACTTTTGGGCTTTGTAGTCCCAATAATGAATCATTAACTGGCCAGCTGATATGGAGAAAAACAAGGAGAGCATTTATATTTTATATATTATGTATTTTTTATTGTTGTTTATTGATAGATAACATAACATATGCACCTGTTTGTATAGAGGAGTATATGGTACGATAATGAATTGAAAGTGTGATTACGAGTACTTAGAATGGGTTACAAAGCGTTTCTGACCAGGAATATCAGTCCCAGCAGACCCAATCCCATATGTTGCAAGGTGGCGGCACCGTTGTACTTTTTATCGTTGCAATTGGGTCCCTTGCAGATTGTACAGCGATCATCTTCGTTGTTTTCACACTGGTAACTCAACAGTGGTCCCAGATCGATGAGGCAACCACGAAGGACGACACCGTCTACATAGATTGGATAGTCAAATCAGTAGGATCGAAGGATCTGTGAATGTGATTTACTTACCCCACTCGCCACTGAAGCATTGCATGGATGCCGGACTACTGAGAGATGTGTTTTGGCATTTCGAGGAACCGACCGCTGCCTGGCGACAGGGAGCATAGTTGTCACTGCGACAGGTGAGGCAGGAGAAGGTGCCAGGTTCCACATTGCATGCAGTACCGTTGCACGGAACACAGCCCTGTGCCGTGAGGCATTCTGTGCCTTTTAGCTCATTGATACAACCGCGACTCACGGTTCCATTGGCATCCATTTGGTAGTAGCAACTGTTTTCAGTCTGTGTATAATTGGAGGCGGCACAGTTTACGGCCTTGCTCTTGTCCTGACTTGGAATGCAAGTGTCGGCATCGCTGCACTTGATGCAACCGCCCAGGACACTCTCAAATGTCTGATTATTGCATCCATTTTGACTATCACAAAGTGCACAATTGGGATCGGTGGATGTCAATGGACACTTGGTATCCGCATCCGTTGAGCAGCCACGTTGCATGGTCTTATCATCAGTTCCAATCGTGTAACATTTCTGATCCGTTGTCTTGTAGACCCCACAGGGATTCAGATTGGTCGGCTGGACAGTGTTGCACGCTGCACCTGAACACTGGTAGCACAATCGTCGGTCTTCCGGAAAGATGCCCACATTACAATTGTCCTTTTCACAAGTTTTGCAATTGTTATCTCCAGCGGCACAGGCAGCGCCACATCCACGCTGCACAGTTCCATTCCCATTGAGATCGTTGCGGCACAACTGACCCGTTGAGCACAATTGATTGTACGCATCGGCAGTGGCATTGGTTGTGCCACATTCCGGTTGGGAGCCATCGCAGTGTCTGCACATCAGGAAGGAGTTGCAATTGTTCGATTCACACGTCAAACAGACTGGCGATTGACACGTGTCATCGGTAACACATCCGCGTGTCACGCTGCCATCCGTTCCTGGAAATAGATTTGTAAATTACAATATACTAACTCTACAAATAATAAAAGACTATATTGATATAATCCAGGCATATTGAATTATTATAATAATAAGGAAGGCCTCACGAAAAATCAGAGCAAAATTAATCGATGAGTAAAAGTTAAAGAAAATTAATAAATTAGGAATTTCAACTGAGAAAAATATTTAGACAAGAAAAATAAGGGAGTGTGAAAGAAGGAAAGCATTTAGAGGAAAAAAAACGTGGGATTAATTATAGACAATTCTAAAAAAAAGGTACAAAAAAATGTCAAGTTGGTTTTTGCTGCTGGTTTCCTTTCCGAGAATATTTCTCCGGAACTTTAACCAAAATATTCATCAGTAGTTGGAATAAAGTGCAAAGATAAGAAATATCGAATTTCAACCAACTAATAGTATAAATAATATTTCAAATAAGGATAGGAGAAATAATTTAAAGGAAATATTAATAACAATTCTAATGCATTGGCGAAGACATTGAACTTGAACCCAGAATCGAATAATTATGACAAATAAGAATGTTCTTTATATTGAGATTAGATAAGATTATCGTACACTCATCATTATATACATTCTATCCGTTTTCTTTCTCTCAATATTATTTAAAAATGTGACAAAGCGTCGCGGCGTAAATACTTATTTAAATGTAGTTCGTAGCCTATTTGTTTTTATCACTAATTGAATAACCATGTTCAACTAAACCGAGAACTTTGTACAAGAAAAAACTTTACTTAAGCGCCTATATATGACTCATGTCGCCTGGCAGAGAACCTAAAACGATCAATTTACCTCTTTTAATAAAACATTTCGTTACGCCTTCTGCACAGGTGGTACTAGTGCCAGAGCCCGTACTACATTCTGCAATAAAAATTAAGAAAACATATGTATATGTATTATTTTTGGAGTCATAGCTTAGAATTTGTTAAATACTTACCTAAATTCGCGGCTAAAGAGCTCTGCAGACTGATTGCGATAATCGCGGCTATAAAAATGCATCGATGAAGGCCCTGCATTGTGAAATATCGATCTATATATTTAATATTTGTTCTCTTGATAATTTTTGCTATCCGTTTGCCTCGAGTGTCGCTGGTGAACTGTTAGTTTTAAGGTAGCCGTTGCCCATATGCACTCTCATAATCAATTTTATTTCAAAATACTCTGTCCCTCCATTTTTCTTATCTAGACGTTATTTGCTTGCTAGTCTTTTTTCGGTTGATAACGTTAAATGGGTTGCGATAAAATAAGTAATATATGGTAAGTACCAAGTTTGCGCAGCGTGAGCTTTTTGTGCAAAAGTCTTCATATAATGAAAGTGCTACAGAAAGCACTAAAGCTACTTTCAGTAACTTTCGTAGGTTTGAGCATACGCTAAAGCGCATTATGATTGTGCTTTTATTATCATTCACAAAAATCATACTCAGGATTACGCTTAAATTGAGAGAATGAGAGGGAGAGAAATAGAGTTAGTCAGTGGAAAGAGAAATTACTGACTAAGGAAACTAAGTTATAAGCTTTTGTTGTCCTTTTCAATGTTATTTTAAAAACTAACATTATTTTCTTATTAAAACCCTACATATAATACCACGCATATACAGATAAAAAAAAAAAAGAAACGTGATCGGTTGAGCCTTATTGAAGTAATACGCTTATCAACTAAAACTAGAGACAAGAAGTTTCTAAATCTTAACCTAAACTAGTTCCCATAGTTACCACCAGGGATTAAAACCGAAACGAATATCGGTTTCGGTTATGCTCGAATTAAGGTTTTCGGTAATCGGTTATTGAAAATCTTGGAGTATCGGTTTTGTAATGGTAATTTGCAAGTTTCGGTTTAAAAATACCGGAATGGTTTCGGTTCACAAAAAAAATAAAAATCAAGGTTTTCTAAAATAGGTTGACTAAAATAAGAAGCTTTATTCATTGTTTTAAATTTGGTTTGAACATTTCAATTATTTGGAATTTATTGATTTTTAATAACTTCGAACTGCCATAACTTTGTGAAAAGTCAACGAATTTTCATGCGCAATGTAAATTTTATCACGATTTTACCTCTAAATTCGTTCTGCATTTAATTTTTTTTCATTTTGATAGTTCGAAAATTTTCGAAAAAATCAAAAAGATAAAGGGGTAACACTGTAAAATTTCAAAAAAAATTCGATTTTCAAAAATTTTCAAAATTGAACAAAATTTAAATGCAGAACGTATTAAGAGGTAAAATCATGCACAAATTTACATTGCGCATGGAAATTGATTGACTTTTGTCAAAGATATGACAGTTCAAAGTTATCAAAGTTGCTTAGTAACTGCGACGGTCAGAACCGAAATTAACCCTTATAAATGAATCGGTTACTTAACGATTATTTTGTTTTAAGGAGTTTTGGTTTATGGGTTTCGGTACAGCGGAAACAAATTTTTTCGGTTACGGTTTCTGTTAAGGTTACAAATTTCAATCGGTTTTCAACGGTTAAAGGTTACGGTTTCGGTTAAGGTTTTAATCCCTGGTTACCTATGTTGATTACCTAATACTGGTTACCACCTATGTTGGCTATGTTAGTCTACGCCTAAGCCATAATACTATCAATATTCTAGTATTGGATACAAGCCCTCGTGTATTGCTTATTTATCGTACCATAGAATTGATTATGATTGTATTATTTTATGACGCGTATTCAAATTATTAGTTTTGATGGTTTGATAAGGGTTTACTTAAACATACACATATTTATACCCTATATGTAGCCCAATATGACCGCATAAAAAATATAATATGTTCTTAATCACATATGAGTTATGTCGTTCCTTAAAATTCATGAGAACTAGAGTGACATATCGATGAAATGTATACATACATTTTGAATTCGATCCTTACTATCGAAAGTCCAGTTTCAAAATTTGTGTAATTTATTTGTCATGTTCATTGTAAATAATAATAACTTTTTATTAAAAAGTACCGACTTTTGACTTACACAATCAGATGTAATATAGGAAGGTTGGGTCAGAAGACAATACTTGCTAAATTGATATTATACTCATAAGATTGTGTACAAAGGTATATACCTGATTTATGATCACCACAAGTTCACATTGATGACTATTGATTAGATAAGATTCGATGGAAGCGCACCTTTTTAAAATGATCTCATGTCTGACTATGATAATTGGTCTATATTTAAGATTGTGTATATATATTAAGAGCTGAGATTGTTTTGCACTTAAAGATCGATATGTTTTTTCAATGTATGTCAAGATCTCGCAGTTGAGATATCGATAGCTCAGTTAAAGATTGAATATTATCATCTTATTGGCATTGTTCAATCAAGCTCTGTTTTATGATATCTTTATATATCTACATTGATATCTCCTCATATTAAATTTTGCAGTGGGGTTGGTAAAAACTTCGTTAATTTTTACATGTATGTAATTAGCAAAGTCGTTAAAAATCAGTACCTGGCTTTGAAGGTTAAGAAAGGTCACGATTTTTTTGATTTTAATATATAATTTTCTTTCCTTTTATTTAAGTAGAATATACAAATACAAATACAAATCACTTAGCGGAGTTAAGCATATATATAAAGAATTAACAATTGGGATGCTCTAAAAAAAGTTTTTTAGTCCTAAGCCCAGCAAGAGGAGCATCGATGCCAGCGATAATTTAAGAGTAGAGCTGCCATTACAGCGATCCATTACACAGACGTTGCACAGATCCCCAATAGAGTTTATCGGTAGACCAACCTCCTTACGTACCGCCTGACAACCGGATTGTCCTTCAGGTACTCTCACACATCCACGACGCATCTCTATAAAAATATGTTAGATTTAGGTCATAAATAAATATATATATCTGTAACATTACTGTACTTACCCCCTTGATTTCAATGATGTAACAGCCCGCCATTTTATATTTAGTTGAGTCGCGACCGTTGAGTTCATAGGAGCGATAAGTGCTGAGCAGATGATCTGTAGCCTGGGCAGCCAGAGAGCGACGTGCTCGACCGGATCGGACAGCTGCAGTTACTGCTGCCCCACTCTGAAATTGATTCTCTGCTGCGAGATGTTCTGTTGATCCTGATTCTGTCGTTTCTGAATTGGATTCTGACGATCCAGAACTAGCCTCCGTTGGGGTGGATTCTACCGAAGAGCCGGTTGATTCTGCCGAAGAGCCGGTAGATTCTTCACTTGTCGGCAAACTGGATGATTCTGTCAATTCTGTAGTAGATTCTGAGGATCCTGAACTAGAATCTGACGATACAGTACTTGCCTCCGTTGTGGCAGATTCTGCCGAAGAGCCGGTAGATTCTGCCGAAGAGCCGGTAGATTCTGCCGAAGAGCCGGTAGATTCTTCACTTGTCGGCAAACTGGATGATTCTGTCAATTCGGTAGTAGATTCTGAAGATCCTGAACTAGAATCTGATGATCCAGTACTTGCCTCCGTTGGGGTAGATTCTGCCGAAGAGCCGGTAGATTCTGCCGAAGAACCGGTAGATTCTTCACTTGTCGGCAAAGTTGATGATTCTGTCAATTCTGTAGCAGATTCTGAAGATCCTGAACTAGAATCTGATGATCCAGTACTTGCCTCCGTTGGGGTAGATTCTGCCGAAGAGCCGGTTGATTCTGCCGAAGAGCCGGTTGATTCTGCCGAAGAGCCGGTAGATTCTTCACTGGTTGGCAAAGTGGATGATTCTGTCAATTCTGTAGTAGAACCTGTAAATTCTGTACTAGTCTCCGTTTGGGTAGATTCTGACGATTCTGTGGTAGAATCGGATGATCCTGTAGTAGAATCTGAGTTATCCGTAACTGTTTCTGTAGCCGTAGAATCTGTGCTCTGATCCGTCGTTGATAACGAGGAATCGGATTCCGTAGTAGACGTAGGCAAAGGCTCTAAGGATGAGCTCGTTGAGTCTGTCGGAGTTCCTGTAGGTGTTGATGAACCATCTGATGCCGTAGTATCTGTTGGAGTACTGTTGATCGAATCAGCGGTGGTTGAGGTTACGGTGTCATCATAATCCAAATCGCACTTTACAACTTCCACATTTGCCAGATTTTCGCATTGGGCCCCAACGCATTTATAACAATCAAGCGCATTTCCTAAGAAAATTCCAAAGAAAACATTAAACTTATAGATAAAAAATGTGCTGCAGACATGCCTAAGCCTAAACAAACAAGCGTGCAAAAATTAAATCCAACTGATAAATCGAACTGCTGTAATATTTATAAGTGTACTTCACAGAACCATCGATAACATTCAGGATATAGTTTTCCGCCTACTGGAAGAACGTTATCAAATTTACTGTAAGGAAAACTTCAAAATATTAAGCAAAACATTTTAATCAACTTTTCTGAAATAATTGTGACTTGAGTAAAAAGTCTCGATTTTGGGAATGCAAGGAATATAATTAATTTTGCAGGAAATATTATCATTCACATATTTCTGGTATTTTGTTATTTACTCATTCGCGTGCGATAATCATTTCTGTATAATTTCGCTTTTATTTTCTCTGTCTCAACTTTCCATGTAGTACAAGTTTGAGCATTTTTGCGGTATGCGTAATATTAACTCCATTGAACTAATTACAATAATGGGCATGGCCATGGATATTTTACTTTTCTCTTTTTTTTTTCTTTGCTGAAATCAGTACAACATGCTGATAAGAAAATGCCCTGGAATGGCGCTGCTCTTTCAAACTGGAACAACTCGCGTAGCTCATAAAAAACATAAGACAATAAAGAAATGAAATCGATTGATGTGTGACACTTCTTTTTTTGTCTTTAATATTTTTTTGATTTTATTTTTGCCTATATGGCAAATACTTATGTGATTGATTATACTTATAAAACATTGTACACTTGTGACTTCTTTTTTTTTGTTAAATTTTTTCTATAATATTTCATCATTTGCACTTGTTAACCAATATTCATTATTTAAATTGACGTTATAGACGAGCGCGTTTTGTGCGCGTTTTAAAACGCTAGAAAATCGTTAGCTGCTCACCTGGCCAAATAGCGGCACACATGCACAACGACAACAACAACAGACTAAGCATACGCATCTCGTATAAGTGTGTGTGTCTGATATAATTTAAGGATATTCGTTAAGGATCAAATTCGATTTGAACAAACGTGTTCACGGTCCAGAGGAAAAAGAACTGCAGACAACAGCACGACTCGAGTCTCAAATGCAAACTACCAATAAAATATATTGTTAACATGGCTTTTTTTTATCATTTGGCACTAGGCCGGGTCGGGCCAACATCACAGATAACACACGACACAAAGCGCCCTGTTGGCTGCTCGCTTGGGTCGAATGGATGGTACGAGAATATATGGTCGTATTCGATAAGATCGTATATAAATTTTATGATACGCTCTTTGCTGCTGATAAGGATACTGTTATTTCCCGTAGTATTTGATTTTTATTGTTGGCACTTCCTCGGGATGTATTAATTGCCAATAATAGGCCAATATAACACTCTGATAAGCATCAACAATTCTCAGAACCGTTAGTAGAAACAACGCATTTTAATCGCAAATATTATTAAAATTCTTGAGTACTAAGTAGAAATATTTTAGAAACGCATTCCTTTGACTTTCTGTTTTCTGAAGCTTAAGAGGCATGTGTAACAAAAGTTATCAGCTTAATCGATTTCTAAGGCGTCTAAGTCCAAAGTTATGGTCGTCGCTAAACAGTTAGATACTGACTACATACGTTTTTTTTTTCTATCTATTTAGTTACCGACTTGGCCACAATTGACAAACAAAAGATAATATTATATACTATGTAGGTACAACTTCTGCACTGCATAATAGAATTTTTAAAAAGAATTTTATTATTTATGATTCATGATGTGGACAGTTGGATAACAAATGAGTCTCCTGCCAAGATTATATCTATATGTAGGTCTATATTAATAGGGTTGGTAAACGTTGTTTTAGAAAGGGTATCACAAAACACGTGTGAAATTTAAAGATTGCTCTTTATTGCATGAATTACAGACGGATTGGACCATTATAACTGAGTTTTCTTTATTATTTTTGTTTTCCTAATGGGTAGTCATATCAAGCTCAAATTTAAATAAATACTGGAGCTTAAATACTGTATAAACTTCCTTTTAGCTATGGCTACAGGGTATAATGAAAAACCTCTAATTACAAATGAGTTCGGTATCTCTCCAATGAGAACCTATAAATAAATTAATACTTTCCTTTCTTAAATTTTCAATGAGCTGCTTATCATTGATTAGCGTCCACTTCTGTTAATGTGACGAAAGCTCCTGTTACCATTATGGGTATTCCTTAATTGAAATTATTTATGTACTAAATTGAGAAATGTTTTCCCATTGTATGAGTAATGATTCTTTTGTGGAATTGTTATTCACCAAAGTAATAGCGGGGAATATTATTATCAACAAGTAGTAGCTCTCTAAAATTCCGAAGGTCTACTGTGACACATATTTCTCAAGATGCCATCAAATCTTATTACAATTCCGTTGCTTATCAGCTAAGATAATTTAAAATTGTCTTTACGAGTGATAATTATATTTATACGTGTAGTATATTGTGGGCCATAATTTAATTATTTGTCAAACATAAATAACTACCATTATTTTGCAGTTATCTAAAAGGGAACTTCAGCTATCATCGATATATGCAGTAAATTAATTTTAGAGTTGACCATTAGTCATTAATTTATGATCAGTGGTCGAGTGGTGCGCACGCTTTTCGAACGCACTGTACTCAATAAATAAACAAGAAGCGCCAGTTTTGTTATTAATGAATTCTTATCTAATCGCTGTTGGGGCTGCTCTCGTTGCTTTTTTTTAACCGGAGACACACGAGTTTTGTGTTTGCCCTCGGCAAATTTACTTAGCATAGTTGGCCTAAAAGTATGCCTTCCTCAACGGTACCATCATCAGATTTGTTTGTCCAATGCGGCACATGTACGAGTGTATATGTATGCATAATATGTCTGTGTGTACAGACATGACATTGACATAGAGCTATGCAAGTGATTTTGACCCAAAACCAAGCACATAACTGTTGCATAGGTATTATAAGAAATACATTATTCGGGAAGGTCATTTACGACCTTGATCTGTTGCTTCTGACAACTTATGGTTATAAATCTAATCAAGAGTACAAACTATTTGGTATGAAGTGTAAATTGTTAAGATAAATAAATAGTTTCCTGACCAAAATTACAATTACAACTACAATTAGCGTCTTAAAATTTATTTAGGTGATTTCTAATAAATTTAATACGATTCCAAGTGATCACTTAGAACCAGGGATTAAAACCTTAACAGAAAGCGTAATCTTTAACCGGTGAAAACCGATTGAAATTTGTAATCATAACTGAAACCGTAACCGAAAATCATTTTTTTCCGCTGTTCCGAAACCCGTAAACCGAAACTCTATAAACTGAAATAACCGTTTAGTAACCGATTCATTTATAAGGGTTAATTTCGATTCTGGCCGTCGCAGCTACTGATCAACTTTAATAACTTTGAACTGTCATAACTTTGTCAAAAGTCAATCAATTTCCATGCGCAGTGTAAATTTAAGCATTATTTTACCTCTAAATTGGTTCTGCATTTAAATTTTGTTCAATTTTGAAAATTTTTGAAAATCGAATTTTTTCGAAATTTTACAGTGTTACCCCTTTATCTTTTTTGATTTTTTCGAAAATTTTCGAATTTTCAAACTGAACAAAATTTAAATGCAGAACAAATTTGGAGGTAAAATCATGCTCAAATTTACATCGCGCATGAAAATTGATTTACTTTTCACAAAGTTATGACAGTTCAAAGTTATTAAAAATCAGTAAAATCAAAATAATCGAAATTTTCAAACCAAATTAAATCCTAAATAAATCCTATCCTTAAAATTCGTTTTAGGAATCTATTAGAACTATTTAGAATCTTATATTTACTCTTTATTCTCCCATTCGCTAGAGAGCTAGAGAGCTAGACGGCCCACGTTTAGTATCCAAATGAGAAATATTTAGCATACTCACCAATTGATACAAAGATTAATTAAAACTTAAATAATATTTGATGTATAAATATTTTTATTTTATATTAAGTAAATTGTTTAATGCTTTACATTTGGTTAGCTTTACTTTATATAATTATTTATATATATAGGTATATATGTATATTTCGATATTCGTGTGTTTTTTTGTGTGTGACGCTTAAAAATTACATAAATTTTCGCATTACTTAACATGATGAGAGGAGCGGGGTCGCTTCTATGGATGTGTCTGTAGGTGTACGCATGAGTGTAGTGTTTGAGTGTGTGTGTTTAGGGGGTCTTAAAAAAAATTAGCAATATGTACTAAATAACACCGGGTTGGAGTGAGCGGTGGATGGGACATTTGAGGTAGATTCCTATCAGTTGCGCTGCAACAGAGCGGCAACAAGAACAACAAGGAACGTTCCCAGCAGCGTTGATTGCACCACTGATGAGGCACTGTTGCAGGCATTCATAGAGCAGGGATCACAGTTGGACAGCTGGACAGCATTGTTCTGCAATTCCAGATCCTTGCACACGGACTGATCTGATAGAACCCGTGAGCAGCCACGTTCCGTCTGAACTGTGTTGTTGACTGTGTGAGAATAAAGAGAATGGGTTAATTTGATATGTTGCACGTGGCAGGTGGCAGTTGTCACTAACCTGTCTTCTGGACAGAGTAGCAATGATAGCTGATATCTGTATTAATCACTGCACGACGCTGGCGAATGGGCAATTCAGCTGCAATCTCTGGCTGAGAGTTGTCAACGGGCGCCAATCGCGTCACATCACGAATCATATCCTCATTTGGTGGCGTTGGCACACCAGTTGTCGTCTCTGGAGGTCCCACTGTCGCTGGTGTTGGGATTGGTGCCTCAGTGCTCTCGGTACTCTCCGGGATCTGAGTGGTACTCGGCGCTAGAGTTGTTGTGTCCTCTATCGTTTGACTCGTCGTTTCACTGGCGATGCTTGATTCTGGAATGCTTGTGGTTGTCACATCGATGCTGACTGTTGTATCTTCTGCGGTCACAGTGGTCGATGCTGTGGTTGTGGTTACTGTGGAGGCTTCAGTGATGCCTCCAGTATTGAAAAATGCCTCATTGCAAGCCAAGAGCGGTGTATTCTTGTCCACCTTGTTGCAATCATCACATACATAGCACATTAGATCCGCAAAACATGCTGTAAGTATAAAATAAAAAGATAAGAATAAATAAATAACAGAGTATCTTTTATGAGAGTAGTTAAAAATAATTATTTTGTTATCCAAATTGTTTTTCCGTTCTTTATTGATTATGTAAGACAACAATTCTTTTATTTAGGAAATTCCTAAAATTTCAAAGGATTTGATAACTGTAAAAGAATCAAACTGAATTAAAATTATGTTGAGTAAAATATAAAAAAAATGTGTGAAGTTTATGTAACTATTTTATTTTATTTTTTGAATATATTATAAGGTCAACTTTCCATCCTTAAAATTTTATAAACAGAGCAAGCTACTACGCTACAGGAAAATAGTTATGTTTAGCACTTCATAAAGATATTCGAATTTTATCCCACCTATTTTGCAGTTAATTCATTTCCTATTTATTAAATGACAAATTGTTTAACGATTCTACACTCTGTGATCGTCTATTAGAAAGTTTAATTGAGTTGTATAGTTTGTGCGGCATTTGTAGCAAGTTCAAACAATTTATAGTTTTGGTAAACATAATAACAATGGAGCGATATACGATTATCGATGACAAAGCGATCGAAGACGACCATGTGTGGGCCATAAATCAAAAGAACGGGCTCATATACTTTGTTCACGTATTTGTCATATCATTTGCTCATTCTTTATTATTAGTTTATAATTTTAAGTCAATGTTTAAACTAGAGCTATTATCGTGTCTCCCCCTTATCTCATATACATACATAGCGAATCGCACCCGATCTTTTGCAACGCCACCCCGCTGTCTGTCCCCGTCAAATTACCAGCACTACCATTTGCATGTTAAACAAATCAAATATTTGCAATGAACGAATGAAAACAAACCCATTGCTACATTTGCCTTAATTGCATCAATTGCGTTATCAGAGCAGACAGTAAGTCAATCAGTCAATCAGTCAGTCAGTCAGTCAGTCAGTCAATAGTGTTAGGCATTTGGTTGCCCGATGAGTCATCGACGGTAGCTAAGCCTCTGCTTATCCAAATGTCTGTCATGTTGTCTGCTTGGCGCTGATAAGAGCAATTGCTCATACGCCGTGTAGGCCCAATTCAAATTGACAACATTTTTGTGGAAAAACGCTTCCTCAATGCATGACAATGTTGTTGTGTTATTACCAGTGTATATGCACATGTTTATCGAATGTTGATTTTCAAAAGTTATTAATAAATCACATTGATTGATGGGCACACGTCCAGCTCGCAACGCCGGAGCTGAAGGCATTTCGGAATGAAGCTTTAATGGCACGTGATAAGTCCAACACACACACAAAACATTTTGGAATTCTGCTCAATTTTTGCAACTTGCTTTTTTGCAATAAATAATTATAATTTAATCATTTGTATGACTGCTTTAACAAATAAAAATACAATTCATTGCATTTGCATTTTAGTCGGATAAACCTGTTATTCTCCCTTTGTGACTTTTTTACTGCGAACTAAAATCAGTTCCCGAAACTGACCTTAAAAACACGCAAGACCCTGTGAAAAACAAACAACTATTACTATTGGAAAAATAAAATAAAAAATTAGTTATAACTTATGTACGGATTAATAAACTGAATTGTTTAGTAAATGGTGCAACTTTTTGGAGATTTATAAAATTTATTGCTAATCGTGTTGTCACGTTAATTGCCAACTGCTTATATAGATCTTTGAGAAATCTAAATATATTCCACATGTTTGTTCATAAAAAAACTTAAAGTTAATTAGTTTCCAAAGGTTAGTTAAGGTCTGTTATAATTCGAATTGCGAAACAGTTTGCATAATAAAATTGGCTTTTGCATGAAATGAGCCTATTTCAAATGTAAGGCAACTAATAAAAAAAAAATTAAGAACAAAAAAACTAAAAACAACTGCAAGTTCGCATTACGTATACGCACAGTTGTACATTTGTAATTTACATTTTCAAAGTGAATAAGCTGAGAATTTCAGGTTTTTCCTTTTCCTTTTTTTTTTGTTTTTTTTTTGTTATTTGATTTGGTGTTAACCGTCTGAACAGGTTGTTGTTTTTGGTTGGGAAAAAAATGTGCTAAAAGGCAGCTGTCATGTGTGCATATATGCTATACGTATACTCTAGCATTTCACTTTAAATCGCAGCTTTTCAATTAGCAGTTGCCGCAGTTTCAATGTCAGAAAACTAGAGAAACAATTTTCAAAATGCACCAAAATTGTTACAGCTGTCTCAAAATGAGATTAATTACATATCTATAATAAGTAATATATTATAATCTCTGTCATTGCCAAACATTTCCGTATCGCTGAAAACAAATTGCAAATTGCTAACAATTTGTGCATTATTTATGACAGTTTCTGTCGCCGCAATAATTATTATTTTACTTTTTGTACTTATAGCTATTTAGTTTTTCAGTACTGAGGTTTGTAGCTGTTGATTTGCATGCAAAAACATAAACTTTTATGATTTTGAATTCTTGCTGAACAATATTATTATTTATTTTCAGTTTGCCACATTAAATTTTTTATAAATAGCAACATTTGATATTTTATCTGAGTATTTATTTCGAGAAGACTTAACACGGCTTTGACAATGGGCACCTTTTCCAGTCTCATTTTATTTTATCACGACATTTGGATTTATTCTAGACTCTGGTCAAACTTCAAAACTGTCACTGTAGGGATACTTGGACACTTGAAATCTTACCTGGCGCGGCAATTAGCAACAAGAAGGCGCTGGCGAAGATTAGATGACTTTTGGTACTGTGCATTTTGTTGTTGTTGTTGATTGTGTTTATTTTTTGAATTTTCTGTCTTTGTATATATGTTTTATGTTCTTGTTATAAATCTCTTATTTCAAGATTTATGCAAAATTGCTGTTCTGAATTTATTTTATTTTTAATGCACGTTTCACGTATTGCGACCGCAGTTTGCGAATTCTGAAATTTAACTGAAAATCTTGTGATTTGTTTAAGACTTTTTATAGAGTTTTATAATAAGCGAGTTTCGCAGCGACTGCGGCAAAAGCAACGTTTTCGACGCTCAAGAAAGAGACAGCGTGTGTGAGTAAATGAAAGAGAGATATATAGAGAGAGAAAGAGAGGGAGATATGCAAACGGAGCGTAATTATGGAAGCGTAGCGTAGCGTTGTGTGTGTATGTGTGCGTGTGTTCTTTTTTTATTTTATATGATAACAAATTAATTTATAATGCAAAATAAGAATTTACTAAAAGTAAAAGTACTACTCTCACTCCCTATCTCTCTCTCTCTCTCTCTCTTTTATTTGGTCACTCTCTTAATCGTTCTCTCTTTACTTATTTATTCATTTCGATTCGATGCTCATAAGGAAAGGAATAACAATGAGATATTGTAGCTGCTAAAGATTTCCCGGTATGCAAATGAATCAATACTGAGGGTTTTTACGAAGTACCCAAGTCTTCCAACGGGAAGATTTGATTAAGCAACCAGTTTAATACTATATAAATGTATTTGCATATATTACACTATCTAGTATTTCAATTCTATGTTAATGCAAAAACTAAAGATATGGCATTTGCTAATGATTATTGATGTTCTTATCAATATTAACATGCACACCTCGATGAGACGCTCCTCTTTGGTGAGTATACGTAGTTCTCCTCTCCCTTGATAACATGTACATTTACATAATCGTCATGCTCAATGTTGTTGATGTCTCATGATTAATATTACTTAATATCAAAAAACACGCAATGCAATCCCCGACCAGTTTAGCTAAGCGGGCCAAAAACAATTAACAGCTTTTTATTTGGTATTTACCCGACCTATTTACACCTATTGTGCGACTCGACTGAGACGTATCGAATGCCCTGAGAATTGCCGAGAAGCGCTTAGAACCCCCGACACAGCGCTACGTAGTTAGTTAAAACTTTCCATTTGAATGCACAAAAAGGTTGACGACACACGGTTTTTAAAAAATACACTGATTGACCCAACAAAATATGCTTGAAGGCAATTGATAAGCGAAGACAATGTCATATATAGATCAAGGCTAGGTTATGTCCGGAACAATATATATATTGGGTTTTTTGCTCGTATGTTTAGTCGTATTTCTTAGCTGTGACTTAAATAACATAGTCTGCAGCTTTTGCATTTATTTTCTAACTACATAATATCAGTTAAATAAAGGGAATTTATTAAACAAACTTTTTAAGATTTAGCAATAAATCTAAAAATAAAAAAATAATAATTTATTAAAGGGGAAAATACAAAAATTGTATTTAAATATCAGCATAAAAATCAGTAATTTGAAAAATGCAAAGAGTAAAATTTATATGCTTAACTTATTCAGCATATAAATTCAGCTATGGCAAAAATAAAAAAAAAAGTCATGTTGAAAATATTTGGGCTGTAATACATATTTTGACCCTGATACATTTTTGGCAAGTGCTGAGAGATCGTGCGTATGTTATGTACAATGCACTAACTGGTATGGGTATCATTTATTTTAGCGGTTCGTGACAAATGGCTAATAACTGTGTTTAGTGTCGCACTGCTAACTGACGCATCAATAATTCAGAACCCAGACGAAGACACAGACACCGCAGATAAATTCCCAAAAAAAAATAAAAATAAAAATAAAAATACATATAAATAAACACAAAGAAAATAAAATATGAAATTTGTTGAACGCGTTGTTGGCGACATCACGTAAATTGTTAAATTAGTATCTCTCAGTCTCTGCCTTGTCTGTCTCTCTCACTCTCTCTTTCTCTCTCTGATGTGCCGCTCTCATCAACAGCTACTGAGTAGAATTCTGAATTTAATAGCCTTTTGAGATATGCGTAAGACCAGCTGGCCAGGAAGCTATAGACTTCACCAAAATAAAACGGGGAAGTTTAAACGCGCCCAAAACCGGGACCAGCCCCAGTCTTTGTGATCGTACATATACTATATATTTATATATATATTAGTATATATGTGCGTACTTTAAAAACTTTTGAAGCAGCTTTACAAATTTGGCAATTGCATTTGGTTTGTGGGAATCAGAAAAAAAAGGGGAAGATGGAGGGTATAACATTGCCCGTTCTGAGAGCAAGTTACCTTAAAAGCTGACTAACAATTAAAACCGTTTGGCTGTCAATGCAATTTGCTTGATAAAACATTTCCGCAGGTAACAATGGATTTGTTCATCACCCAATTGGGAACTTAGCCCGAGCTCAGCTCGATTGTAAATCGTTCAACTCGCCGGCAGCGATTGCCACTTGAGAACTATCGATACCAGCATTGATCATCGTTCGTTATCAGCAATTAGGAATGAAGTCACGACTTTGTTGGGCCATTGGGTGGCCCCCATTGTTACGCGTCATCACGGATTCCATTGTTATTATACCCGTTACTCATAGATTACAGGGGTATATTGTTTGTATTCATTGCAGTGTATATAACATGTAGAAGAAGCATATATATTAATGATCAGCATCATAAGCCTAGTCCCTGTCCGTCTGCATGAGTACATAGATCAAAGCTACTATAAGAGCTAGAGTAACCAAATTTTGCAGACAAACTTCTATTAACCCATTTCATTGAAACGATTTCCACGCCCCTTTCCGTTCCCGCACATAACGAAAAACCAGCACATCCAAAAAAAATTTGGTTTTAATGGTAAACACTACCTATAATTATATTTAAATGTTTCACTAAATCCCATTAATATCGGTTAAATATTACGTAAGTTATGGCTATTTTAAGTTTTCAAACAGTGCAAGCGCCTACATGTCTGCAATATTATTTTTAAAAGTAAATTAAATTGAGTAACAGTTATTTTAGAATTAGTGGATCGACTATGGCAATCTTAGTTGACTTATAAGTATTATAGTTTTCTGCCAATTTATGTAACAGAGAGAATTGGATTTTAAATTTGAAAATTCATTAAAATGAATTATAGAATCAATTTTAAAAATATAGCCGTGAGCTTTGGAATATATACACAACATTATACACGATCGGAGACTGTTCCACATAAGTAGTTATGTGTGAATTGAAAAAGAAGCAGCACATAAATATGTTTATAAGTTCATGTATGAGTTTAGGCGCAGGGTATTTCCAGTCGATCACACACATCTTGTTTTTTTTTGGATCGGTTAGTTATCAGCTATAGCAGAAGCAGTTTTAATTGATTTGCTTCTGTTTACCCATCGACGTCAGTTTGAACTGTGAACGGTGGCCCAATGATTAGACACTTTAGGCTCGGGCTATGTTCTTATCGTTAGCCAACCAATTGAATAATTAGTCGAAAATAACTCAGGTGTGCTCATGGGTATGCTATGGCTATAAGGCGTAATTAAGTTCAAAATAGACTAAGTAAAGGTTCATAAATCGTACAGTTCTCCGTACTTGTATATTTTTGTCATTTTATATACACACACATTATATTCGTTATCAGACCCGAATCAGTTGAGCAAATTCAGGCGAAGGCTACAGCATAGCCAGCTATGGTTAGTAGGATCGCACCTAGATTAGTCCAAGTCATCCGGGATATCCTGCAGCTGCCACTGGTGAATTGGCCAATGACTGTGGCATGAATCGGCGCATTGCAGCCACTCGATTCGCATAACTGACACCCGACCACATCCCATCCATCGAAGAGCGACTTGCAGGCATCAGTCTGATTGTTATCCACCACGATGGTACAGCCACGATTCGTTATTACCGTGTCGTTCACTAAAACGTAGAAATCAATATCAATATAGAAAATATAAAAAAATATAAATACAAATTTATGGTTTTCAGAATTCACTCTATCAATTTGAAATATTGCAGTTTTAATTTTATATAAATTGTATCGTATTGACTGAGTATTAAATTTTAATAATGCTAAGTATTATAATTCGATTTTATAGTAAATAATTTTTGTTAAAGAAATACAAAATATGTATAATTGAAAGTAAGCAACATTAAACTTGGAGCGCTCCTCAATTTTAAAATACTTGAAAGATCGATTGAATTATTTGAGAAATATTATATTAAATCAAGATATTTTTCCTTGTTATTTAGAATTTTGAAACATATATGATCATGATGCATAATGATCATGCAAAGAGTCAATTATATCCTAGTTACTTACGCTGAAGACTCGCTATATAGCAGACAGCTCTGGATGTGGACACAGCTTGTCTGCTGATTCTGCGTCTGCGACGATCATCATAGTCCTCATCTTCGTCTTCTTCATCGGCATCGCTGTCAATGGATGCGGCTGCTGCTGGAGCTGGAGCAGGAGCTGCAGCGGCACCAGCTGCCGTAGCAGTTCCTGTTCCAGCTGCTGCACCAGCTGCCGCTCCCGCTGACTCATCTTCATCGCTGTCATAATCCTCCTCATCCCCTCCGTTACCAGCGACTGCGGCTGGTGCAGGAGCTGGAGCAGGAACTGCAGCAGGAGCTGGAGCAGGAACTGCAGCAGGAGCTGGAGCTGGAGCTGGTGCATTGACAGCTGCTGGAGCTGGAGGTTTGCCCACCGCACTTGCTGGACTTGTGGCAGGCGCTGTTGCAGGCGATGGACTTAGACTCGGACTGGAAATCGGACCCGGACTTGGACTCGGACTTGGACTCGGGCTTGAGCTTGGATTAGCTGCCCCTCCAGTTGCAACTGGTTGTTGCTGCGTCTGTTGTGGCTGTTGCATCGTGAATGGCACACTGCACACCTCCAGTTCCTTCAGCTGGGACTGCTCATCGCAATCCTCGCATGTGTAACATCGCAGCGCTGCAGGCACAACAACAATAACTTCCATTAATTACCCCGCTTATCAGCTATTCTTATCGGTTCGGGTCAATTAATTAGCATAGCTCCAGCTTAAGTCGTTTGATTTATGACAGGACCACCTACCTGAACTGGCGCCGCACAAAACTGACAACAATAATATGCAATACGTTATCCTCATATTTTTATTTTGTGGGAATTGTAAGGGTCACGCAACTGTGGAGGACTCTCTTGGGTTAGCTGCTCTGTGGCTGGCGTTACCGAACATTTAAATTGAACTGCCAGCAGCAATATCGACACGTCAATTGGGCTGCTGTGCCTCTTGGCTTTTGGCGTTTGACTCTCTATCAAAATTTCTGTGGCTATCTCGACGCAAAATAATTTGCGGTACTGCTGAAACATGTCGCCCCAAGCTGGATGACATGCCGACGGTTCGATAGCATCAGCAAAGAGTTTCAAATTAAACTGGAGCGGATGCGTGGGAGGTGTGGGGAGAGGAATGTGGTAGCTGCTTGCATCTAACATGAGTAATGGGAAAATTATCGCTGATTGGGGAAAAAACAACAAAAGAAGCCCAAAAAACAAAAACATAAAACTACAATATCGAGCAGTACTGAACTCTGATTCACTGTTTTACACTGCTGCTACTTGTATTCCCGGTTGTCATCTGAAAATAAGTATATTTTGTACCACATTTAGAAAAATATTCCAATTTTGATAAAAATATTCAATCCGGAATAACCGATTCATGTAAAATTGTTGGTTTCGTTTCCATTAAACATTAAATTCATTTTCTAAAAACAAATTAGATTTTAAATTTTAATATTGATATTATTAAATATATCTGTTTTAAAAACAAAGAATTTTTGTTTAGAATTATATGCAATAACATTTTTTTATAATTTTTTTCTCTTTCTTTTCTTGTAAACCGAAATCTAACCGGTATTTTGAAACCGAAACTAACAAGAAACCGGTAACCGTTACGAAACCGATAAATAAAGATTTTAAATAAGAAATTTACCAACAAGACTAGTTTTTTCAGTTTACCAGAGAGTTATTTCATAGACTTCTTTCACCTATTTTCTTTAATGTACCATAAAAATGTACCAGTATTAGCACAATTTTATCGTCAGTAGAAACAGTGCTGTCATACTGTGTACTGTCATACACAATTCAGTTGTACTGTCGGACAGTTCTGTTGCTGTCATTTGCAACTGTTATTCCGCCATATACAATATATTGTTTAACACTGTTATTCTGTTATACTGTCATACAGCATTTGCTTGACGCGTTCTTTATTTGCCATTTTTCATTTGACTTATAAACTAATTAGAACTTAGTGGCATAATGTGCACTTTACTTGCAATAATTTAGCAACATTGACTTTGTGGGCGTGGCTGTGAACTTACAATAAGCACATAATTAAGCTCGCTCTGGTGTTTTATTGTTTGTGTGTTTTGAATTATATTATTCCTCAAATAGTTTTAGTATTGCTTTGTTTAACTTTTCTAATTGCACATTTAATTAACATTTGTTTCACTTGTTTCATAATTTTTTTTCACACATTTTTTTTCTGATTGTTTTTGCGTGTTAGAAAATAATATATATTCATTATAAATTCTAATATATTTTAAGTATTTAAATATATTACTTGCTTAAGGCGCTGACTTTGTTATCTTTGTGTAAACATTCAAACACTCACATATCATTAAATTTGCTACATTTTCGCGTATGATTTCTATATTCATTCATATAATAGTTACCAATTATAAATATTTAGAATTGTTTTTAATTAGAAAAATTATAATTATGAAATATTTGCTTAAATCAATAATTAAGATTGCAATATGCATACGAAGAAAGAATACCAAAATAATTCTAGACTTATAAAATTCAAATCCTCTCGATGTGATTGCTTCGATTCATATCTTTTTTTTCTTCTGTTAACAACAATTCTTTACTTTACTAAGCAAATCTAATTGAGTTGTGTCTTCCTAAAAATACACATACAAGTACATAATATAATAGATATGGTTCCATGAAATAACTGCAACAAATAGTTAATAGTTAATTCTCAAACGATATTTATTTTCAATGCTAATATACATTAATTTGTTTAACATTTTAAATATCTTTGACTTTGTATATATTTTTAATAGTTATTTCATGGTGCCATAAGATATTCATATTTCAGATTACATATAAGTATGTATATATATAAATATATCAGTATATATTCAACACTGTTTGTAATATGAACAATAGAAAATTAAAGGCATTTGGTGACTTCTTACTTATCATTCAGCTCATCATCATTTGCTCAGTGCAAACTAATTATAACTTAATAAAGCCATAATAATCATTTGATTTCATTTCTCATGCTCACTTCAAAGTTCACGTTAGTTGTTTGGTGCTGCCACATCTGCGTTGAATGTCAGGTGGCAACACTGACAGCATATTCAAGTGATTGATTGAATTGAACATGAACATGAGAACATACTATGAAACTGAATTGAAAATCCTTGATATATGAGTACTCGTAGGATACTCAGTTGGGTTCTCGTTTGCCCTTTTACTACAAACGCTTTTTGCCTTTTGATTTCTGTCTTTCAAGCTGCCTGTTAATTGAAATTCGTATGTATATTTGCTGCGATTTAAAGCAATAGCTTCTGTGTGTGTAATTGTAACTGCAATTGTATCTGCATCTTTTAGTAGCTGTAGATACAACTGTAGCTGTATCTGTGTATACGTACTTTGTATCTGTATGTTTCTGTCTAGGGTTTCTGGGTGGTTTAGGAGGGTTTTTGGGTTGGGGATGGCTTTACGGTGTTGAACAAATCAACGATGTCATTCAATGGGCACTCGAATATTTACAAAGTAAACGATAAACGTTTAAGGTAACTCAACCTAAATGCAACCAGCGTTTTAGCCGTGACATCTACACCGCCCCTCTCACTTCAGCAGCGAGCCAATGGGCGTGTCAGCAGCTGTTGCAATAAAAACATAAGACCTACTGTCGCATATGACGCCAGCGTTACAGCGTCAGCTCCATTGCAGTGATCCTTTTTGCAAATATCACAAAAGAATTCATCCTCGGGTGTAGCCTCCTCATCAGAATCCTTGCCATGACCCTTGCGTCGCTGCTGTTGTTGCTGCTGCTGCTGATCCCGTTCCCAACGCCGCTGCCTCTGTCCCCGCTGTCCTCCGTTGTTATCGCTGCGGATTTTCAACTTGGAGCGCAGAATTTCGCAAGCATCTGAATCTCCAGTATCCAACTGGCAGAAGCGTGCTGTTACCATCTTGTTGGTATCATCTATAGGATTAATTTCAAATAAGAGATTTCGCTTATGAAGATGAACATCTTTCTACTTACAATCTTTGGCCACCACCTTTTGGCAATTCATAAGCGGATTCTTGTTGGCGCCGTTATCAAAGTAATCAAACTTGTTCAGTTCAAAAAGCCAGCTGTCCACTGATTTCATTTTGTCCAGCGTGCAGTTCTAGCCAAGAATTCCAAGTATTAGTCGTAAAGTTTAAAGTATATTGTAAATATTTATTGTGCATTGAAAGACATGGTGAACAGTGGTTAATGATTGATCAGTTGACGGCAATTGCTATCTAGTGGCTTCCCCTTTTCCCTTGTCAATCCTATCTTTACGTGAGTGGACTGTAATTGCCCTCTTAATTGACGTTGCAGTTAGCAGAGTTTATCTTATCATCGTCTCAAGCAGTACAAGCACCGATACCGCTATCGTTATCGTCATCAATACTGCAACGACCTTGCCTACAGCAATGCGTTGGCCCAAAAGCAAAATCAGCTACACAAAGCACGCTTATTAACTGAACTTTTAACTTATTAGCTGTAAATACAAAGTGCTGAATCAGTTATTGGGTTTCCCCCTTTAGACGACTGAAGTGAATAAGAAACTTTAATAATCTACAATCATTAGTTCACTTTTAAGTATTCCCGTTTTAAAATTATATTTTTTTAGTCTTAGACAGGGCTTATTTCATTTAATATTGTCTTGTTATTAAAAAATGTGAATAGTTTATAATACCATAATAATTAATTAACGTTTTAGAAAATCAAAAATATTCCTCTTAATTATTTAATATTTTAAATAGAACAACTATAACGGAAGAACAAAAAATTACAAAAAAAATAGGGTCTTACAATCAATTAGTTTTCTCATCTTACTTCTTTTTTTTTTTTTTTTGCTGAAGTTATTGTTTTTTCTGTCAAAACTAAAAAGCCAACAATTTTTAAAAAATTCTTTTTGATATTTTTGAAATTGTAATGGAACATAGATAGGGTTTCAAATCATTCTTCAAAATAAAAACAAACTTTTTAGAGATTTTTTTGATTATAATTTAGTTCTTTTTTTTAAATTTATTTATTTAACTAAAGATGAAAATTTTGATCCTTTTTTACTATTTTTATTTTCCTAAAGTTGCGATAAAAGCTAAATGGGACTTCAAGTGAGCTTTAACAAAATTTGAAGAAATATAAAGAGGGAGAAGAGGAAATAAAAGAAATTTCAGGCTGTCCAAGTTGTCAAGTGCTTAAGATTTACGTTCATAGACTTGTTCGGAAGTAAAGTATTTTAGGCACAAGTTATACAAAGAATATGGCGCGGAATTGCAATGGAGAGATGCCAACACATTCACTTAACGGTCACGACAACGTCGACAATAGCGACAACGTTTCACGTTTCCACATCCGTTTCCGTTTTATTTTCACTTTGCAGATTTTGTATTTTTTTCTTGGAGGTGGCTGCTCTTTGAGAATTTATGTGCTATGTGCTTTTAATTTAGTGTGCTAAGAAACTTGGCAAGCAGCTGGCAACTTGGCTGGTACTTTGATTAAGGTCAAGTGGGTCAGATTAGCCAATGGCCAAAGGTTAAGCGAATGCCAGGTGCTAAATATGGTCCGTTGGTCAATTAATCAAAATACGTTGAATGTTGTTGATGTGAAATTAAAAATTTAATTTACAACTTTCACTTACCACGGAAACAATGCTCGAGTTGGGGCTGAGATCTGCACAGCCGGGATTGACACTGGAGTCGCAAACATAGCATTGTATGGCTCCGCCTGTGGAGTATATGATTCTTATTTATCTATTTGTATCCTTTGATTTAGTTTAACTTTTATTCAAAATTGAGGAATATATTTTAAAATAAAAGTGAAAAGCACTGAACACAATTATTAGAACACACCCATTGATATGCAGCTGAGAAGCTGCAACAGCATCAAAATAGCTGACGATCTCATCAGAACCAGATGACCACACATTTTCACACTTTTCTTTATCTTTAACTTTTCGTAATAGATCAACACTTGCGCTTCTTACGATTTCCGAATTTCTTAAATTATTCTTAACTGTTTTGTATATAATTTTAATTTTTTTGCTGTTTGTTGACTGCGATGCGCGTTAAGCAAAGATGTCCTGACGCTAACGTCGGCCAACTGAAAACTGTTCAAGCCATTTAGAATTTTGCTGTTGCTGCCACAAGAAAGGGAAGAAAATGACGACGTCATCGACACAGCACGAGCGCAGGACGAGCATGTTACGAGGGAAAATGCCGAACGTTGTGGCATGTGGGTGCGGTGCTCTCTCTCTCTCTTTCTCTTTATATATATATATCTCTGTCTCTTATTGCCTGCGGTCCTTTGGTTGCCTGAGCGCTGCGTGGGCTCCTCGGCTGCTTGCGCTCGAGTGGCTATGACAGTAATAACCTCTTGGCTCCCAACATAGCTGCAAGTCACAAGTGAAGAAAAAGAATAAAAATAAAAATATAAGATTAAATTATACAAATTGGAAAATGCAGCCACATGCATTCTCTAAGGGCAACAGTTATCTGGCTGACCCACTGACACCCACTAAATGCAATTTCTTTTCAAATGCTTAAAGTTGAAAAACTCTCAGCTAGAATAAAATTATGTATTCATAAGGCAAACGTGCGGGGAGGTCACAATAGCGGATGCTGCACTTGAATCGCCTTGGGGAGTGCCTCATTCCCTGGGGAGCAATAACAAAGCGCCAACAATTAGTGGCGCCCAAGAGCGTAAAATCCATCGTTCTGGCATCGTCCTCGTCCATATCCTCGACGATGACTGCATAGTGGGTGCTTATTTATTGCAGTCTCCCCTTCCCTGCGTACAACTGCAACTGGCAACCATTTCAATTTATCATAAACAATGCGTCCACTGATTGGTATAGGTCACGGCCCTGGCCCCAAAAATAAGCAACAAAAATAAGTAAAATAAAAAAAAAAATAAATAAAAGCATGAAAGTAGTCAAGTGATGGCTAATGGGGGAACTTGTTTTCAACGTAGGAGGATAAACAGAGAAGGAACGAATGAATGTGGCAAAAGGATTTCATTGATATGCCAAAAGCATTGCCCACTTACGAGTAGTCGTAACTACACATAGACGCAGTTGCCAGTAATCCTAATCCTTTGGATGGATGTGGAAAGCATTCTCAGTATCATTTTCCCGTGCATTTCGCTCGATAAAAAACAGTTTCGAGTTCACTATAGAACAAAATTTCAAAAAGATATCCTAAGAGTACTTAAAACAGTCTTATATTAAGTATTTTGGAATTATAAAATAATACTTGAAATATGAATTTGGTTCTTAAATCAAAAATTATGCGAACAGGCTCAATTCAGACACCGCTTGTACTTGGTTAAAATAGAGAATAAATATTTGATTTTTATTTAATACTTTTAATTCTATCCTGCGTAATAATATTTAAAAATTTTAAAAATAAAATGAACAACAAAAAATATTCTATTTATATGAAAATATCAGACTACAGTTGAAACGTTGCTTGACTCAAGTTATTTTGCAGACACTCCTAAAAGTATGCTACGAAATACTTTAAGTGTACAAATTCCTTCACACGCAATAAAAATCACTTGAGGTCAAAATTAGATCAAAGTTGCCCAATTTCTCGTTGCGTGACGAGGAGATATTTAAGCCATGTTCTGTTACCATTTGGAGATGACGTCGTTGGTGGCGTTGATGTCATAATTCTTCGCCTTGCGAATGGCTTGTGGAGACGACTTGGGACTTTGGACAGAACATTCCCAAATATGTTAACGCACGCTTCCGTTTCCGGTTGGCAAAGGTCAGCCTCATAAATTAGTCGTCGCACAAAAATAATGCTTTTTGTTTGTCACACTTTTACACGCATATTTTTGGGTGAACATATTTTAAGATATCGCATTTAAAACTTTCCCTTAATTTCATTATAAATATTACTGGAAAACTTATCGAGTGTATAGTTTTTGTTTGGTATTAATATACACACCAAAGAACTTGAATAGGACTACCTTAATTAATTATCATTGTATTCAATCCATTAGAGAAGGGGTAGGCAGAGTAAAAGTTTAATTTTTGGATGTCTCATTTTAAATTAAATTTCTTTCGCTCTTTCAAAACCACATATACGTACATGAATAATGACTTTATTATTTGTATATATAATTTAATTTTTTTTAACACATAATTAACTTGAAAGACAGGTAAATAAATAAATATTAAGACTTTACTATATGAGCTAAGCTTTCAGATATATGTTTGGTCGTTTCTGTGGATCTGAATGCCAACACTTGGTGATCAATTCTTTTATCGGGTTGGAGTCCATAAAAACGTTAGCATCATTTAAATCAGGACGAACACCTGAAAAAGTATGTAATTTAGAACTGTTAAATATTTATTTAATTTTCTCACCTTCCGGAACATTCTTCATAATTTTCAAGAAAGAGCTGAATTCAGAAAATGGTTTCTTTCTTGACATAACCTCCCAGAGTATAATCCCAAAACTATAGACATCGCACTTCTTCGTGTATTTAAACTCATACATGACCTACATAAATAAAATATTAATTTATTTGAAGTAATTTACCTTTTACACATGGAATTTTAAAAATACATACCTCTGGGGCCAAATATACCGGACTGTCATCTCCGCCTGTCATCGGGCGTCTCACGTCAGTCATCCAGGACGATCTCCCAATCTTTAATGTTTGATAATCATGCCCAAGTAGAAGTTTTGTTGGTTTCAGACTACTATGAATCATATGTCTGTCATGCATTTATGCCATTCCCTAAAAATTGGATTCAATATGATAAAATAAATATTTGCAAGGGAGCTGGAATGTACCTTGACGAATTGATGCATCCATTTTTATATTCGCATGCAGGACATTGTAAAGTGACAATCTGCATACTCCATTAGTATGACAGCATTATTATTATCATCTTCACTGATGCCATATAATTTCAGAATATTATCATGGTTAAGTCGCGATAAGTACTTGAGCTCTCTCTCTAGGAATACCGAATTTCTAGAGAATATATAACGCTTGGCAGCGATTGTCCTTTCGCCATCTATAGTGTTCAATTTGGCTCTGTAGACTTCGCCATATGTGCCGGATTCAAAAGCCTATATTATAAAAAAAATAATCGAATTCAAAAACTTTTGACTTAAGGGGATGAATTAACATAAAAATAGTACCGGTCTCTCTAATATAATGTCTTGCCAATGTCCTTCATCTATCATGCTCGGCACTTTCAATATTAAATCTTTCCCATCCAATTCATCACTTCCGAAAGAAGATTGAAGTATTTTGATTACTTGTTGCATTGTCGGTCGTTTCTTGGGATCTTCAAGCCAACATTGTTCTATCAATTCTATCATCCTATCCGAATTGTTAATATTTTGGATGTCACTAATAGGTGGACGAAGACCTGTAGTGGTATAAAATTAAATAAATTATGAGTTATTTGTTAGCGTTCTTTAGGAAAGTTTCTTACCCTTACTGACATTATTTTGAAGAGCCAACGGAGCAATTTTTTCCATGTGGTATCTGGAATATTTGTTTTTTCGTGTTTCTTACTGTGCAAAAAATGTTTGAGAGATCCGCACTCGGCATACTCTAACAGTATGTGAAATGTATTCAAATGATCTGTAGAGATACCGTAAAATATGACAATATTCGGATGCTGAAGACACGACATATTCTTAAGCTCTCGCTGAAGCTTTTCTTTAGAAACTGTGTCTAAGTTTCTAAGCTTTTTGACAGCAATTATCTCGTCACCATATTTAGTTGGATACTTCGCACTGTTGACGTCGCCATATGTGCCATATCCAATCTATAAAGACGGAAAGCAATAGTAATAGTATATATACATATTTAAGTCGACTATTAAAGTTAGTGCAAAAGATAAATAAAACGATTTATTCATAACATAAAATAACAACAATGCCAACAATTTTACCTAATTTTTTATTAAAATTGATTTCGTTTTTGACAGAACCTCTGAGAATATAATCACAAAGCCATTATCATCAGACTTTTCTTTGCTTTTGCCCAGTTGTCTCCGTATTCACTTCAGTAATACTGTCTGAATAGCAAATCTTTAATGTATAAAATATGATCTCGAATCAACTAATCTTTGCAAAATATCGGAATCTATCCCAGATACTGATGAGATAAGAAATCGAGCTGTATTTCAATACTATGTCAAAAAATTAAATTGACATCCCTTTATTCAAACTTGAAATCTTCCTTACTTATTTCTGGCAATGGTCTAGCAAGGGCTAATAGTTCAGGTCTTTCAGTAAATAAACTGGGATCAATACCCAAAGTAAATGCCAGTCCTTTCATTGTGGGCCGTCTGTCTGGATTTTGATCCCAGCAGTTTTTAATTATGGGTTTTATATGAGTAGAATTCCTATAATCCTTAATATCAGTTAGTGGCGGACGATCACCTGCAATGAAAAAAATGTAAATAAATTATTCGATATTTGTTAGCTTTCTTTATGAAAGATTCTTACCTTTACTGACTCTATTTTGAAGAGCCAACGGAGCAATATCTCCCAAGTGGTAAAAGGCTTCTTCCGTGACATTACCTCCCAGAAAATAATGCCAAAGCTATAAACATCACACTTTGTGTCGTATTTACCACTAAGTGCGACCTACGTAAACAAAGAATTTCTTAATCTGGAGTTCAATCCTCTGTATATGTGGAAGTTGAGAAATACAAACCTCTGGTGCCATATAATTTACAGTTCCAGTGTCTGCTGTATTATTGGTTGCAATTTCTTTCACTGTGCCAAAATCACATAATTTCAGTGTGTGAAACTTGTCAAAAAGCAACATATTATCTGTTTTTAGATCACGATGGATTATATTTTTATCATGTAAGTACGCAATAGCCTGTAAGGGAGAATAGTTAGAAAGTTTAATTTATATCAATGCCAGTACGAATAGCATTAAACATACCTTGGCACATTGAAGAATCCAATTTAGTTTACCTGTATATGAAATTTTGTGTTTCTCACTGTGCAAAAAATTTTTGAGAGATCCACACTCTGCATATTCTAGTAGTATGTGAATTTTATTCTCATGATCTTTAGAGATACCGTATAATGTGATAATATTCGGATGCTTAAGTCGCGATAAATAAATGAGTTCTCGCTTAAACTTTTCATCAGAATCTAGTAAAAGATGAAGTTTTTTGACCGCAATGGTGTCCTCGCCATATTTAATTGCCCACTTTGCACTGTAGACGTCGCCATATGTACCGGATCCAATCTATGAAGACATATAATATAAGTATCAGTACGTAAACATATTTGAGTCGTATACTGATGGGAATGAAAGTGTAAAAGATACCGGTTATAAACATATTCTTACAATTTCTTTTAATGTTATTTCTTTGAAGTCCACATTAATACTATTCAAGTCGATTTCCATCTTTGCGCCCACAAATTTATTTAATAGACTTAAATAGTATCGCACTGATAGCCACAATATTTAGTTATGACAGGAAAATTGAATCCAATGTTACCATATTTTACAAAGGAGATACCAAAACCCACAAATGCAAGTCATTTTCCTTTTTAGTAGTATTTTCTGTATTTCGATTTTCATTGCATACTTTCAGGCATACTTTATACATATGGGCTTTATACAGATGAAAAAAAAAAACACTTTACAAACTCTTTTGTGGTAGAACTATTTTTAAAAAATGTTCAAATAAAGATTTCTTTAGCTGCTTTTATAGGTGAGCTTGAACTTTTGGGACAATTCAATATTTCAAAATACAGACAATGTTAAATATATAATAAATAAATATAATACTAAGTATAAAATCAAAAACACAGTTTTCCCGCTTTATGACTGCATTATTAATAATGTCTGTGTGGCGCCGGGGAGGAAACTGTATGAGGAATATGTGTTGATTTAAGCTAAAGCGCAATGTCCTTCGAGAGTTATACGGAGCAACATTAAAGTAAGCACCCCAATGAGTCAACGATAACCACATTCACTGTTGTCGCAAGAACTGAATTCAAAATCAATGATTTTTATGTTGGCGCCAAACTGTCCACGAAAATAATAGAAAGACGGGTGAAGGGGTGGGGGGGTGGTGTGAGAGGATGTTGGTATCAAACGGAAGCTGTGAATACTGTTGCTCAGCTGGCGTCAGGATGGCGACAATCGCACACGCATTCACATTTACACAAAGACAGTGAAAAACTATTTGAACTGACAACGACACCAACAACACAAACAAAGGAGTCTAAATTGTAATCGACTAGAAGATACCCAGTGTGCGAATATCTTTGGTTATCTTCTGGTCTCATTTAAGACATGTATCGACTTTATCTTGCAGGTTACAGAGTATAAAGATACAACATAGCACACGCTCTAGTCGCATACAAGTGAGCTCCATTTGTAAGTGTCTGTACAAGTATCTGGGCTAAGACAAACAAAAACAAATGTTACGAGAAATTGTGGGGTGTGTTTGTGTGTTTTTACCAAGTTGCCGTCCTTGTCATCATCAGCATCAACTGCAATAAAATAACAGATACCCTGTAAAACACAGATGCTACCACACTTTAGTATCGATCTATTTTCAATTAACTTTAAGGTTCATGTTAAAGCTAATATTGTAAACAAATTTAAGTTTATAATTAATATAAGCGCGTCTATTATACCCTTTGATTCAGTTAATAGTATGAGGGTATTGTGAAACTCACAAAGTTATGCTATTAGTTTTGGCTGGCGATGACGCTGCGTAACTGGGACTGGGCCACAAAACAATTGTGCAGACTTTTTGGCATCAACTGTTGGCCAGAACAGTATTATTGTTTTTGTTTTTGTTTTTGTTTCTTTTTTTGGGTCATGTGGGCGAGTCCTTGGTCAAATCGTCACTATTCATATGACTTGCCCATATAATTTGGATTTTTAATTTACGCATCGTGTTTTATGTAATTTCCAACATTTTGTGCAGCATGCGATGGGACACAACATTTGCAATGGAAACTTAAATCAATAAATTTATTAATACATATATGTTTTAATATTTTTTCAATCTACATATGTTAGATTTTATTTTGATGATATATCTGTACGCGAATGTGACCAAAGATAAATTATAGAGTTAACATTGATCTAACCAATAGATAAAGAGTAAAACAACGCATACCACAAGTGATTACACAAAAAGCTATACAAAGGAAGCATCCATCGTTTAATTATTAAATAAAAATAAAAATAAAAATACAAGCTACTTACTTAAAAGTGAAAAAGTTAAGTTTATAATAGAACTTATGTATAGATTTGTAGTTTAATTTTCTAGTTGTGTGAATGGATCGTGAGTAAAACTGCCTTCTTCTAGAGATATGGAATGGAAAGTGAAATCAATGTCTTAGCAGATGGCTGAGGGTGACTGATAAACCAAGGACCGTGGCCAGGCCGGGACCAACTCCAGTTAGGACACTTGCTCCATTGCAGCCATCCTCGCTGCAGGTGCAAATGGTTTGCTTATAGCCCTCATTGTCGGCCGTAAAGCAGGCATTGTGGGTATTATCCCGGATCCAACCACAGCCTCGATCGATGCGATGTTCATTGTGCGCGTCCAGTGTGAGAACTGTCTTTCTGCAGAACACTTGTTGATCTTCTTCTTGTAGACATTCCCGTAAATATTGATCGTCGCGTTGGGCACGTGGCGTTCTTACCATGAGGTTAACGCAATCTTCATTATCATGGGAGTTGCATTGATGACAGCGTAGTCCCGAAACTGCATAAATAAATAATAACATGGAAAATACAATTTATCAGTGATTTCAACAATGACATTCAAAATAGGGACGACAGTTAGCCTCGCTCTTTTCAGAGTCAGACATTTTGACAGCAAATTATTTTATTAGCCTACATTGGCTGTCAGCCACTAAAAAAAAACTGACTGACTGACTGACTGACTGACTGACTAACTGAGTGAATGACTGGCCAACTCAGAGTCTTTCTGCAGTATACTTAATAATTGCATGTCAACTGCGAGTGCTTCGAGTACGGTTTCTGTTTTTGTTTTCAGCTTTGGCAATCGTTGGCACGCAAGCAGCCATAATAAAATTAGACAAAGTCCCCTTTAATATACACTATGCTTAGATACCCTAACAAAACTAACTTGTATATCTTTACCATATCCACGACAATATTACAAAACTTAACCACTAATTAATTCACGACTGACCAGATGAATCTAAGTAACTTTAACAAACGTTCTGTCAAACTTAAAGAACATTAGCTACAATAATTCAAGTGAAAACTACTTAAGTTTAGTCGGACAGTTTAAGAACAGAATTAAATGCTGTCAGTTGCAGTAAATGTCGACTGTCAGACGTTTAACGGGGCGTATGCGCAATTTTTTCACCTTTCGCAGTAAAGAAAAGGGAAATTACAGACATTTGGCCTACTCCGCTGACGGGGCTGAAGATGGGGTGGAGAAAGGCGTGGAGAAGTCGGGTCAAGTTTTTACCTTTTGGTAATTAAGCCGCACAAAACATTGAATACGACGCTAATAAAAAGCAACTGCCATAAAAATGCAACTGTTGTTGCAACTTGACATTTGAATTTAAGAGTTTAGATTTGAAATTTGAGATTCGGCATTTTTTCATTTCACATTTTACAATATTCCATTTCACTTGCTGCATATTCATGCGGCTTGCGGTCTCAACCACAACAACAGCAACAGCAACAGCAACAACAAACACAACACAAACTTGAACTTGCGAATTGTTGAGATACAGAGAGACTTTGAGGCCTTTGTAGCAGTCTTTTCAGTCGACAATTGGACGCTAATGAGACGCTCTCTCGAGTGATAAATTGTGAAGAGGGAAAGGGGTGAATGCAGGGGTAACCAGAGGGAAGGGTTGAAGGGATGCGAACACGTTCGAGCAATCCAAGTATTTGCTCATCTTATTATCACTAAATAGCTTCAATAATTTAACGCCTTTAATGCGCTTGACAGTCTGACATTTAGGAGTCTTCTTCATACTATTCGAGCATACACAGCAAGAAAATAACAGACATTATTGAATGCATTATAAAGTGGAAAAATATTTATAATTAAATCGTGTGGAATTTAACAAGGAAATAAATTTATATTAAACAAAAAAATACTACAACTATTTTATGACAAAAAATATCATAATTAAAAATTATTATTCTTTCATTGCAAATGAAAATAGGGAACATTTTTTAAATTTGATGGGTACTACGAAGCTATAGTTATTAAAATCAAGGGGATTTAAACGAGAAAAGAATATCGGCTTCAGTTAGGGTTTCAGTTATGCTCGAATAAAGGTTTTCGGTTTTCGGTTATGCAAAATTTGGGCATCGGTTTCGTAATTATTTATCGGTTTTTATAAGTTTCGGTTTAAAAATACCGGTATGGTTTCAGTTCTAAAATAAAAATTAGGGTTTTCGGTTGACCAAAATAGAAGCTTTATTCATTGCTTTTCGCAAAAAATTACTTAATGCTCTTTTTAGCCTAGTAAATAATGTTATCTGCTTACTGGAATGGTCCAGCTTAATGTCAATTTTATTATAATTTGACCTCATATAAATTTGGTTGAACTTTTCGATTTCTTTGATTTCCCCTTTTTGAATTTTAATAACTTCGAACTGCCATAATTTTGTCAAAATTTAATTCATTTCCATACTTGCCGTGTAAATTTGAGCATGATTTTACCTCCTTAATTCGATCTGCATTTAAATTTTTTGTTCATTTTGAAAATCAAAATTTTTTCGAAAATTTCGAAAATTTACATACTTACCCCTTTGTATTTGCTGAAAAATTCCAAATTTTCAAAGTTTTTATAGAAATAATTTATGTAATTTAAATACAGAACGAATTAAGTAAAATCATGCTCAATTTACATTGCATGGAGATCGATTGACTTTTGACAAAGTTATGGCAGTTCAAAGTTATCAGTACCTACGACGGCCAGCGCCGGAAATTGAACGCAAATTAATCGGTTACTAATCGGTTATTTCGGTTTAAAGAGTTTCGGTTTATGGGTTTCGGTACAGTAGAAAAACATTTTGTTGGTTACGTTTTCAGTTACGGTTACAAATTTCAATCGATTTTCGTCGGTTAAAAGTTGCCGGTTCGTTAGGTTTTATTACTCAAGTTAAAAGAACAAGTAAACCCTCTCAAGCAATGAATTCGATCAAACTTGGATTCATTTTAAATTATCTTCAATATTACGTGGTTACAAATTGTTTAATGATTTTTGAAATATAAATTAATTCACAGTTCTTCTTAGAATTGTTTATCAACTTTGAAGAATATTCAGAAGGCACTTAGTTTTTAATAGTAGTATCTGCTCGTATATTTAAAGCATATGCATTTGTGTAGGTGTCTGTGGTGTCTGCTCGTTATTTGATTAAAGTGAAAAAATAAATTAAATTGCTTTGTCCGATGATTCCATTTATTGGATACAAGCGTCATCATGAATTACCTGTCGTCTCCCTCACTAGGCATGAGGCAGAAAAACACAACCAAAAAGTGTTGGCATCATTTTCCGCATCAGTGCGTCTAACGCTTGACGAGATTAAATTAAAAGTCAATAGATTTGATTGCCAAAAAACAACAAGTTATTGAATGATACAATTTGTATTATTTTGTAATTAAATTGTTTAAATCTATTGAGCATTTAATTTAATTGGTTAAGAGAATTTCAAATTCTAATTACATGACATTCTCTTTATATATTTAAATTACATTATTGTCCAATTCATGTCTAAGTAGTATGCTAAATTTTGTATATTTTAAGCTTCATATGAAAAAAAAAAAAAAAAAAAAAATGCGTCATTTACCTGATAAGAGATTCACTGTTAAGGCGATAAACGCAATGTAAGCGAGCGTCGTTGACATTATTGATGTATGTGTCTCGGTTCTCCGACGGTTTCTTCCGATATACTTGAGAAGTTTTTCAAGTCTAAATTTATGTAGTTTCGTTATGTGGTTTTGCTTAGATCTGTTATTTGATCTGGATTTAGTAATGTAAATTACTGTACCATGTGATTATCTGAAGGCAAATGATAAAAATTTGTTGTAAAATTAGATAAAGTTATATTCTCTTAACTTGTAAGTTGATTAGCACAATTAGCATTGCTATAATTATCTTTAAGATATAAGTGTTAACTATGTGTGTATCACAAAAATTTAATAAAATAGTGAACATCAAGAAATTAAGGTTGAAGTTAAAATATTCTTCGACTTTTATTTATATTAACTATATAACTTTTGCACTTTCTAATATAATTATGCTCAGGGACTCACAATTTAATTGTATATTTATTTTTGTTATAAATAAAACGAAAAGACAAAATCGCAGCTGACGACAACTTGACGCGTGCACCGTCCAGATGAATCTGAAAACTCGGTTTGAGTTTTTCAAAACAGATTATTTGGAAAACGCGAACGCGACTCAAGAAGATGAAAAGAATTATATATAAGGGCAAGCAGAGCGACAGCTGAGATTACCGGGAGGCATCCGTACACAGGGAACCAAAAGCAGCTGAGAGAATTTGCTTGTGTGGGTGTGTAAGAGACGGCAAGACAAGATAGAGAAGGGAAAGAGATCAGGGCAATTAATAATAAGAGTAAGGTTGAAAAGGGACTGTGAAGAGATTTCTTAAAAAGGTAGGAAATAACTTCCGTTACTCGGTCAACCTTGAATGTGAGAGAAACAACCAACAAGAAAGAGAGAGACAGAATAGCTGCACTTGATGATTTTGCAAGCGGGGCAAAAGGCTTAAATCTAATTGACCATCTACGAGTAGTTTCTTACAAACATTACCAAGACCTTATTTGTTTTGTTATTGTGTTATGAAGTATGTGAGTTGATGTTGCTGTTGTTGTTGTTGTTATTGCTGCGGTCAGCTGTGAACTTTGTATGCCATGCGTTGCTTATGTTCCGGTGCTACTCATATTGATAATGGGACGCGCATCTAAACAGTTTTCTTATCAGTGACTTGTTTAGTTAAAACTGGTATTGGGCTACCGAAACTCAGTCACTTTGGTTTCATCCAGCTTTTAAACTGAGAAATCAATCCAATTGTCTGCTGTTTGTAATTTTATACTCATCACATGCCAACCGGAAATTTTAGGCTCTTATCAAACACAGTGCATTAAAAGCAAAAAAACAAACAAAAATATTAATTTCAAGACATATGTATTTTATGTACACGAGCGCATTATGAACATATGACTTTAGTTCTGCATTCTTTTTCATAATATTATAATATATTATGCGGTAATTTCTGCAGAGCTAATTGAAATTATTACGCTGATTTGCATAAGTCAAAAACAGAGCTTCGAATTTCGACAGTTGTCAGTTAAAGCCGGTTTAAAGTGGTTCCCGAAACCAAGAACTTTATTTAAAGTTGTAAATAATACGTAAGAATTTATCACGATTAAATCCAAGTCGCGAAAATTAAATTTATATATAATTTTCTAAACAATTTCCCTGGGACTTTAAATTGTCATCATTATAAGTATGATGATAAAGTAGTAAAGGTAAAATTGGAAATATGTATAAAGTACAAACATAATTTAAATTATGTGCCATATATTTTTCCTTTACGCTGACACTGTTTTAACGGGTTAGTTTTAAATGTAATCCAATTTTTATTTAAAGTTGTAAATAAATTGTAAGAAATTTAATTTTGTATAGAAATTATAGAAATATTTGATTTCTCAATTTTAATTAAATTCCAAAATTACAGGTATATGTTAAAATCTTGTAATAAATTATGTGAAATATATTTCTCTAATAATTTTTGATTAATATCCTATTTTTTATTTATGAAATTAATTTGTGATATCTATTAATATCCAGCTTTTAATTTAGAAATTAATTTTGTGATACACCTTCATAGATTATTAACCTCTGCTGACACTCACAAATTTATTTTTATACTTGAACTGAGGTCTTGTAATGTATGTTTCTTCCTCTATTGGTATTCCATGGACGGATGCTGTGCGTGCTAATGAAGAACTGAGCTCCATCTCGAAATTAAATTCTGAACTTGTCAGCTGATCTTTCCGATTCCCTTGACGATCTTGAAAATGTGTGTATTGGTATATGATTCGTTCTGTTAATGTTTGTTTAAACTGGTTTGGTTTGATTTGTTCCATTTGCAGCAAAGTCATTCTATTCCCCTGCTTCCCCTAAATGCTCCATGACGCAACGCTTCAAAGATTAATTGCAAAAATTGTTTCGACGTCGCAGACGTTGCTTTGCATTATTAATAAAAAAAAAAAACAAAATTAACAACAACAACAACTGATGGGCCAAAAAATAACAACACGCTTAAGCATTCAGTTCATTGAGCTGCCCAAAATAATGGGAATTTTAGATGGTGGCTTCAAGCTTTAAACACCCATTATATATTATTTAGAAAGCTTTCAAGTAGTTGATATTAACGGCCCTAAAATAGCAAAAGTATCTGAAGCAAAGCTTTATGAGTTAGAGCTTTAAGTTGACACTGTCAAACACTGCGTATGTTTAATCCGTTAGAATTGAAACAATTTGTTTATCAACATTTGATTAAGTACTTTAACCCAGCTGTAAAACTATTTATAGACTTCGACGCATAAATGAAAGTGGTAATGACATCAATTGAAGAGCTGCACAGACAGAAAGAGATGGATAGGTGTGAGTGAGAGAGTGCGTATGAGTGAAGAGATTTTTGAAAAGGGCAAGGCACTGGATTGTGATTGTTTCGAACCGAGTTTGGGGTCTGCAATTTTTTAGCTTTTATTGAGACACAAAAGCGACGCACAATTGCAAAAAAAAAAAGTCATGAAGATGAAGGAAAAAAAAAACAAAGCTTAACTCAATTGGATAGCGACTCAACGACTGAGCTTGATAAGCCAAAGGAAACTTAGATTAAGCCCAATTAATAAGTTGAACAGCTCTGGTTATGTCACCAACAAATACTGGAACAACTCATGTATATGCACAGCCCACACAGCCTTTGATTGTGTGAGTTTCACGTGCGCTTTTTTTTATCAAATGTCTCGTCGTCTCGTTTAGTGGCACTCAGGGTTAAGAATAGCTTATGGATGGAAAACAACCAAATCA